>OX637654.1:4450003-5050003 GCA_951802225.1 Euspilapteryx auroguttella
GTATAATTACAAATTTGTTAAACAAGTGCAAGTAATACATTGTGCAAGTTATGTGATTACTGACGGTTGCAAAACTTTTATCACTTTCTTGATCGCAAAACATAAAAAGGCACAAAAGTTATTACATAAAAAAAAACGAAAATTATTGTTATGCATTGAATAGAAAATGGGTCATAGTATCATCAGCAAGCTCTAAGTCACTGTGATGGTTGGAGCAGTGTACTCACAGCGGGCTGCCGCTTGAGCGCGGTGTTGGCGTCGCAGTGCTGGATGAGGTGCTGCACGAGCTCGCCGCCGGAGCCGGCCGCGCGCCCGCACACCGCGCACGTGTACGCCGCCGCGCCTGACACACAAACAAACAATCACCTTACATTCAGAATCTTAGAGCTATCTTGAAATTAAGTGGCTCGCTTCTGATTTAAAAGCTAATAACATTTACTACCAAATTCCCAAAATCTCTGGTAGTGTCCAAACACATTCCGTAGGTACAGGTTGTATAGTTAGTATGTCGATGAATTTGGCTGATATGACACACCATAAGTGCCGATTTTACGCGACAGAAATTTAGTTGCGCAACTTTGTGTGTGTATTCGGTGTATCGATCGCTGTTCCCGTGTTCCAATAAAACCGAACTGCGGTCCCATGTGATGCGATGTGTGCTCTACAGAATAATTTGCCAACGAATTTATGCTCGAGCTTGAACGAAGTAAGGCTGTACGTTATGCAACGTAATTTCCTCTTTTTGTGCCAATCTTTCAATCAAACAGCATTGGTGGCGTAATAACGCCGGCCGTTCCCTAAGTAGAAACTTCCTAAGGAACCTTCTTAGCTTATAAGTATCATTCGAGAGACAATAATAAAGCATGCATGTTTGTTACATTGTAATCTTGTCCCGTACGTACCGTTGGCGCGGCGGTCGGGCGCGGAGTGGTGCGAGCGCAGGTGCTCGCGCAGCACGACGCGCTGTGTACATGTGTGTGTGTGTGTGTGTTAGTTACCGTTGGCGCGGCGGTCGGGCGCGGAGTGGTGCGAGCGCACGTGCTCGCGCAGCACGACGCGCTGTGTACATGTGTGTGTGTGTGTTAGTTACCGTTGGCGCGGCGGTCGGGCGCGGAGTGGTGCGAGCGCACGTGCTCGCGCAGCACGACGCGCTGTGTACATGTGTGTGTGTGTGTGTGTGTTAGTTACCGTTGGCGCGGCGGTCGGGCGCGGAGTGGTGCGAGCGCACGTGCTCGCGCAGCACGACGCGCTGTGTACATGTGTGTGTGTGTGTTAGTTACCGTTGGCGCGGCGGTCGGGCGCGGAGTGGTGCGAGCGCACGTGCTCGCGCAGCACGACGCGCTGTGTACATGTGTGTGTGTGTGTGTGTTAGTTACCGTTGGCGCGGCGGTCGGGCGCGGAGTGGTGCGAGCGCACGTGCTCGCGCAGCACGACGCGATGTGTACATGTGTGTGTGTGTGTGTTAGTTACCGTTGGCGCGGCGGTCGGGCGCGGAGTGGTGCGAGCGCACGTGCTCGCGCAGCACGACGCGCTGTGTACATGTGTGTGTGTGTGTGTGTGTTAGTTACCGTTGGCGCGGCGGTCGGGCGCGGAGTGGTGCGAGCGCAGGTGCTCGCGCACGACGCGCTGTGTACATGTGTGTGTGTGTGTTAGTTACCGTTGGCGCGGCGGTCGGGCGCGGAGTGGTGCGAGCGCACGTGCTCGCGCAGCACGACGCGCTGTGTACATGTGTGTGTGTGTGTGTTAGTTACCGTTGGCGCGGCGGTCGGGCGCGGAGTGGTGCGAGCGCACGTGCTCGCGCAGCACGACGCGCTGTGTACATGTGTGTGTGTGTGTGTTAGTTACCGTTGGCGCGGCGGTCGGGCGCGGAGTGGTGCGAGCGCACGTGCTCGCGCAGCACGACGCGCTGTGTACATGTGTGTGTGTGTGTGTTAGTTACCGTTGGCGCGGCGGTCGGGCGCGGAGTGGTGCGAGCGCACGTGCTCGCGCAGCACGACGCGCTGTGTACATGTGTGTGTGTGTGTGTGTTAGTTACCGTTGGCGCGGCGGTCGGGCGCGGAGTGGTGCGAGCGCACGTGCTCGCGCAGCACGACGCGCTGTGTACATGTGTGTGTGTGTGTGTGTTAGTTACCGTTGGCGCGGCGGTCGGGCGCGGAGTGGTGCGAGCACACGTGCTCGCGCAGCACGACGCGCTGTGTACATGTGTGTGTGTGTGTGTGTGTTAGTTACCGTTGGCGCGGCGGTCGGGCGCGGAGTGGTGCGAGCGCAGGTGCTCGCGCACGACGCGCTGTGTACATGTGTGTGTGTGTGTTAGTTACCGTTGGCGCGGCGGTCGGGCGCGGAGTGGTGCGAGCGCACGTGCTCGCGCAGCACGACGCGCTGTGTACATGTGTGTGTGTGTGTTAGTTACCGTTGGCGCGGCGGTCGGGCGCGGAGTGGTGCGAGCGCACGTGCTCGCGCAGCACGACGCGCTGTGTACATGTGTGTGTGTTAGTTACCGTTGGCGCGGCGGTCGGGCGCGGAGTGGTGCGAGCGCACGTGCTCGCGCAGCACGACGCGCTGTGTACATGTGTGTGTGTGTGTGTGTGTTAGTTACCGTTGGCGCGGCGGTCGGGCGCGGAGTGGTGCGAGCGCACGTGCTCGCGCAGCACGACGCGCTGTGTACATGTGTGTGTGTTAGTTACCGTTGGCGCGGCGGTCGGGCGCGGAGTGGTGCGAGCGCACGTGCTCGCGCAGCACGACGCGCTGTGTACATGTGTGTGTGTGTGTGTGTGTTAGTTACCGTTGGCGCGGCGGTCGGGCGCGGAGTGGTGCGAGCGCACGTGCTCGCGCAGCACGACGCGCTGTGTTCATGTGTGTGTGTGTGTGTGTTAGTTACCGTTGGCGCGGCGGTCGGGCGCGGAGTGGTGCGAGCGCACGTGCTCGCGCAGCACGACGCGCTGTGTACATGTGTGTGTGTGTGTTAGTTACCGTTGGCGCGGCGGTCGGGCGCGGAGTGGTGCGAGCGCACGTGCTCGCGCAGCACGACGCGCTGTGTACATGTGTGTGTGTGTGTGTGTGTTAGTTACCGTTGGCGCGGCGGTCGGGCGCGGAGTGGTGCGAGCGCACGTGCTCGCGCAGCACGACGCGCTGTGTACATGTGTGTGTGTGTGTTAGTTACCGTTGGCGCGGCGGTCGGGCGCGGAGTGGTGCGAGCGCACGTGCTCGCGCAGCACGACGCGCTGTGTACATGTGTGTGTGTGTGTGTGTGTTAGTTACCGTTGGCGCGGCGGTCGGGCGCGGAGTGGTGCGAGCGCACGTGCTCGCGCAGCACGACGCGCTGTGTACATGTGTGTGTGTGTGTTAGTTACCGTTGGCGCGGCGGTCGGGCGCGGAGTGGTGCGAGCGCACGTGCTCGCGCAGCACGACGCGCTGTGTACATGTGTGTGTGTGTGTGTGTTAGTTACCGTTGGCGCGGCGGTCGGGCGCGGAGTGGTGCGAGCGCACGTGCTCGCGCAGCACGACGCGATGTGTACATGTGTGTGTGTGTGTGTTAGTTACCGTTGGCGCGGCGGTCGGGCGCGGAGTGGTGCGAGCGCACGTGCTCGCGCAGCACGACGCGCTGTGTACATGTGTGTGTGTGTGTGTGTGTGTTAGTTACCGTTGGCGCGGCGGTCGGGCGCGGAGTGGTGCGAGCGCAGGTGCTCGCGCACGACGCGCTGTGTACATGTGTGTGTGTGTGTTAGTTACCGTTGGCGCGGCGGTCGGGCGCGGAGTGGTGCGAGCGCACGTGCTCGCGCAGCACGACGCGCTGTGTACATGTGTGTGTGTGTGTGTTAGTTACCGTTGGCGCGGCGGTCGGGCGCGGAGTGGTGCGAGCGCACGTGCTCGCGCAGCACGACGCGCTGTGTACATGTGTGTGTGTGTGTGTTAGTTACCGTTGGCGCGGCGGTCGGGCGCGGAGTGGTGCGAGCGCACGTGCTCGCGCAGCACGACGCGCTGTGTACATGTGTGTGTGTGTGTGTTAGTTACCGTTGGCGCGGCGGTCGGGCGCGGAGTGGTGCGAGCGCACGTGCTCGCGCAGCACGACGCGCTGTGTACATGTGTGTGTGTGTGTGTGTTAGTTACCGTTGGCGCGGCGGTCGGGCGCGGAGTGGTGCGAGCGCACGTGCTCGCGCAGCACGACGCGCTGTGTACATGTGTGTGTGTGTGTGTGTTAGTTACCGTTGGCGCGGCGGTCGGGCGCGGAGTGGTGCGAGCACACGTGCTCGCGCAGCACGACGCGCTGTGTACATGTGTGTGTGTGTGTGTGTGTTAGTTACCGTTGGCGCGGCGGTCGGGCGCGGAGTGGTGCGAGCGCAGGTGCTCGCGCACGACGCGCTGTGTACATGTGTGTGTGTGTGTTAGTTACCGTTGGCGCGGCGGTCGGGCGCGGAGTGGTGCGAGCGCACGTGCTCGCGCAGCACGACGCGCTGTGTACATGTGTGTGTGTGTGTTAGTTACCGTTGGCGCGGCGGTCGGGCGCGGAGTGGTGCGAGCGCACGTGCTCGCGCAGCACGACGCGCTGTGTACATGTGTGTGTGTTAGTTACCGTTGGCGCGGCGGTCGGGCGCGGAGTGGTGCGAGCGCACGTGCTCGCGCAGCACGACGCGCTGTGTACATGTGTGTGTGTGTGTGTGTGTTAGTTACCGTTGGCGCGGCGGTCGGGCGCGGAGTGGTGCGAGCGCACGTGCTCGCGCAGCACGACGCGCTGTGTACATGTGTGTGTGTTAGTTACCGTTGGCGCGGCGGTCGGGCGCGGAGTGGTGCGAGCGCACGTGCTCGCGCAGCACGACGCGCTGTGTACATGTGTGTGTGTGTGTGTGTGTTAGTTACCGTTGGCGCGGCGGTCGGGCGCGGAGTGGTGCGAGCGCACGTGCTCGCGCAGCACGACGCGCTGTGTTCATGTGTGTGTGTGTGTGTGTTAGTTACCGTTGGCGCGGCGGTCGGGCGCGGAGTGGTGCGAGCGCACGTGCTCGCGCAGCACGACGCGCTGGTTGAACGCGCGCGGGCATACCGCACACGCGTACGGCTTCTCGCCTGCGGGGGATGGCACAGTTACATGACATTCAAATACAACAAGGGTAAAAGTTATGTTTTATGATGAGAGTGGTAACAGCACCCGAAGCGGAATAGCTGCACAACCACATTAAATACTCTACTTTTCATTCCATAACATGTAAAAATTTCTATTACAAATAAAAACTACTATTCTTGCTATTATTTTTAACAAGAATGTATAAAAATTGATTATTACCCAGCTATAAATTGGAATTATATAAAGAAAGAGTCAATACAGGACGAGAGAGCAAGAACCAAAAAGTACTCTTTTCGAGCGGTTGGGATGAAAAATATTCAATCGTTGTTTTGCTTTTGTGCTTACACGAGCAAAAACTAAATGATAAAGATCAAGATAAATATGATACCGGTGTGTATCCGCTCGTGCTTGCGCAGCGTGCCGCCGTCGGCGAAGGCCTTCCAGCAGAAGCGGCACGCGTAGGGCCGCTCGCCCGTGTGGATGCGCACGTGGATCTGCTGCGACGACCGCGACCCGAACACCTTGCCTGCCCACATACATCACACACACTATACATCACACTGTCACACAAAGACCCCTCATGTATGATGATGTGACTAGTCGAGAAACAAACGTCCTATCTTAACCATACGTTATGTCAAAAAACCTTTATAGGGTTGTCTATTGACGTCATTGGAAAACATAATTTTGTGAAAATATTATACTTATTTATTTTTTGAAAATATTATACATATTTATGACGTTAATATACAAAAACACATACCGCATTCTCTGCAGGGGAACTGCCGGGAACTGTTTGACAGTATATTTCGATTCTTTTTATTTTTCATTCTGAAACAAAAGAAGCCGTATTTATTAAGTCAACTAAACTAAGAAAACTTATTTCTAATTGTTAGGCAAACATTTTGGCTCGCATAGTTACCGCCGTTTACAATACAGGCATTTGCTATCTATCATTTGCCGTAAGTAATCTGCAGATAATGGATGGTTTAATTTAAATATTAAAACGGCCGCTAGATAGCATAAACTGAATTGATGAAGTCTCACCCTGTTACCACAAAAAAATTAGACCGGTCTAAATCACAAATTTGTATGACGAAATAGTGATTTAAACCTAGTCTAGTGATTTAGACCAGGTTTAACTCTTTTTGTGGTAGAGCCGTCATAGATTATTCATATATTTGGTCTTTCGATCCGGATAGATCCAGCTTCCCGGTCCGCGATTCTACGGATCGAAGAGCACAGTTGACGAAAACGGGATGGTAAAGTTAGAAGTTTTAGATGGAGAAGTTTTAGTTAGCGACTCGTGCCCGTGCTATCACGGACGAGACCCCTCCTACTGTGCGTCGTGCGTGCTGGTGCACGTCCATCCGCGCATTGAGGATGGTGGCTATGTTTCGCTATGAAACTATATTATTGAAGTTTCATGATAGGTGACATAAGTTGGTCCTTCGATCCGGATTTGGAGTGCGAGTGTACCTGTGCGACGGCGCGCGCTCGGCGTGCCGCTCGGCGTGCGCGAGCAGCTGCAGCGCGTCCGAGAACGTCTCGCCGCACGTGTCGCACGCGTGCTCGCCCCACGCGTCGCCCCCCTCGCCCCCGCGGCCCCCGCCATCCGGGCTCGCCACACGCTTGTAGCTGTAGACGATATTTACTGAACTAATATCGCATCCCATTCAGCCTTAACTAGGTAGGGTGCTTGAATGAAACACATACAAACACACCCAGGGAACAAACATAAATATTTGAAGAGGGAGAAGGGCTTAGTGGATCAGTGGTGGTGTGCTGTACTCATTAACTTACAAACATATTACAAAGTGCTTGTATACCCGAAATATACACTAAGCGAAGTACTTATTAACTAGGTTTATTCGATCACACAATAAGGTTTCACAAAAAACTTATTTTGACAGTGATGCAACTGGATACCAGTAATTGTTTTAAGCAAATGACGTGTGTACCTGTGCGCGGCGGCGACGTGTCTCCGCAGCAGGTCGGTCCGCTGGAAGGCGACGCCGCAGTGCTGGCAGAACAGCTCGGGCCCGCGCGCGCCGCCCGCCGCCTCGAACCGCGCCGGCGGCGGCGACGGCGACAGCTGGTAGTCTACGTCGTTGTCTGTGGAAATGTTTGTACTTGTTATGGATACAGTTTAGGGATTCATTATTAATGGTTACGATTGATTGTATGCGGCCAGAACAACTAGCTAGTGTAGACAGAGGCTAATACTCACAGTCCATTTTGAGTTTCAGCTTGCACTTCAAACTGCTAAAATATATCGACGCCCTGCGCAACGCGCCGCGTCTTCCTAAACGCGGCCTTACTCGTTTTCCGCTTCAAAAAATAGACGCTCTACGGAGTTGGAGATGACCTGTGTGACAGAGAGAGTCGTACCGTCGGTGTCGGAGTTGGCGGGCGGCGAGGCGGGGCGGGCGGGCGCGCGGGCGGGCGGCGGCGGCAGGTGCGGGTGCTAGTGTGACAGAGAGTCGTACCGTCGGTGTCGGAGTTGGCGGGCGGCGAGGCGGGGCGGGCGGGCGCGCGGGCGGGCGGCGGCGGCAGGTGCGGGTGCTAGTGTGACAGAGAGAGTCGTACCGTCGGTGTCGGAGTTGGCGGGCGGCGAGGCGGGGCGGGCGGGCGCGCGGGCGGGCGGCGGCGGCAGGTGCGGGTGCTAGTGTGACAGAGAGAGTCGTACCGTCGGTGTCGGAGTTGGCGGGCGGCGAGGCGGGGCGGGCGGGCGCGCGGGCGGGCGGCGGCGGCAGGTGCGGGTGCTAGTGTGACAGAGAGAGTCGTACCGTCGGTGTCGGAGTTGGCGGGCGGCGAGGCGGGGCGGGCGGGCGCGCGGGCGGGCGGCGGCGGCAGGTGCGGGTGCTAGTGTGACAGAGAGAGTCGTACCGTCGGTGTCGGAGTTGGCGGGCGGCGAGGCGGGGCGGGCGGGCGCGCGGGCGGGCGGCGGCGGCAGGTGCGGGTGCTAGTGTGACAGAGAGAGTCGTACCGTCGGTGTCGGAGTTGGCGGGCGGCGAGGCGGGGCGGGCGGGCGCGCGGGCGGGCGGCGGCGGCAGGTGCGGGTGCTAGTGTGACAGAGAGAGTCGTACCGTCGGTGTCGGAGTTGGCGGGCGGCGAGGCGGGGCGGGCGGGCGCGCGGGCGGGCGGCGGCGGCAGGTGCGGGTGCTAGTGTGACAGAGAGAGTCGTACCGTCGGTGTCGGAGTTGGCGGGCGGCGAGGCGGGGC
This sequence comes from Euspilapteryx auroguttella, assembly GCA_951802225.1. Classification (NCBI taxonomy): domain Eukaryota; kingdom Metazoa; phylum Arthropoda; class Insecta; order Lepidoptera; family Gracillariidae; genus Euspilapteryx; species Euspilapteryx auroguttella. The sequence goes on from OX637654.1 coordinate 4,458,285, forward strand.
GGGCGGGCGCGCGGGCGGGCGGCGGCGGCAGGTGCGGGTGGCGGCGGCGCGTGTGCGCGGCGAGGGCCTCGCGCGACCAGCACAGCTCGCCGCACGCGCCGCACTCCAGCGGCGAGTCGCCGCCGTGGATCTGATCGAAAATGAGCTTTATAAAGGAGAGCACCTGCGCTTAGCTCACTTGCTCCTCTACACAAAGAAGCCTTTTGATATAATTGTATTTTTTTTTTAAATCATATTAATTCTCTCTGCGGTTTTTTTATTACTTACCTATAATTAGACTTTTTCATGTTCACACTATTTCTGGCCCTATATTATATAACATAATTTCCACACTAACTGCCTTTCTGTCTTCAGACGAATATTTTTAAACAGACAACAGACAGCCACCAGAAACACGTTAGACTGGACATATGGGCCTAACAATAACAATTTCAATTAAATCAAAGCACTGACCCTAGAATGGCTCTGCAGCGCCTTCTCCCTAGCGAAGCCGACCCCGCAATGCCGGCAGACGAACGGCCTGGAAGGATCGGCGGGCGGCGGGGTGGGCGGGGACGGCGGGGCGGACGAGGGCGGCGGGGACTCGGGCGGCGGGGAGGGCGAGGGCGGGGTGGGCGGCGCGCGCGCGGGGGAGGCGGGGGCGGCCGTGCGCGCGCGCCGCTGCCACATCTGCGTGCGCGCCGACGTCATGTTCTCCCAGGTGCCATTCTGGAAGTGTCCAAATGTTTATAACAAAGCAACTGTATGAACCACATAGGTAGGTAGCTCCCTGATAGTCTGAGGAGAGGTAGGTGATGCAATCGCAGTTTATCGTTCAAGAGATATCCTGAGATAAAGTTATCTGAATACAATTGGTAAGTTTTTTGTATTTTGTACTCGACACAAGAGTAACCTTGTGGGCGTGAGTGATGAAAAATAATGGTTTTATAGGTGTTTCCAATTTTCAATCTGTCTATGATATGTAATGTGTACAGTATTGATTTTTACTATAGTGAGCTTATACAAATGCTACAATACTTAATGGTGTCAAAATGAAACTCTTGCATCTAAGTTAAAAAGTTACCTCTTCCATAGTTTCTGATTGCTTCTTTTTCCTTCGACCCTTCTTCTTCCTGGGTGGTTTGACGATATGATGATTTGCTAACTTTTCTTCTGTGGAAACAAATGAGATTAGATGTAGTAACAAGTTTAATATTACTAACAGATTTTGGACTAAATTATATAAAGTAAACCTAATACGAAACTAAAACTTTGACTGTATATTTGCACAAAGACAGATTCCACTGGTGCTTACAGATTTTATACTAGCTTATATGGCGCACCGCACAACTTGTTTATTTATTCTCTACACCTAGTCTCGTTTTGATGATAATTAATTTTGTTATTAGAGAGTTAAAATAAAAAAATTGAGTTGATTGGCAAGCGAATCAATTTAGCTACTAAAGTTAACGTGTCCCGTATTTATTGTAAATGTTACCGTGTTGCTGTCAACATTGTTCCATCCACGGATATTATTTCACCATTGTTGAAGAGTCGTCGATCGGCGAGCGAAAACTAAACATCAATTAAGCAACTAAAGTTAACTTGCGTAGCAGTGTTGAGACTAACACACTTACCAAAGTCTGTGGAATATAAGCGTGCACCTTGAGATGGTTCGTGAGGTCAGCCTTGCGCATATAGCGGTCGCGTTAAGCTTAAGTCAGACTTCACTTACCAAAGTCTATGGTCTCATCATCGGGCTCGGGCAGCGGCACGTAGGCGTGCACCTTGAGGTGGTTCATGAGGTCAGCCTTGCGCATGTAGCGCACGCCGCACAGGTTGCAGGCGTGCGGCCGGTCGCTCTGGTGCGCCACCATGTGGTTCATCAGCGCCGCCTTCTTGCGGAACCGCCGCGAGCAGAAGTCGCACGGGAACGGACGCATCGCTGTGTACTCGTCCTAAAGGTTTATTGTAAAACTTGACGCTTATAGGACTTAGAAAACTTATAGAAAAGTAAGGAAAGACGATAAGAGTAAAAGAGACTTCACAAATTTCAACATTCATCAGAATGGTGTCATGGAGAGTACATTAAGAAGCAGTCTAAGTATATTGTTAAAGTAGATGTTTAGAGGATGTCTAGTAAAAAAAGAGGAAAAACGAAAGTATCCAGTGTTCATGAAAATTATTGACTGATAACTGAAAGTAGTTATGATGATGATTTCTTCCTATAAAGTACTGAAAGTAGTAAGGGAGGTAAATGGTATATATTGATGGAAAAACATTACTGCTTTTAAGGTGGTAACTCTCGCTATGGCGCGAAATTCAAATTTTTTCGTGTTTTTTATTTATTCTGGCGAAATTATACATTTTTAATAAAGTTTAAATAAATTCGCGTATGTAAAAAACCATCTCCCATATTGTAATACAACGATTTTTGAAGACAGACCTACAGATTTTGTGTCTAAGGGGTAGAAGGCCAAAAAACAAGTTCCTTGAATATACACAAAATCGGTAACTCTGTCTTTCAAAAACGATATATCACAATGCGGGAAATAGGTTTTTACGTACGCGAATTCATTTAAACTTTATTTAAAATGAATACTTTCACCAAAATAATTAAAAAACGTGAAAAAATTTAAATTTCGCGCCATACCGTGAGTTACCGCGAGGAAAATATTTGATTGTTACTTTATAAATTTGAGCATTTTAATGTAAATGGAAGGTAATAGATCACTTTGGACGAACAAACTTACTTGGTCAGTAGGGACAGGTATATCAATATTATATTCTTCCTTCAAATCTTGCAGCGCCTGAGATATATCCATAGAGACTTCCACTCTAAAATAAAATAAGCTTAAATTAGCTGTTTTTTTTATCACAAGTGTTGTTTTAGCTGTATTTTTTTTTATACAAGATTAGATTCACCAAACTAAACATTATATTCTAACTTTAAGTTTTTATGAGTTGTTTTTTTTGTTTTTCTATTTTTTTTTGTCTTGGCGTCTCAAATACTAAATTTTTTATTACAATTTGTTGGTAGTAATCTGACTCTAAACTGATTCTTTATCTTGTCTTGACACTGGTGCAGTTAAAATAATAGTAAAGTTGCCATAAGTATATAAATTGTGCCAAATCATATTAGATAGATAGATATTACCGGTAACATTTTACTAGTAAAGGTGTAATGATGCCAGATTATCTTTTGTTAACAAACCTTTCCTGACCATCAGGCACCACCCAGTCATCAGTGATGACCTCCTCGGTAACGCACTCCACATTATCAGCCAGCTCCACATTGTCAGTGAAACTGACCACATCTTGAGAGAGAAACATCAGGTTCTCTGCTGCCATTTGATCTGTGTCTTGTATCAAAGCAGTGATACCCTCTGATTTCTAAAATAAAAATAATATGATATTATTTTTTGTTTTTTTTTTTTTTATATTTCCATATCAGAACCAAAATCATATAGGATTTTTTGGGTCCACACTATGCAACCAAAGTGTAGATGTTGAATTAGGTACATTACAACCCAGAATTATGTATCTTCCTTAAGATTAATTTATAATCTTTAATAACAAGTTTAATGTCAGAAACCAATCAATAGAACAAAGAAAGATAAGGCTAGTGTCCAACAAAGTCTTCTTCAATCAAGTTCATTATTACAAATCAACAAGTTCAATAATACTTACTACCACACGTCCATACGATGTTGATTCAGTATCATAGATGATCTCTTCATTAGCCACCTCACCTGATGTGTCATTCTGAAATATAATTTCACAAAGTAGAAAGAAATTTCTAAAAAGAAGAGGTACAACAATGTGGATACGGTTTACAGGTTACTAATGATACATAGCCAGGGCTTCAGCTCACAGATCTAAAGAATGATTTCTAAGTACACAAAGCACACCTTCAACCAGCAGTATAATTCAGTAATAGAAATTCTAGCTTCAGTCAGTAGAAATGCTATGTGGGACAAAGTAAGTTACTATGGTGGATACTCAATGGAAAATTTAAGAATAATTGTCTTTTTTTTTTAACAGGCAGCTTAATAGATTAACCCTGTTATTAATAAAAAGTTAAAGAGCATTTTAGTTATTTGACATATGTCAATTTAGACTGGATGTCACATATTTAGCATACAACAAACCAGAGAAGTAGACCTCCACTAAAGCTACTTAAAATGTACTATATCTTTATGAATAAGACGGTTAGTGTTTAAATCTTGAGTGTCTTTTTAGATTATTTTTTTATTTTCTTGTTATCACTTACCCTGTCATCATCCTCCCAGCGGAGAGGAGGAAAACCTTCTGCATCCATATTGCAAGCTGTTCTTATCTACTCCATAGCAGGACTACCTGGTTTGGTATTAAATACACAATAGAAGATTACAATAAAATGGAAGTAGGTACTTAGAGGGGTAATGAGAATGTTTTTTTAGTTCTCTGGTTCAAAGAGAAAGGAGTTTAATTTGAAGATGCCTGCTGTTGCCTACATAGCATTCTGTTCTGCCCATGTAAGTACTCTGTAACCAAATCAAAACATCAACATAACCTTACAGAGTTTACTAGTTACTGCTGAAAAATTATTTTGCCGAAGCTTTTATCAAAAATGCTTCAAGGGAATTAACAATGAATGACCCGATAAAAAAACTGAAACGTGAAACAAAAATGGTGCCAAGATACCAAGCAAGATAAAAAACTACTCAATTTGATGTAGGTTATCCTTGGCGATTCTTTAGGTTAGTTTTTATAATTATTATTTCTTACCAAAAACTAAAATCATATTTACCACAGCGTGAGCAATGGATGATAATTTTCACAAAGAACAAGGAATACGACATCTTTTTTGAGCTTCCATGACGCAATCAAAGTAGTTTCACCTTGTTTCATCCCAGAAACAAAACATAAATATAACCAATACAATAATTATAATTTCGACTCGTACTTATATGATATTATACTAGAAAGTATAAAATAGCTTTTTAGTACGAAATATGAACTCAAAAAGCCACAATTCTCTACAGTTTGTACAATAAAAGCAAATGGCTATCTTTTGAGAATGCATTTCGTTTTCATTTTTTTATTTCCATTCCGATTATAAGCAGGCAAAGGAACTTAGTACGTACAGCCAAGTCTTCAGAGTAATATTTCAGGTGGGGGTGGCGGTGGCAGTCTTGGAGCTAGGAGGCCAGACTAGAGCGGCCAAAGAGGCTGATTTCAATGGGGAAGAAAATTGATAATTTATCCCGTTAGTGTCGTTTGTACGGTCGACCCATAACAAACAAAGTTTTGTATGTGATTTGCATTGGTAGTCCAATTATTTATCAAAAGAACTCACTATATAGCTGATGTGTGTAAGGAAAATGAAAATCTTATGTTTCCTAACAATTCCCGGCTAGGAAGCTATGAAGTTAAAGAACTTCAAAGAAACCGAACGGATCGAGGTTATGTTTTCGACATTTTGAAGATTTCAACTACCGAAGTATTAGTTTTACTACAGGTTTGTTCCTAATGAGCGGTTTTCGAACTGTCACTTTTAGTTGCAGAGACTGCCATGAGATGGCACTAGCAATCAGGTTAAATGTCAAATTCTATATGAATTCAATCAGTCAGGTCAATCAGATTTGACGTTGATTAAGCAGTACACATTACACCTGCATACATTGGCTATACAGTGCCATCTATAAGTTTTCTCCTAGAACCATTAAAACTGTCAAAAACGAAAACCCCTCATTTTATATCTTATCGCTGTTTAATGGGTCTGCAGTCCTCGCACAGAGTTTCTGACCCATCTTGAGATGACCTTTAAACAATCAAAGGCAGCACTTGTTTCTGAAAAAAAGCCTTACTTTAGAAAAAAAAAAAATTCTAGAGTGGCGCCACTGTTCGCGTAAAAGGACTCTTAATTTAGGTCTTGTACGAAGGCTAAGTAGGTAGGCTACCTAAATAACTAGCAAAATAATTAAATATTGACTTTATTTTTTAATAAAAGTGGGTTAAACTGAAATCTTAAATTAAAAGGTAAAAGCGAAGGTTCTTTTTGGTAGTTGATAATTTCTGAAGTAATAGACCTAGAGAAATAAATCTAATACCAATTTGGAGAAAAACTCAAAAACTAACAATGAAACACAAAAAATAAAAAAAAGTATCTGCATTTTTTTGAAGAAACTGAAAAACCGTAAAAAATGCACAAAAAAAAATTTTTTTTTTTGGTTTATCATCTTTAAAAAAAAAGTGTTACGCCGACCGTGTCCGCCACTGTACATACTTGTATGTAAGTAGATGTAAGTGTATAATATTATGAAGCGGAGCGTTCTACTTTGTCTATGATTTCTTCTATTCCAAAAAGGAAATGCATCAATCAATCTGTCAGTTAAAGGTTAAGAACTGTTAAGAACTAATAGTGACGCGCAGTGCAATCAATTTATTTATGGTGCATGCATGGTACAATATAATATAATATAACGTAACACTTCCGGTTTTTCTGTATTGCAAAATAGGTCTTGTTATTTGGCATTACAGTCTAGCGCTGACGAAATCATTGACAAATCTGTTACAGCCTCCTAGACCGCCACTGTATGTACATACAGTCATCAGTGTAACACCTTTGTCTATCATCTCGTGCGCTTTAGACTGTGATGGCAAAGAACGAGATCATTTTTGTAATACAGAAAAACCGGAAGTGTTACGCTGAACGAGTCCGTGACTGTGTCTGTACACAATAATATTTGTTGAAAAGGACAATCACCCTTAGCTTTTTATATGATTTGTTACATGCAATCGTATAATTCAGCAGGGGATTTTTTTTTAGTCAGTATAGAATAGTCAGTTTTTTTTGTTTAATTTATTAAATTTTAATTTAACCACCTAAGTGGAGTGGAGTAGCCCGGCAACGTTGTACTTATGGTTGTTTTAAGGATATTGGGTAATGTGTTTTAAAGCCGGCTTTACAAAACACTTGCTTTCGGTACCAACGTTAAAACAATAATCCCTTTTGTTTATTATTTCTGTGGACTGTTCATTATACAGAAAAAAAAAAAATAATAATAAATAATTAATTAATAATAATAATAAATAATTAATTAATAATGTAATGCCAAATTAATTAATAATAATAATAAATAATTAATTATTATTATTAATTAATAAATTAATTAATTATTATTATTAATTAATTATTATTATAATTTAATTTTTTTAATTATTTTGTTAAAATAATAATCCCTTTTGTTTATTAGTATATTATGTATGTACATACATTGCATCTTGTATTGTACATACGTACCTTAACAGTGCTCTACTTTTCCCAACCCAACTCAGCCAGCCAGCACCAGAGTAGACAGAACTTAAATATAAATTATAATAAATAGTTTTTCTTAATTTCAGTGCATTGTGTGTTAGCACAAAGTTAGTATAAGCTATGGCAAACGAATTGAAAGAACTTTGCCAATTGCTGTTTCCTGAACGTTCAGGTATTGTCGTGTGGTATTGCATGTTTATTTTTTTATTCAAAAAATACTACAATCAATTCAACCCATTGAACTATTATAGTTCAACCTAAATTATTTATATCTTTATTTTAGACGCTTCCGAACAGTTCACCGACATTGCTGATTACATAAAGAACCTAGGCTCATGCAACTGGGAGCAAATCCGCAAGGAACCAGAGCGACTAGACGAGGAAATGAAACAGTTGACAGAGCAAACTCAAGATCTTGCATTCACCAACTACAAATCATTTGTGGAGACAGCAGATATATCTAAAGATATAATGAAAGACCTGGGAAAGTCTAAGGATACTTTAAACATGTTTTTGAGTGAAATGCCACAGTTTGTGCAGGAGTGTGAGAAGTTCTCGCAGTTTGCTTCAAATATTGTAAAGGAAAAGAGGTATGTGCTGAGCTTTTGAAATTAAATAACTGCTGCCTTACCTATCTTACACCATGGACCAAATTATCACATGATAATTGGGGTCCATGCTTAAACCTACTATATCTTATCTGATTTTATGATTAATAATAGTTTTCATTATACATATTACAGTCGCTACACAACAATTCGCAATCAAAGCGACAAACTATTAGAGCTGCTTGAGCTGCCCTCCCTCATGCGTGAAGCCCTGAACGCCGAAGATTACGAGAGTGCACTTGACATTTTCACATTTATAAGGAATCTATCCAAGAGATATTCTGAGATACCTATCATACAGGTAGGAACTGTCTTTTTAAAAACATAAACTTACCAAAATTAGATTCTTACAAGAATTCTTATTTTTTTTGCATTATTAAACTTTTACAGAATACAACATCAGAAATAATGACTTTATGGTTTGAGACCCTTTACCATTTGTTCAACCAGCTTCGGTATGATCTACCATTGCCACAGTGCTTACAGGTTTGTTTTATTTTTTTACTTTGAGTGATATTTTTTTTTAATGCTAGCTAATCAATACATAGTATAAAATAAAGTCGATATCCGCGTCTGTCCCTATGTATGCTTATATCTTTAAAACTACGCAACGGATTTTGATGCGGGTTTTTTTAATAGATAGAGTAATTCAAGAGGAAGGTTTATAAGTATAATACATGCACTAAATACTAATAGGTTGGGCGGTACGAAGTTTGCCGGGTCAACTAGTAATATATATAAGATAGGTACAGACAGGGTACAGTTGACATTTGCCCACACCGTCTTATATCTAAGGAAAATCGGCAGTGCGAGAGAATGGCGGCGATGTTGTCGTCGTGACACATATTTCTATACATTTTCTTATCATGTCTACACACGGTGATGATATTTTTAGGATCTTGCCACAATTCATTCGCTCGGGGGTAGGGGCTCCATGAGTGGAAGACCTTCTAGGGTCTGACTACATAGATCGTTAGCTCACCTTCGATAACATTATTTAAGCTGTTTTCCTGAATCTTATAGATACTAGGCTACCTCCGGCGCGCGAACACAGTATACAAGGCGACGGCAGATGATCCGGCGGCGGTGGGCGGGGCCGGAGGCGGCGTGGCCGGGGGAGGGGACGGGGCGGGCGACGGGCTGCATCTGCACTTCCTGAAGGCACGGAATGCCTGGTTTGAAAACACTCTGGAGGAAGCTAAGAATAATGAACGTAAGTTACGTAAATCATTCAATACTGAAGTTATGAATTTGTTCGTTGTTTGTTTCTTTATGTTGTGTGTTTGTGTTTACTAGATGACGCTCGCTGGAAGTCATGAGTTTGTTCTTTTTTTCCTTTTGTGTTTTTTTTTCTATACTCATGAAAATGTCCACTGTGTTATGGACTGCGGTTACTTACAACAGTTTCTGAGATAATTTACGTAACTAACAGTTACAGATGCACGCACGGATCGAGAGGTATAGACTCCTTGCACAGCTCTATTTACTTTATTGGCCCGAGTTATATTAATTCGTGTGTTAATATTATTAAGCGGGCGGTCGCGGGCTGCGTCGACTGTGCGAGCTGCACCGCGTGCACCTATTCGGCGCGGCCACGCAGCACCGCTCCATCTTCCTGTCGGCCGCGCGCGACGCCCGCCTGCGCCGCGACCACCGCGCCGGCGTCACTGCGCTCGCTGTGTGGATCAAGCTCAAGGTATATCTGACCTCGCGGCGCTCGCTGTGTGCACCTGCTCGGCGCGGCCACGCAGCACCGCTCCATCTTCCTGTCGGCCGCGCGCGACGCCCGCCTGCGCCGCGACCACCGCGCCGGCGTCACTGCGCTCGCTGTGTGGATCAAGCTCAAGGTATATCTGACCTCGCGGCGCTCGCTGTGTGCACCTGCTCGGCGCGGCCACGCAGCACCGGTCCATCTTCCTGTCGGCCGCGCGCGACGCCCGCCTGCGCCGCGACCACCGCGCCGGCGTCACCGCGCTCGCTGTGTGGATCAAGCTCAAGGTATATCTGACCTCGCGGCGCTCGCTGTGTGCACCTGCTCGGCGCGGCCACGCAGCACCGGTCCATCTTCCTGTCGGCCGCGCGCGACGCCCGCCTGCGCCGCGACCACCGCGCCGGCGTCACCGCGCTCGCTGTGTGGATCAAGCTCAAGGTATATCTGACCTCGCGGCGCTCGCTGTGTGATAAGAACAGACGTACTATTTGTAGGTACAGAGCTATAACTGAAAGGTAACCAAGCTCAGGGGGCTGCACTCGCTGAGGGAGGCAGGGAGTGCCCATACTGTATGTAGCAGGAGTAGGTACTATTTATTAAACTGTGCTCAAGGTCTAAGTCGTCACTCAATACTCTATATTATTTATTGTTTCACAGTTTATACTTAAACATAAGACTTTTTATTCACCTAGGCTGTTGTTCGCGAAATTGTCGTTGAGTGTGAAAAAAGTGTAAGTACAATAAGTCTTCATCATTACAACATAGACATCCTCTGCTGGACATCGATCTCCTCCCTCCACTGATTGCTACAAGGACAAGCATTGTGGAGGGATGTTGCCGTAATCGCCACGCTTAGCAGGCGGGTTGGCCATCACAGTGTGGCTCCTCAATAATTTCAAGGATGGACTTACAATCACGAACACATGCGTTTTGTTTTGAGGCTTGTGAGTAGGTACTTATTCAAGCGCCTAGAAATCTGGAGGGGCCTGCCATGTTATCGTTGTTTATCTATACTTTAAACAATTTCAACATTGTTGTTTTCTTCACAGGTGGAAGTGCTAGCGCAAATGTTGAATCAGGATTTACATAAAGAAGATGAGTCAAGCTTTGAATCGCTTTTCAACCAATGTATGTATATGAGCCTCTCCTTCGGACGAGTCGGCGCCGACATGCGGTGTGTGCTTACACCATTATTTAGAAACAACTTGCTGGCGCAATTCCGCTCTGGTATGGAGAAGGCGGATTATCAATTTGAAAACCAAATGAGGTCATACGAGGTGTCAAGTATAAAGAATGTTCAGAGGCCTGTAAGCGAAAATATGCCTTCAGGACCACCAGAGAGTTTACTGGACTACTACCCGTTGGCAGAGTACTGCAATGGATTACTTACAGTGTTGAATTGCTTGCGCGTAACCGCGCCTTTGAATATTGTAAAAGAAGTGTACTCAGCTTTCAGGAAATCCTTAGAGAAGGCTGTCCAAGTTGTAGTAATGTTCTACCACAGGGAACAACAAGCATTTTCAGATATTGAAAGGCACAATTTCGTTTCGTTCTGTACAAGTTTCGGTGACGATTTTGTTCCGTATATTATAAAGTGCTTATCGCTAACCTTCCCATCCACGCAGGTTGCAGAGTTGTTGGGTGTCACATTGACAGTTTTGCAAGAAAGTAGGCTTTTGTTTGTAGACCAAGTGGGCATATGCACGCCTTTGAATAGTATTACTGGGTTAAATATAAGTTAGATGATAATTGTACCTAAATGTAAGTATATTATGTTATATTATTTAATGTGTTTTTGAGTTATGTATAATTATATTTTATTATAATAAAACATTTTTTAAGTATCAATATAAACTTTTAATCAAAGTAGCACAACAAATCGACTCACATATTACAAAAAAATATAAAATAACTTTCAGGCATAGCCTGGACTTAAACCTAGGACTGAATGGAAATGCTAATTTCAAACTTACAAACAACCTTATTTTATAATTTTTATTCTAGTAATGGAGAAAGTTAAGATTCATTTTGATTTCTCCCATTATTTGTTTTATTGATACTTTCTGCGAATAAAATATCTGGATAAAATCATAATACTTATTCTTACAAGCAATAACATTTCTCTTTATACACATTGTATGAGACACACAATTGGCATTAATCAACCGACAAAATGAACCTATACTTTGTGAATACAATTTTTTTTTGAATTTACGATATTATTACGATCATCCAGTTACTACCAAAATATCAAGGAACATTATTAAAAATAAAATAAAACTATTTTCTTATAATAGTTGATCACAACAGCTGTAAGGCCTGTTAGTTAGTATTCAAATTTTTGATATTTATCTTACAAAATGGAAAAATATCAGAATAATAATGAGCAGTTTCAAAATACCTTTTCAATACTACTTCACTCCGACCGAGTGCAAACTTTCTCAACTATTGGAGAAAGCTGCTACATAATTTTAAATTATTATTGAAACAAATGGAATCATTTTGTTCACTACGCTGTTGTATAAAGTTGATACAAAGTTTTTACGATTGGTTTGCCTCTTAGCTTCCTGGGGGGGTAATGCGCGGCAATCGTATTGAATGACAATGGTATGACGGGGAAGTTCGGAAATCACAGCCTTATTTATTAGGGCTTAGAAACGTTTCTGTTAGAGAGGTCCTACCTACACGCAGGAAACGACATCAACTCCATCAGAACAGGGTCTGTATTCTCTGATTTTAAAAAGCAGAAAAACTTAATATTTTTATATTACAGTTAATAAATTTCACGTTTTTGCAAGTCGCTAAGCTAAACCAATCTATAGAAAAGTTATTTAGGCTGTAGTATGTTATGACTATTGATTGACTTGCGCTTGTACAAATTGAATGTCAAAATAAGAGAATTCCGTCCCTGGTTATATACATATATTGACCAATCCTCAATATACAGATTGATGGACTGACGTCAGTTATTACTATTGAAAAAGTTGAAATGATACTGGTTACAATCTTGATTTATGGAATGAACTGACTCAAATTTTAGATATATCTAAATTGACTGCTACACCATTGCCACAGCAAAATGCTAACGAGCGCCAGTCCCCAGGATCCCTGAGCCCCTGAGCCCCTGAGCCCCCGAGCCTACACAGCACGTCACCTAAGCCAACTTGACCTTCTTGATCCGGGACTTGCCCTCGTGGTTGCGCGACACGTCGTAGTAGTGCGCCACCTGGTCCACGTGCCCCAGCGCCTGCACGAACTGGCGGTCGTGCGTGATGACGACGAACATGAAGTTCCGCTGGCGCGCGCGCTCCGCCACGATCTCGCCCAGCGCCGCGCACAGGCTGCGCACGTTCTCCTCGTCCAGGTTCGTCGTCGGCTCGTCCAGCGCCAGGATGCCGAATCTGGAACATTCCGTTAGATATACAACTTTCTTAGAATATAAGGTGAAAAAGGGCGCCCACTTCTTCAAGACAACCTGCAAACCGTTTACAAAGTTCTTCTTGTCAAATTACTTTGTCATAAGGTTATCAATCATGCATATTTTAGTGCTCACAATTTATTATATGCGAAGTAAATTTATTTTTTTTGTTTTAATACATATAGTAAAGCTAGGGCTTGGACACCGGTTTTCGGTAGTACCGAAAAACCGGGATACCGGACCAATATTACCGTATTTTAAAACCGGTTTTCGATGGTCTAAATACCGGTTTTTCGGTAAAATTTATCTCTTTTTTATTTTATTATTTTTTTGCTTAGGTTAGTACTGAGAGTCTTATTAAATGTGTTTTTGTTCCTTTTAATATAAGCACATTTATAAAATGTATTAAAACTTTTCTTGAGTGACTTTGAGCTTTGCATAAGGTCCATAGATAGCGACAATGTCACAGTCCGGTAAGTAAGTTGCCTCTGGCAACAGACATGGCTTGTTGACTTTCGTCGTCAACTTGGACGCGAAGATGTAGTGAAGCATCCCGAACGCATGCAATCCAATTTTGACTCGACGATCGACCTATTTTTCGAAGATTGACCGACCTAGGTGGACAGTTTGTCCCAGGTATATGTTTTCGTCACCAATACAACAAACGAGCGTAAAGTATCCGATCATGACTGAAGTCGGTTTAGCATGGGCGTTCAACATGATTTTCGTTTGGTCCATCACATGTTCATTCTATTTATCGAGCATTGCACTGAAGTCTGTGCCATAACTACTACAATGTTAAATGATATACTCGCCGTTTATGCCTAGGCCTAGTTCTCTTTACAGTCCAGAAACTTGGAGACATTCTCGGTAAACAGTTTTAGGGATATAACAACCCTATATAACTTCCTGCTACCAGTCGAATAACCTTCGATTTCTGATCTACTGATTTGACTTCAGAGTCCAACAGACATAGTGGTGTTTTTAAACAAACACAAATTCATCAGTAGTCCACTTGGCACCGCTCTGGAGAGATTTTAGCACTGCCCAGGTCTCAACTCAACCTCAAACCAAGGTTTTATTATAGTCCACAAATAATCGTCAAAGTGGCAGGGTATACTCATCAGTATTTGTTTTACATGTAGCATGATGATGAGATCTGCAGAAGAACTTAAGTCACCGACATAGCCCAAATAATTGTGCATTGGGCAAGGCACATAGTTCGAGGACCAGATGGTCTCTGGGGCTGAGAAGTTCTCGATTGGCGACTGCGCACAGGAAGAGCAGAGTAGGCAGATCCCCAACAGGGTGGTCATACGATTTGGTAAACGTTGCGTGCGGGAGTACACTGGATAAGATTTCTAATCTTTCAACACCGGTCGATAAGGCAATCTGTGGGGGAGTCCTATGACAAACAAAACTAAGATTAATTTAAAAACATTTTTTTAATAATTTGAGTTAAAAAAAGTTATTTTTAAAGTAAAATATAAAATCAAGATAACCTACTTTTACGTTGAGTGTAATAATTTGAAATTTTCTTCAAAAACAAACATTTTTTCAAAGAAAAAGTAAAATACCGAAAAATTACCGAAATACCGGTTTCCCGGTTTTAAAATTTTCACTACCGAAAAAAACCGGTTTTCAAAAATATATCGGTAGTCCAAGTCCTAAGTAAAGCACTGTTTAAAGGTCGATTTTTTTTTTTAACTTCTTACCCGTTTAGCGCACAAAACTGTGCATGTTGTGCATGGTTTAATATTAATATATGCATCCTTGTCATGTAGTGATAGTGATAGCGTGCAGTGTGCAGCCTCACCTGGCGCTGAAGGTCTCGGCGAGCGCGAGGCGGATGATGAGGCAGGCCAGCACCTTCTGCCCGGCCGAGCAGCGCCCGCGCATGTCGATCTCCACGCCGTTCTTGCACTGCACCACTCTATACACAATACACTTTTTTATTCAACAAGGTGTTTCTAATAAAGCATTAGGAAAACAAAGAAAGGATCCAGCTTACTTTACATTACAACTTTCCCTAAGCAGAAAGCCAATTAACTTTAAATACTTTCTTATTAATTTTACTTTTATCTAAATGCTTCTGAAAATAAGAGTGACTTATCGTCGTCCTACTGATATATAATTATAAAGTCCTAATTATAATTAATTTGGTTACTCTTTCAATCAGGTCCCAACTATAGGACAGAAAATTCTGCAGCTACACAACTTGTTCTAGGTTCAATGTATTCTCTGCAAAAAAAAAATTGTTCTGTCGGCGGTAGCTTTAGGATGTCAAAGTAACAGCTCACCTGTAGTCGTACTTCCGTCTCTCCGAGTCAGCCGTCATGGTGCCCTCCGTTTTGATCTCAATGTAATCAATATCATTGCCCCGGTATATCTTCCTCCACATTTCCCTGCAAATAAAAAACCATTGTATGTACTGGACTGGTATGCTATCCTAAATTAGGAAATACAGATTTAGACAACTTCTACTTCAAGTTAATGTTGAATTAAAATTTTATTATTAAGCTAAAATTGTGTATGTTTAAAAACTAAAGTATGATAAAATAGCTAAATAGATTTTGATAAAATATGGCTACATAATATGAGGCATTACCCTTGAGCCTCCTACATTTAACATAAGAATTGTCTTAATTTTCAACAAAAAACCATTAAATAGGTAAGTATAAACAAATGCTAAAGGACTCTATTTACCTGATAATAAGGTTGATGTTCTCCATCTTCTCGCGGTGGAACTCCATGAGGCACTTCTCGAGCGCCACCGAGTAGTCGCGGATGTCCTTGTCGATGGCCTTCATCACCTCCACCTCGTAGAACTTCTCGCGGTACTTGCTCTCTACGTCTTTGTTCTGCGAGCGGGAGAGCTCGGCACGGCTCGCTTTTAACCTCTCCTGTAGGATTCGTACAGAAAACAGTAACAAGTGTTAAAATAGAAATCTACATAATTTTTCCGTAATTATTAGCTTACAAACTTTGCTAGTTACACCCTGTTGCTACGTGGTATATTATGTAGATAATAAATTATCATAAAACCTATAGATATTTTACGCTCGTGAAAAGTAATAAAATTTATATTTAAATTTAAACCGAAAAAACGTACGTGTTCAAATTTTTATGGACCCTTTCAGATTATTTTAAATGAAGCATCATCACAAAAATATGTGATCTTACTTTAGTTGTACTAAAGTATTTAAAATAACAAAACAAGAGACAGTCAAAGTCCCTAACTAACCTGTGTCGCCCCATTCAAAGTCATAACACAAGAAAAACCAAACCCGCACATAGTTACAAATCATTCAAAGTTACCTTGAGTTCCCTCATCCCGCCCTCAGTCTGCGCCTTCTGCCGGAACAGCTGCGTCTGCTTCGTAATAAGTTCCTCCTTCTCAGCGATGGACTCTCGGTTCAGTCCGTTCAGTTTCTCCTCGAGGTCCGCTATCTCCTTCTCGCAGGCCTCGGCCTCGGCCTGGGCTTTGCGCAGTTTCGCGTTGTCTTCCAGGTCGCGCTTGTATATCTACATATATTGCACTTGTCAGACTGAGTAATTTTAACCGCATAAAAACCGGGAATAAAAGGCGTGAGATTATGTTATGTTTATAACCGATTCTTGGAGAACCAAAGACAACATAACATAGTTTCACGTCTATTTCTCGAAGGGTTAGGCAGAGGCACCAGCTCATAAGAGCCGGACCCATGTTTAGGCGAGTGAGTATAATAACAAAACTACAACATGCATAAGTAATGTAAATTAAGAGTTTAACCGTCTTATTCATAAAGATACAGTACATTTTAAGTAGCGTTACTGGAGGTCTACTTCTCTGGTTTGTTGCATGGTAAATACGTGACATCCAGTCTAAATTGACATACGTCAAATAACTAAAATGCTTTTTAACTTTTTATGAATAAGAGGGTAAAAGTTTAAGTATGGGAATAAGTGTAGCCTTCAAAAACTTGAGGTTGAAGCCTCTATATTGTCTTGTGATGAATAGAGCAGCAAATCTTATGTATTGTATTGTATGAATTTGTATTAAAAAAAAATATAGAGATGAAATACGAAAAAATCAGCATTATAGAATTTTTTAAACTAAAAAAGTGTAAAAGTAGAATCATTAGACAGAGAAAGGCTCGTTTGGGGCCTCTCCAGGCGACTATTGTCGTAAGGCAAGGCAAACGTTTGTTTGCTTGAGCCAATTAATGGGCAACCTGATCTACCTCGCCTCTCACAGTAAAGGATACTTTACCAAATAAGGTATCAATATCAATAGCAATTAGATTAGATGTAGTCTAATTGTCTTTCAATAAGTGATATCTTGTATCCTATATTGAATCTATACCAATATTATAAAGAGGAAAGATTTGTTTGTTTGTAACGAATAGGCTCAGAAAATACTAAACCGATTTGAAAAATTCTTGCACTGGTAGGAAGCTACACTATCCCCGAGTGACATAGGCTATACTATATTTTCAAAAAAAATAGTGATCCTTACTTAAACTCAAATAATGTAACCCAAGCTGCAATATTTTTTCCGTTGTTTACATATTTTGACGGGTGATTTGTAGTTGTTGGTTATTTTTTGATTCGCCCATTCTAGGCAGTCAAAAGAACTATAGAGCTAAGTCTTTGAGTAGTATCTTATATTCTATGGCGTAACAAAGTAAGCCGGGACTGCTCGTTAAGAATAATTAGATTAGATTAGTATGCGGATCTGACCTCGTGTTTGGCCAGCTCGTCGCGCAGACTGTCGATGGTCTTGGTGATGGAGTCGCGCTCCGTCATGCCGCGCACCTTGTCCGCCATCAGCCGCTCGTTGGCCGCTTTGATCTTCTCCATCTCCTGCTGCACGTGCAGCTTCTCGTGCTGCTTGATCTCCTTCTCCACCGTCTTCACCTTCTCGAACGAGCTCTCGATCTTCGTTATGAAGAAACGTGACGCTTCTATTGAGCTCCTGGTTGAGTTCATTAAAATAGTCAAGTTGATGTTGGGAATGCTCTTACTTTAATCTGCGCTCAAGTTGTGCGAGTCTTGCAAAAGCGTACCCTACCGTCTATCAATACCTAAACTTCTAGTTTAATTGGTTTTCAAACCACCTTTTTTGCAAATTATAAAATGTATAAAAAAAAACACCTATAAAACACTGACCTGTTCTTACTAACGATAACTTTTTTCTCCATCTCCCTCTCTTTCAACTCTTCCTCCAGGGCACCGATTCCGTCCTGCAGCTCCTTCAGTTCCACCTGGAACCGCTCCTGGTTCGACTCCATCTGCTTCAGGGACTCCTGCAGGTTGCAGATCTCTTGCACCTGTTAATTGACAATGTTTTAGATTTACATTTATTGCATCTCTAGTAATTGCTTATAATAAGAGAGTTTGCTATTGGACTAACCTTCTTCTGTACATTGAGCATTTCTTCTTTTATTTTATTCTTCTTGTCCATCATTACTTGCAGTTTCTTAGTATGCGCGTTCAGTTTTGTCCTAGAATGATGAATAATAATAAAAATATATGTAAAGTAGGAGACTAAGAGAATTCTCAGAGGCCGGGCAGCAGCATTCTTTGTTAAAGAATTTTAATAGCCAGATCGCCAACCCGCCTTCCAAGACCCCCCACAACATTCACACTATTAGTGATCTATGGGAGAGGCCAGTGTCCAGCAGTGGGCAAAGAAGAAGAATAAAGTATGTGTGAGTCTGACCTGCCGGCCTTGCCCCTGGCCCGCAGCGCGGCGAGCGCGGCGCGGCGCGCGGCCTGCTGCTCGCTCGCCGCGTCCAGGTTCACGTCCGTCTCGAAGCCCACGCATTGATCTTTTATTTTGTCGAACTGGAGGAGTTATTCAGACGATTATAACTTGTAGGAAATACCTTTGGCTTAAAGCTAAATTATTGTGTGTGTTGGCGGCATACAACACCACCACCCTATCTCCTTTGATTGGTGTCGTTAAAAGGAAACACCCGAAGGACGTGCAACAGCGTCCTTCTTTGCAGAATTTGAAGGGCCATACTGCGATCGCCAAACCAGCTGCCAAGAGTGGCGATAATGGCAACCCACCCACGCAAATGTTTGTCCTTGGCTATGTTCAACGTGGACGTATCTCGGTTTACATTTCGATGATGTATGCTAGGGACTATCGACTTTCCACCTAGGCAAGAAGAGTTATATTCGTTAGTATTACATACTTCTTTAGTAGCGACGGCGATCTCCTTGAGGAAGCGGTCGAGCAGCGGCATGTCTCCGTGGATCTGCTTCACCTGCTGCAGCTTCTGCTCCGGCTCCGCTATCGACAGCGTCAGCTCTTCTATTGTCTCGTTTATTTCTGTTATTTTCTGTGGGAAAAATTATTACTTAATTTTAATTACATCTTTCAATCAAGTTCAATAGAATAAAATTTTTGGAAACAGCTTTTCTCAAATAAAACCAATTAAAAAGACAACAGTAAGAAACACCGAGCTGCGCTCCACAAGGCTTAAATAAAATAGGTGGTAAATTAAAATGGTACTGGGCCGGCTACGTCGCACGAATGCAGCCAAACAGATGTGCCAGAAAAGCTACTGAAAAGGTACCAGAAGACGAGGAGACGCGCTGTGTCACCTGTAACATGTAGAGCGCCGAGCTGGTCCTACATGATAAGAACCACAAGAGACGTCGTGGTCACTCGAAAAACACGTATAGCGCGACGAGCTGGTCGCTCGAGAGAAAAATAGAAATAAGCGCCAACCTGCGTCCAGATGCAACAAAAAAAAAACAGATAGCTTGAGGTGCTGAGCTATATACAATTTCTACAAATCCTAGCTCTCTCACCTTATCAACATTAGCGAGCCTGGTCTCGTACTGAGGAATATCCTTCTCCTTCAGTTCAATGATCTTCTCGTTCAGGGTCTTGAGGCTGAGCAGGTCGTCCTTCTTGGCCGAGGCCTTCTGCAGCTCCTCGGCCACTTTCTCCAGCTTGGCTGGCACGTTCAGGACTTTTGTTGTTAAGTCCGATACTAGATCTGTCACCTGGGTAAATCAGAATTTTTATAATTAGTTTTAAAGTTGGTTACATAGACATAGAATATCAAAATTCAATTACTTACGGGTAGTGTTCAATCAGTCAGTCAGTCAGACAAACATTCAGTCATTCCGACAGATAACCAGTACTGTCCCGCCTTTTTTCGGGTTAGAAACCTAAATTAAGTAACTTTGTATTGAAACCTATATCAATTACGAAAAACTAATAAAATTTAACTAATGTTTGCAAAAGCATATGAGTAGTATGTTTGTTCCTCTTTTACAAAAAAATTACTTATTGGATTTTTATTAAAGATATGTTATGTTTAGTGATATAGCGCATAGCTATTGCATAAAATAGATGAACACGTGAGTATGTATTTGTATAGTATAGGTAGCGCGACGTACATCAGCCTCGGCGTCGAAGCCGCGGTTGCAGAGCGGGCAGCAGCTGTTCTCCTTCAGCTGCTCCTTGTACTTGCCGATTATGAACAGCGACGACTGCAGGAGGTTGTGCTCTTCCTAAAAATAAACACATTAATTTATATTTTGTTTTCGAACCAGCTAATATTTACGTCAAGCAAGGTATTATAAAAACAAGGCTAAATCTCTGTGGCCCAAGAGCGAGAAAAATCTTCTTAAAGCCCTATGTTGCATAATAAAATGGTGACAATAAATTAAAGCCCTGTAATATAACAGACTCCGGTTCTCGGCGGCGGCCACTCGCTCTGTGTGTACAGTGCAGGTGTAATATGACTCACGTTCAGTTTGTCGACGGTAGCGTTGAGCTTGGCGAGCGCGGCGTCGTAGCGCAGCGCGCCGCACGCGGCGTCCAGGCGCTCCTCGGCGGCGGCCGCTCGCTCTGTGTGTACAGTGCAGGTGTAATATGACTCACGTTCAGTTTGTCGACGGTAGCGTTGAGCTTGGCGAGCGCGGCGTCGTAGCGCAGCGCGCCGCACGCGGCGTCCAGGCGCTCCTCGGCGGCGGCCGCTCGCTCTGTGTGTACAGTGCAGGTGTAATATGACTCACGTTCAGTTTGTCGACGGTAGCGTTGAGCTTGGCGAGCGCGGCGTCGTAGCGCAGCGCGCCGCACGCGGCGTCCAGGCGCTCCTCGGCGGCGGCCGCTCGCTCTGTGTGTACAGTGCAGGTGTAATATGACTCACGTTCAGTTTGTCGACGGTAGCGTTGAGCTTGGCGAGCGCGGCGTCGTAGCGCAGCGCGCCGCACGCGGCGTCCAGGCGCTCCTCGGCGGCGGCCGCTCGCTCTGTGTGTACAGTGCAGGTGTAATATGACTCACGTTCAGTTTGTCGACGGTAGCGTTGAGCTTGGCGAGCGCGGCGTCGTAGCGCAGCGCGCCGCACGCGGCGTCCAGGCGCTCCTCGGCGGCGGCCGCTCGCTCTGTGTGTACAGTGCAGGTGTAATATGACTCACGTTCAGTTTGTCGACGGTAGCGTTGAGCTTGGCGAGCGCGGCGTCGTAGCGCAGCGCGCCGCACGCGGCGTCCAGGCGCTCCTCGGCGGCGGCCGCTCGCTCTGTGTGTACAGTGCAGGTGTAATATGACTCACGTTCAGTTTGTCGACGGTAGCGTTGAGCTTGGCGAGCGCGGCGTCGTAGCGCAGCGCGCCGCACGTGGCGTCCAGGCGCTCCTCGGCGGCGGCCAGCTCTCCGCGCCGCGCCTTCAGCAGCTCGCGCACGTGCTCGCGCTCCGACTCCAGCTTCGTGGCCTGCGGTGCGACAAACACACTTTAATATGGAATCTATTTCTAACAAGACACATCCTTACAAAATTATGTACTCCATCAGAGCAATGAACTACAGTTGCACTGCGGTTGTGAACAAGGGATTGGGTGGATATATCATACAAAGACTCTGTCCTGAATATTTCCGGTATGGTAAAAAGTGACTCGGTATAAAATTATATTGCTGTTTCTTGATAAAAATCGAAACAGCAAAGTCAATTTGTCATAGTCCAGTGATCGTTAAAACAATACATTAAAAAAAAATGCATACACAAATAATTTAGTACTTTTATAAAAAATTGGTCAAGTACTGCATTGATAATAAAAACCTGACAAAGACCCCTCTTTTAACGCTATGAGACTCACCTCAAGCTGATTTGTCTTGAGCTTCTTCTTAGTACTATCCACCTCTCTCCGCAGTTCACTTTCAAACTTATTGATGGACACAGTGTAGTCCTTCTCCGGCATGGAGCCCAGCAGTCCCGTGATCACTGTACGGTGCTTGTTCTTCAGCAGTTGGAACTGCTTGTCCTTCGAGTTGAGGTTCTCTTCCTTCATGTCCTTCTCTTTTAGCTTTGTGTTCTGTTTCTGAAGTTTTGTTATCTAGGGAGAAGGTAATTTCGCGATTATTTTATTATTTATTTTATTTTATTTTACATTTAGTAAACTTTTTAGATTTAGGAAACAGGATTTCAGTAACGGAACTGGAAAATCTAATAGATTGTTAAATGTTTTATTGATGTTGCATATCAAATATTATTATGTTCACTGTGCATGCATAAATTTTACTTGTGTTTTAAGAAGAAGTTGAAGGGGTTGATATTTAATCAAAATTTGAAACTAATTTATGAAGTTGGCGATAAAAAAATAAAACTAATGGCTTTGTTTTTGCAGTGACTTATAAAAGGACACTTGTATCTCACCTAGTTCCAAGCCAGCAAGCCTAGTGCTTATGACACAAGTACTAGGATTGGACACAATTCGGAATTAACAAGAATAATTCATACTAATATTACAAATGTTCAAGTAACACTGTCTGTCTGTCTCGCTTTCACAACAAACCCGATTGAATGAAATTTAGTACACAGATAGTCTAGAGCCTGAGAAAAGACTGGCTGCTTTTTTATCCCAAAAATCCCACAGGAACGAAAAATTAGAATTTGCTGTTTCAAGGAAAAATTGCGCTGACTAAGCCGCGGGGCGCTCCTACTTAATAATAAAAATGTTTCTAAAGGTTGTGTTGTTTGATACCTTTTCATTGAGCTCCTCCAGCTCGTGCTCGTTCTGCTCCATCAGTTTCTCGTCGTCGGCGATCTCCTTCTGGAACTCCTCAGTGTTCAGAGAGCTTGAGACCGTTTCGTATTCCCTTAAAGGCAAAGTAATATTTACTTTAAATTGTGGAAGTAAATTTAAAATGCATGATATTGAAAACAATGGTAAGCTATCAAAGCCAACCTTTCTGTTATCAAAAAAATTAGTAGCTAGAATAGACGTTCACCCACTCCATAGTTTCGACAGCGTTATTTTGAAAGGAATCTAAGCAGTTTACGACAAAAGTTATAATTTCAGTTAAATATCAATAAAATTAACCTGTATACTGTATATTGCCTAAAATACAGATACATAAAATATACCCAAACATCTTTACAATGTTCGTCCCCAGTCCCCCGCGAGATTGAACCTAAAACCCCAAATCCCGCTGAACCCCCAAAAAATAAATAAAACGCTGACTCACTCCTCGGCCGCCTTCAGTTTCTGCTCTATAACCTCGAGCTTGTTCTTGGACTCCTCGGCGTGCGCGATCTCCTTGGTCACCTTAGCAATGTCCTTCTTGCCCTTCGTTATTTCAGACTCCTTGCTGGCGATCTTTTGCTTATGGCGGGACTGTTGGAGGAGAAATAAATACCTATAATAAACCAGATGTTTCGGCTACATACCAAGTTCCATTAACTGGAACAGAATGTTAATTTTTTCTATCAGAAAGGATCTTTTAAAACCAAATAAAAGTAGTATTCCTCTACTTGGATAAACCTATATTACATTGTAAGGAAAATAGAAAATGTCGTGTTTATATTTGTAAGTAAGTAAGGTATACTAGCACTCAGACATTTCACAAGAACAAACAGACTTTTCACTTCTAATGTAGGTAACTATTATAATACTATAGATCCAAAAAGGTACATAGCTCGAAGAACAAATGGTCACTGGGGCCGAATAGTTCTCGAGTGGCGACCGCGAACCGGAAACACAGAGTAGACAGACCCCCACAAGGTGGTCAAACGGTGAAGACTGCGGGATTACACTAGATGGGGGGCCAGCAATGGACGTCCTTGTACTGAAATGATGAATGATATAGGTATGACAGGTAAGGTAGGACATACAAGAGCATCCCGGCTGTCGTTGATGCGCGCCTGCACGCGGCCCTCCTCGGCGTCGGCGGCCGCCTTCTGCTCGTCCAGCGCCGCGTTCAGACTCGCGATCTTCTCCACGATGCCCGCCGCCACCGACACTGCATCCTCAGGAGTTTTCACTTCTCGGTTCTCGAGCTCTGAAAACAATTTTTAATTTTGTTTATGAAGTGCAACACCCAAAGGAGAGTTCCCGTAGGAGGAGGTGGCACTATGAATATAGAACCCCTAAAGCGAGATTTACACTTAAATTAATAAAAAATGTATGGAAATTCATTATTGACCGGTTTTAAGCCGCATATGAATAAAAAGGAACTTTACGACTAGAGAACAGTATTCAAAAAGTCTACAAACTGTTTCTGCAGTCAGGTTTTAACAAACCACTCTCAATACATAATAAACATAATTGCATGAACTATTGTGTGCAAATGTTGCTTAAATAGGTGCTGTACTTTAATATCACCAAGAGAGAATTAATATAAAATTAATTATTATAAGATTGTCTACTCACCAGCCATCTCTGCAGTGGCAGCGATCATGCCAAACTTCTTATCAATCCGCTCCTGGTTCTGGCTCTCCAGAAGTAAAAACCGGTTGACCTTGGCTTCATTGGCTGACATCTCATTAGCCATCTTCTCTTCTTCCTTGTTGAAGTTGAAGATTTTTGTTTGGGAGTCTGAGAGCTCCTTCTTTTTGGTTTTCAGGGAAGCACCATAGGTACCTGTTAATACAAAAAATATAAATGAATTTAGTTCCAGTTGATTTTGAGGCCTTTTAATTCTAGCTCATCAACAAATTATATTAAAGACCTGCAAGCTCCACAAATGATTAAGTAAATAAAACTTACTTATTTTCTCCTGAAGCTCAGGTGTTGTGCCTTCAAATAATGTTTTGATGGCTTTCTTTAGATCAACCTCTTGAATCCTGCACACCTCCAAACTGAAAAAAAAAGTATGTGTAAAAAAAAAAACAAAACTAATCCCTTTTTGTCAAACAATAAATAAGTCATTTGTATTTATTTTTACAACAAAAAAAACTAGTATTTATAAGTAAAATACCTAGCTTTAATCTTTTCCCGTTTAGACTCAAAGGTAACCAGATTCTTCTGCAGGCTCTCAATGGCCTGGAGCTTCTCCGTCACTGGCTTCAGCTCTGCAGACAGCTCTGATATTTTCAGTTCAGCCTCTGAGTAGCGAGTCTCAGTGTTCACTAGCTCAAGTTTGATTCTGTCTAGGTCAGCCTTTTTTTCTGCTAAGTGACCCACAGTTTGAGCTGAAAGGAAAATATTTTATTATTAATAATTATTGATATTGGTCATAATGATGTTGCATATTCAAACTACATGATTTGAAGACATAAAATATAACTAGTAAAATATCAAGACAAGTGTCCAATTTAAATGACTTGGATATTGTAAGGGTGGTGGGTGAGTTATTATAAGGCAAGATAATCTTTTCCAGAACTTACACAGCAATTTGATGTTCAGCGCATATTCCTTTCTGATCTTCCTGAGGCGATCAAAGCAGTCACTGTACTTGTCTGCATCAAAGATCTCGTCAAACCGTTCCTTAACTTTCTTTCCTTCATCCAGAGGCCAGCTAGAGTCTTCTTGGTGGCAGAATATTACTGAGTTTATGATCGCTTTGGAGACACCTTTTGACATAACAAAAAAAGTTTTTTAAAACAAAGTAACAAATTATAGATTAGAAACAATGTTATTTTAATGGGATTGTCCCTTTGACTCAACTTACTACATTAATGTACTGGTGGTCAGTATGAAGTTCCATAATAGGTACCCTCCGAAAAAGTTGAGTGAGAGGGTTAATACCTTTCCTCAAGTGAATACAGATCTGTAGCTAAATAAACAAGGAACCAGTTCATTGTTTCATTGAAAATAATAGGTACCCTCCGAAAAAGTTGAGTGAGAGGGTTAATACCTTTCCTCAAGTGAATACAGATCTGTAGCTAAATAAACAAGGAACCAGTTCATTGTTTCATTGAAAATAATAAAAATTCTTACCAAGTTCCTCCTGCACCATCACATCCAAATCTGCACATCTTGATGATATATCTTTAACATTCCCAGCTTCGTCTATTACAGACAAGAATGAGTCTAGTGTCTGGAACTTTGTCTTCTTCTTTGCCATTGCTGTGACTCGCATAGACCGAGATATCTCTAGCTGCTTGTCCTTAGCATTTACTATCTGGAAAATTATTAGGAATTCTTTGCTTTGCACAGACTAAACGGAATGGTTAGCAAGTATTGTGTATGTATAGAATCAGCAAATGGTTTAGATTAAATTATGTAGGTATAACCTTACCTTGAGCTTGACCTGAGCCAAGACTTCTGAGGTCCTATTGATTTTGGTATCATGCACAAAGCACTCATTGCGGCTCCCAGGCGGCATATTACCAGTGACCGCATAACGCAAACACTCAATGATTGTTGTTTTACCACAACCATTCTGGCCGAGAATCAGAGTCAACGGTTTCTCGAACGAAATGCGTTGCTCATCTTTATCGTCAGGTCCGAAGCTTCTTATGCCCCTAACGGAAAGAGACTTTATACCTGCCATGGCAAAAGCAGTAAAAAACCACTCAAATTCAGTTCTTGATGAGTACTTTTCAAAAACACAATGCTAGAATCAAAAAGAAGTTAAAGAAGGCTGAAGAAAGAAATCCCTACAACCACAAACAAAATGCCGCGCGCGCCGCCGCTCGCCGCTTCGCCGTGACGTGACGCCGCCGCCTTAGCGGTTTGATTGATTGATCTAATATTAGATTTGTATAGGTGTCAATCAATCAAACTCGGATTATAAGGGACATAGACAAAGTAGATGATAGAAGAGGAGATACTAATATATTATCTGTGGAAGAGGTACAGTGGCGGACTAGGCGGCCGTAACAGATTTGTCTATGGTTTCATCAGCCCTAGACTGTATTACAAAAAAACAAGAGCTATTTTGCAATACAGAAAAACCGGAAGTGTTACGTCGGCGTGTCCGCCACTGTACAGTCAAGGACTAGGAGGCCGTAACAGATTTGTCTATGGTTTCGTCAGCCCTAGACTGTAAAACCAAAGAACAAGAGCTATTTTGCAATACAGAAAAACCGGAAGTGTTACGCCGATCGTGTCCGCCACTGTACATATTAGTATCTCTAGTTGGTCTGTGGTACATACCTCTAGTTGGTCTGTGAGTAGAGGTTGTTTCATTGTTTGTGTTTCAATATTATCTATGGTTTGTGTTTTGTGTCGAACAGAACAGTTTTGTTTGTGTTCTAGAGAGTAAATTTTTTCTATGTTTGTGTTGCTTTTGTGTTTTGCTTTTCTGAGGGCTTTCTCAAGCAAAACCTTTCATAAATCGTTCTTTTTAAAACTGACCAGTGTTCCAAACTCTGCGTAAGTAAAGTTAACCAGATTTCTAGGTGTGAAATAAGTAAACCACTCAACCTATTTTTTTGTTTGATAGTGTAATCTCACGATAATCTGGCTTTTAATGAATAGCATATCTTTTTGGTTGTGAGAAGACCCAGTAAAGTATACTCCAACTACTTATTAGACCCGGGTATATACTATGGATGCGAGTGAAACAAGACTGATCAATCAAAGTGTTAGAAGACCTGTGGGAAATGCCTATATCCATCAACAGAGGCCCTATTACGGCCGCTTTTGCAATATTGCTTTTCGTCCTTTAGAGTGTCAAAGTCAATACAAAATAAACACAAAGAGGACGAAAAGCAATATTGCAAATGTGGCCGTAATAGTACCCCAGGTGTCTTTTAGTTTGTTTATAAAAAAAACTTTGAGATGAACATGTATACTTTAATTTATAATTTTAATGAAAGGACTTGACTCCACTTCGGTGGAGTATTTTGCCAATGTCAAGTTCACAAATTAGATTTAAAGGGTGGGCATAAAGCCCGGCAACATTGTACGGTTATTGTAAGTTTATTGGATTATTGTTTTAAAGCCCGCTAAAAAAACATGCGGTTTTGGAACCAATGTTAAAACAATAATCATGTATACTTTAAATGAACAAGTAATTTTTAGTTGTCAATCATATTGTCTTGCAACTTTCTTGAATCAGCAAAATAATGTACAATGGATTCAATCACCAAAAGAATGCACAATGGTTCCATCCATGCATGCCAGTAAGACTAGGTGTAGAAGAGTAAGCTAAGTGTAGGTGTTTCTTGTCGCTGTTTGAAGAGTCAGAGTTGTTAGCTCGAGCATTTCAAAACCAATGTCCTATTTCAAACGCATATATTTGATTAGCCTGACCTGGTATCTTCAGTTGTTTATATCACTTGTTTTTATACATATTAAGACTACCCCTTCTCTAATTTAGTAATGTAACTAGGTTTAAAGAATATAGAGAAAATATATATAAATCTTAATAAAATAAACTAATGATATGCAACTTCTTACTAAGAATTTATTCCGAACAGGTAATTGCAAACCAGTGAACAATAATGGCATCCACAACTATGATTGAAACAGTCACCATAACCAGGCCACTTAAGGTAAGATCTTGTATTAATTTAGCATACTTTGCCCGTACGTGTATGCCACATTTGAAATATTGCTTATATTGCCATGCTGATTGAAAATCTTTGCCATAGTTTACCAGTTCAGTACTTGTAGTTGTTCCATGTAAGTGTTGCTTACATCCAAGAGTATTATTAGCCTATGTGTTTATTACTTTCTTTAGTTTTTTGTCTTCCAATGCTGTTGCAAGGCGGTGCTGATTGCAACATCTTTGGCAACCATAACCAGACTAAGCTTAGCCTTACAGTCTGGGTGATCAACC
The DNA here is from genome assembly GCA_951802225.1 of Euspilapteryx auroguttella. Taxonomy (NCBI): domain Eukaryota; kingdom Metazoa; phylum Arthropoda; class Insecta; order Lepidoptera; family Gracillariidae; genus Euspilapteryx; species Euspilapteryx auroguttella. The sequence continues at coordinate 4,487,258 of OX637654.1, forward strand.
AGCGTGGCTTTTCACAAGATTAATTTTTACTAGAGCAACTCGCGTTGTACAAACATGACTAAGCTGTTGTTTAAAAAGGTGTATTTATTAGCTATTTATGCAGTCCTCGAATACCTTGAATTTTAGAATACATTTCTCTACAGATTCAATACAGTTAATAAGACTTTAAAATAGCTAGGTAAATAACGCCATTGTATTTCGTAATACGTGGTAATACATACAATAACATAGTAATACTATCTCATAGTGCACAACATACTCTATGTAATTAAAGTGATACTATTAGGTATTCTGTGTTAAAGGCAAGCCTTTTTCCACCTATTGCGCAAAGCCATATTAAAAGGGTTTCCGTTTCATTCGCCAACATTCCGTTTGATCCAATTTGAGGAGGCCCTATCCTATCTTGATACCATACAAGTGTCGTGTATTGGATTAGCGATAGTCCTCACCGCGCAGTGGGACGCCGGCCGCTATGCAGACGCGCGGCAACTTGACCGCCAGCTACCTCTGGCAGCCTGGGGAGTTGGCCAGGAGAATGATGGGCGAGCGACCTTCGCCAGTTCCTCCGACTAGAGATCTGTGGCCGCGGCCGCAGCTCCAGCCGCTCAGCATTAGCACGCTCCATCTGGCGTACATGCAAGACGAGCCACCGTCGCGACGCGCCGCCACGCTCCCGCCACCGCAGCTCTACGATCGTGACCAAGGATACCGACCAAGACTCTGCACTGTCGGCACCAACACGGATCCTCCTCCCTCACTATACTCTAGACTACGTAGCCTTGTGCGACGTGATAAAACAGCCAACATCATCGCTGGAAACCTGCCTAGCGCTAGATTGACTGCGGTTTACAGAGAATACCCTGAGACAGAACCTCATGAGAATCCGGCTAGAAAAGCAATTAACAACATAAAGAAAGCGATGACTTCAAAGTATCGCATAGCACCTCATGCAGAAGCAGTTGAAAGTCCGAAGATAGTATACGATATACCAAAGCCAGGTGATAGGATGACGACGACATTCGGCGCGCGCGAGGGCCGGCGGCGCTGGTGCAAGGTGCCGTCGCGCGCGGCCTGCTCGCGCCGCCTGCGCGCCGTGGGCGGCTGGTGCGCGCCCGCTGGCCGGGCTGCCCGCGCCTCCAGGCGAGAACCCCACCCCCCACGAAAACAAATCACACAGGTGTGAGGGAAACACTTACCGAACTCTTCAAATAATTTTATTTTGAAGCTAAGCGATCTGACCCCCTGTATTACAGAAGTATGCTACAATGTAACTGAAGCCGTAAGACATGTATGCTAATCGGTTATGTTCGTGTTTGTCTTGTAGAACGATCGAAGTTTAAGTAGCGTTTTGGCTAATAAACGTGTCTCTCAGTAATCTGTGTTTTGTTTGGGCGGGGGCGGGGGCGGGCGGCGCTCGGGACTCAGGGGGTGGGCGGGCGGCGGCAGTCCCGCGCCGCGCTTTGCTGCATCCGCCCGCTCGAACCTCGGGACCCCTCCTTGTGACTTGTCGCCCTTAGGTCTAAAATAACACCCTCATCCCCAAAATTCCTATTTTATAAAATAATTTCAAATATTCGGATACAATTTCAAAAATCAAGTAGGTCGCATTGAAAAACGACAGTAGTTTTTTTTTTGTGATGGGAAGCGATTCGACGCGTCCCAGTGCGCAAATCTAAAAAATGAGACGAAAATGAGGTCTGGGGAAACGGGGAAACATGGTAGGTAGTTGCCGCGAATATTTTGAACACATTACTAGTCGTACGTGTGCCGTCGCGAGCGTGCTCCAGACAGGATATCGCCCCTCGTGTGGCTGCTGTCGTCGCTTCTTTGTCCTTTAAATTGTTCTGGGAACAATACTACGGCTTCAATGCGAATGAATATTTCATTAGTTGTCTGTATTTTAGTGTTTGCTGATAACTTACATTAATGCTTGGTTAGGAGGATAGATGGGTAAAATAGCAGCCAAAATAGTACTACCTATATATTTATTATAGAATAGATCATGGCTTTATATTGTTATTAAAAAAACCTAATATGTTAATTTAAACATATGTACATAAATTGAATTTAAGCTCACTCAATGCTCACTTAAGGTACTTCGAAAGATTTTGTAAAAAACCAAAAACGTTGTGTAGCATCAGAGCAATGACCTACGTTGGCTTAGCTGGTGCCAGACGAGTCAGGGGGTGGATGGCAACGTGCAGGGGGGTGAACAAGGAGGCCATCTTCCTTAAATAAGCTTTTTTTTTTTAAATTAAAAAAAAAAAAACAAATTGAAGTAAAAAAAAGTTTTTTATTATATTATTATTTTTTAATAATTTTATTCGAGTCATATATCATGAAAAGACTTAGTCCTGAATGTTTCCGCCACGATATTTTTTTTACCGTGTATATAGTAATAATAATAAATACTAATATCTTCTAGGACGCTGGAGGTCTGGGCTCAGTTCCTGGATGAAAAGAACAAACAAATTAAAATCGATGTTTTTATCCGGGTCTGGGTGTTATGTGTTACATATTATGTGGATAGAGAACACCTGTTCTACGTTGTTATGTTTTCTATTTGATTTTTTATTATGGCCTAAATTGTTTTTGTTTGCATTCGCAACACGATATACAATATTGAATCAATATTCAGACCGCGATGACCAATCCGACCCGCCCTCGAATCTCGAATTACAGACGATCGAGATATATTTTTATTATTGTGGAATGATTTATTTTTGTAATTGATATTTCGTTACTTGGTAACATCACGGTAATATATTTTTTGCATTTTATGAACTTGCTAAACATTTAACAAGGATCACTAAACCGACTACGTTAGAACAACTCTTCCTTTTAGCTTTGCAGTAGTCGGGTAAAGAAGTGTAGTGGTTTTAGCTAAGTTTGATCCGTCTTTGACGATATTATTACCTTTCTTTATTATGAATGCATACTCATTATTGCCGATTACTTAAAAACTAGTACAGAAGCGAAATTTATAATTTTAGGGACAACAAGTATGTACTTTATTTCATTTAAAACTTATCCGATGGCAATATACTTACCTACTTCTTCGTCTTTGAGTTTATTAATCCAAGTATTTTAAATAACAGCGACTCAATATAAAACATTGCGAAAGCCTTTCACTTTTGCGTTGACGATGCTCTGAGAAATTCAAAGATTTCTCTTCGGTTCAGAGAGCGCATTGAACAGTGCATGCATGCATATTGATATTGCATACGTCCACAAATATAATATTATTATCAAAACTAAAGTTTAACTCCGCTCATTATTTTACTATAACTGAACATTTTTTAAGAAGGATTAAAAGTCCAAATCTCAAAACGCATTCAAATTTTTAATACTTTTTAAGGATTCCGGGTACTCGTCCCGGGACATTATTAATATGACTATTCCGTCTGTCCGTCCGCATCTCTGTACGTCTGTCCGTCTATCTGTCAAAGGCAACGAAAGTTTTCTTGTTGTCCAAAAAAACTAACAAATTTTAAAAACATAATAAAATTACGTCATATTAGAAATAATTTAAAAAAACCTAGTTTTTTTAACCAATTTTGTAGAGGCTCGCACAAATAATTGCAGTCGCAATTTCACTACATGTAGAATAACAACAAATTCTTAAAACTATGCTAAAGCTAGCTAATTTTCACAGTAAATTTCTTCTGAAACCTTTGTAAGCGCGAGCCCTCGCACTTGGCCGTTTATTTCGTTTAGCGTGCACAAACTAACGATAAAAATGGGATCCCCATGGTCCCAATCCAAACACGTATGTACCACATTCAATATTTTTTTATTTTATCATGTCCCTCATACAGGTTATCTCTAGGTTGAAAATCTGTTACAGATTATGCATGGTGTTTCTGACAAGTCTCTCTAAGGAGCTTTGTAGCGAAACACATTCCGAAAAACTAAACATTTAATGACAAACAGTCTGCTCTCCTTTTGTTTATATTTTTTATTCGATCTTTTTTCTATATAGAAGGCTAGACTGAAACACCCGATAAAAACGAAAATTCAAAATGATGAAAGGCAATCTAGAAAGTTTTTGTGAACTACATTACATAAGTAACAGCAAGACTGATGGCAACAAAGAAAGCCTAATTCTCACGTTATAAATTTTTTGTACAAAGTTCAAACTACGAGTAACAGCGGAAGTCATTGTTTCTAGTATAGCATTATTGAAACAAACATTCAAAGAGTGCTCAGAAATATTTCTGTGGGTTTATTGTTTTACAAGAGTTATGAGAATAGTTTTATTCCAGGCGCTATTTATTTATTAATAAACTTTTCTATATAGCCCCAGTTCGAGCGATTTTTCTTTGAATTGACTTCACCTCTCTTTTTTTACCAACCTATATAATTTTGTAAATTTTTAATGTTTTCGTATTTCCATCTAGCGTGGCTCTAAGTTTTTGTCATCTCATATAAAGTTGATTTAAACAGGTTTCAAGACTTCCAGCGTCAAATATTTAGCTCTTCAATACATAGTATAAAAGAAAGTCGAAGCAGTTTGTTTTAATAGATAAAGTGATTCTAGAGAAAAAAATATAGGTTGTGCGGTACGAATTTCGCCGGGTTAACTAGTTAATTATTAATAGAAAAAGGACTAAAATTTGTTTTCCTAAAGCCATTTGAAGCTCAACTGTCACGCAATCCCTAGCCAATTATTATTGCAAAGTTTATTATTGCGTGCTGTCGCCCCTACATCCTATACATCGTCGTGGAGGAATAATTTTTCGTCTAGCAAATGGCGGGTGGCGGCGTCACGTCGACGCCGGCCTCGTTAATGCAAGGAAAAATGAGGACCGGCAAAAGTCTTTGGAGACCGATCATTACAGCAATCATATAACGACGTCACGCACGTCATTGAGGGATCGATTAGTAAAGTATATAGAAAAGTTTACTTTTTTACTTTTCTTTTAGAAAGTTGTCGGATAATGACTACATTCCCTTGAAATTTAAATCAAACTGCGGTCATTGGTTTCCTATTCCAGTTATAAAACTCATGAATTTAGTGTTCCTTTATTTTGCAGACTATGTCCGTATTACATGCTAACTGCTAACACCTTACACAAATATTTGAAGCCTCTGTTAGCTTTGTACTTTACTTGCTTCTCCTACCAAATTTACCAAATCTTCTTCCAATATTTTTTCACTCCTACTTGGCAGAGGCATTCCCAAATACGTTCACACATTAGTTCTCTATTAGCTCCTGGCACCGCCCACCCTCTGGACGCACGTGCGCGATGCCCTGACCCACATTGCGGCCGGCCACGCGGAAAGGGTTGGATGGAATGGAAATTTAGTGCCTCCACGGCCTTCGGATTTACACCTTGTACTATTCAAAGAATTTAGCCGTGATTAATTATCGTAGTCTGCTCTGTCTGTGGTACGCCAGTGAAATTAGTTTGACGAGTTGAATATAATTTCGAGCTTGGATTATTATTTTACTATTAATTATAATTTAGTTTTTAGCATTTTCTATTTTTGTCTTCACCGATAGCACTGCACAATTATTTACTTTCATGAATACATCTAGTACCTTTTTCAGTATTTCTTTTATTCGAAATTTCTTTACAAACTCCTTTGAATACAGTTCGATCATTCGAAGTAAGTACATACATCTGCGCCACGTGTATAATTGTATTAGTTTAGTTAGGGCATTTTACTTCCTTTTCCATACCAAACAATGTTTAGTCAACTTTAGGCTGTTTGATTAATAAGTTTTCTAGGGAAATTCTTTAATATTGTACGAGCTCGCTTGCCTTTGAAGTACCAATTTTGGTGTTTAAAGTTCATATTGATGACAGTGATGGAAAGCGAGATTCCCTCTGATCCCTTAAACTCCCATTTCTAAAACAGGTGTCTGCTGAGTGTTAAAATCAGTGTATTTCATAGAAGAAAAGTTTATTAAACAAAAACAGTACTGCGTGAAGTTAGACTTACTGTGTGGTGATAACTGGCGATGGTCGTGTAGAGTTCAGCCAGAGGCGCATGCAGGGGCGCGCGGGCCCAACTTCGGGGGGGCACAACTCGCACCCGCGCGCCCTCCCGCCGCCCGTGCTGCCGCCGCCACCGCAGTTCGCCGAACGCGACGAGATGCCAAATAACCAGATTGCTCAGGTGGATTTATGTTTTAAAAAACTCAAGTTTAAAATGAAGGCATTTTGTATTAAAAATACAAATGTACGTCACAAAAATATTGCATGGGTTCTTGCACTAAATAAAAAAAGATTTTCTTTAGACCTAGCCTGTTTTTATAGAAAACAATTAAAGTAACAGAAAACCACAAATCGCTTTCCTAAAGTTTTATTGTTCGTACAAACCTCAACGTTAAAACCGCAAATTAAACGGACTTTCAAAACGGCCACTCGTTCAGTAACTAACTTGCAAAGGCAACCACAGCAGCGCCAGTCAAAGTTTCGATGTTCCGTCAACGGTTTACAGGCAATGCTAAACTTGCTGTAAATTGCTTTATGTTTAATTTTCGTTCCGCTTGACCACTGGACTTTCGTTAAAGTTCGTTCCGAAAATGTTTGCACACGTCTTTGTTTGTTACGTTTTGTTGTTTAGTTCCTTCTTGAATTTACCATACCTATAGACCACAGAGCTATTATTAGTTAATCACGGCAGCCGATAACTTATATTTTTATATTAAAAGTATACTGTGTTTAGAAGAACACTGATAGAAGACTCAAGTAAATCAGGAAAACTGCTTATCCTCAATTTAACGCTAGAGTCAGCTCCAGCTAGCGTGTCAGATAACGGCTTTGCTTTGGAACGGGACGTAATTATTGTGTCACTTGTCAACCGACTCATCATCACTTGCTTAAATAGAGTGTTTAGTAACTAAGTAGTAATTCTGTAATATCAATACATAGTATAAAATAAAGTCGCTTCCCGTGTCTATCCCTATGTATGCTTAAATCTTGAAAACTACCCAACGGATTTTGATGCGGTTTTTTTTATAAGTATAATGCATGCACAAAAAACGTATAGGTTAGGCGGTACAAAGTTTGCCGGGTCGATTACTATATTTATATGTATAAGCATAGAGAGATCAATCTGTGAATAATTCGTAAGTATACGAAAAAAGCAAGTTAAAAAAATTATTGATTATTGTCTTTAATAATAATATTGATAACTGTAATAAATAATAAGATAATAACCCTCTCAAATTTTAAGAAAAACACTTATTAGTATAACGTGATTCCGAACCACTTTAATCTTTAAACAAGTCAAGCCGTAAGCCGTCGTCGGAAGCTCGCTTGGCTCAGATATTGTATGCAATTTAAAATCTCTGCAATGGAAATCCCTGGTTAAATTCAGTGACGGCCCCTGGGTCGACTTGGAAAATTTTGGAGAAGTAGCCAACGACAACGAATTTGATTTACCTTGTATAATTAATTTAAAATTCTACTAGTTTGCTGTAGTCAAAAATTTCGCTCATTTATTCTATAAATGAGCGAAATTTTTGAATACACAAACTGTTTGTTTTGTATCTTTTGCTGAAACTGAAAACAGTTCAATTTAAAGATATATTTCACAAGAAGCAATATCCAATTCTTAACTAAGTACAGCAGCAGTGCGGGGGCGACATCAATTAAATTCATCATGCTAATTGTACTCTGTAGCAAATTCATTACTGCACCAGTTGCGGCGAACTGCATTGCTTTAATTGGTTGGAGCAGTGCAGCCTCTAAATTAACTCTCGTTGCTGGTGAAAAAGTCGCCTCGGGAGCTAGTAGTTTAGCTTGTGGTGGCTTGTGTTAGTAGTTTTAAAAGTTTTTTACTTAATTCCGTTATGATACAGGGGGTCAAGTTTCTTAACTAAAAACGAGCGACTCGTAATTTTCTTGTTAGCGACTTCGTTTATCATCGCCGCTTTAACAAAGGCAATTTCTGTTGCACGTCCAAAGAAAACAGCAATGGTTAACGAAGTCGCTAACAAGACAATTACGAGTCGATCGTTTTAGTTAAGAAACTTGACCCCCAGGTCTTATGCAAGTAGATTGATAATTTTCTAAATAAAGTTTATATTATAGTACTAGAGGCTGCCCCGCGGTTTTTCCCGCGCAGATTTCTCATTAACACAAAAATCCCGTTTTTTCCCGTTCCCGTGGGAATTTCAGGAAATCCCTTCTTAGTGCTCACTTACACTCCCTAAGGAACCCACGTGCAAAATTTCAGCCCGCTACGCCCAGTAGTTTCGGCTCTGCGTTGTCTGTCAGTCAGTCAGTCAGTCAGTCAGTCAGTCAGTCAGTAACGGAAGAGTTTTATATATATTGATTGGGGAACATTTGGGAAATCTTTAGTTTTTATTCAGTAAATCTTATTATTAAACGGAAATAATGCATAGGTACTTAATGTTTGCACTTAAATACGTTACGTATAAAATATTACACTAATAACAGCTTTGTCGTCGCTGTAAACAATCCTACATCAATCATATTCAAGCAGCTTGTTAACCCTTCAATGACCCATGAATGACCGGAAGGTCGCACGTGGTTCGAGCCGCTTTATGATTTGTAATGAACGAAATCCCTCTTGATGACAGACGTTTCCGCTTCAGCGTAAGAATTGATTGCTCCCTTTATTTATAGATTCCGAACATGCTTTGATTTGATTAAGGGGAACGAGGCTTGGCTACGCGTAACATTATTTCGTATTACCTAAAACTCTTTAACGCCACGTCAGGGGAATGGGTTTTGTAACTTTTCCCATGTAATTTAAATTACTCGAGAAGAAAAATTAATTACACGAAATATCCGAAGTTTCCCGATTTGCGATCCCGATGCGTTATTAAGCATAATAATAAACGTGTTTAAAGTTACTCTCGAGAGCGAGCATTGCTGTTAATTATGCCCAGATGTCATCTACAGAAACAATTCACGAGGAAAATCCGTGCCAAAAACGACGCGTGGCCAGAGGCCGAGCCAAAACAAAGTCTCGCAGACATCTATGGTAGTATTATTTAAAAGTTTTTCGTACACGCGTCGGGAGCAGTGTGGCGTAACGTACCATACCGGGGAGTCGCCCCCCGAGGGCCCCGTCAAGGGTCCTAGAGGCGTCTGGCCCCTTGTCCTCGCTAAAGAGATCTTCTTACGCACGGCAAAAGTTTTAGCGAAGTCGCATTTTTCACGAGGGGATATTTCCCGCCCGTTCACGTGTATAGGTATAATGTTCCTTTGAACCCTTCCTTGAGAAAGTATTGCAAGGTAAGTATATTGCAATTTGTAAGACTTGAACAAGTAGAAACTTCTTAGTGAGAAACAATTTTCAGAAGCATTACGTTAAAATATTTTGATAAGTATCAAATACAAATGACGTATGGCGATCCCGTCGCTGGCCCACATTATAAAATGCTGCATTGGCGTTGCAATCTTTGCGCTTTCCCAATTTAGCTTTCATAAATAATTTATTTAGATAGCTTCTGAAATCTATTTAACAATTATAAATCACTCTTTGTTTACATTATGGCTTTAATACCCGGACAATTCAGACAGAGTATAATTGGTTTAATTTTTACTGATAATACTGAAATAAACCGACACAAATAGAGTGAACTAAATCAACTTTTAAAGGCCTTTTTATAAGATTTTAAGTTTTCTTTCTTGTGCGACGTACGTTTTGTTTAGTATTTCGTGTCCCAGCCTAAACGTCTAACAGCTGATAGGCCCCTCGCTCGGGCCCCACGATCGATCGCCCTCCGGCGCGTCTCGGCCGCCACCACCACCCTCTTTCACGATTATTTTCATCAAGTATTATACCCAAGTATACCTATTCGGTCTACAGTTTCGCTCTCTGTACCTGCGTACACTCACGACTCAAGATTTATCCGTGCGATATTGAAGTTGTCTTTATTCCTTCTGAGACCCTAATGAGTTGAAGGACCTTGGATTTTGCGGTTATTGAATATGTTTTTGAGCCAGAGTTCACTGCTATTTCGTACCCTAAGGCGAGTATATAAGAACTGTTTTCTTAACCACTTTGGAATCTCAACCGCGCCTCCGCCCATTTGATGTCTAAGAGCACTTTATAACCTCGAAGCGAATTCTTCCCCCAATCTTGTTCAGAAATTTCTAGTTACAACAGTTTCTCACTCGTATTTTTTTCCTGGAACACGTTTTACCTTACGGTGTTCTTTTCAGACTAATGTTTGATTAGCGCCCGTTTTGTTAGTTTATATGTGTGAGTGTGATAGATTGAAATGTACGTTAATGTATGTTGAGATTGTATAAATGAGACAATAGTAAACGAGTTGATATTATTCGGGCCTAAATAAAAGCTGTTAAAAATCCTGAAACCAGCGTTGTTGGATGAAGTAGCGGTTTGTAACGCCTTGGCCAGCTAGATCGATTATCTCTTTATAGATTTCTGCGAGAAAACTTTAAAAGGTGACTTAATTTACTGAAATACGCCTTTTTATTTCTGCCACGCCTTTTTTTATACTTAGCACTTTCCACAGGTACAGGTTATTAGCATAAATAAACTTTAAATATAACTAAAAATTTACTAAAAATAACATCAAAAACATTATATCAATAAAAAATAAAAGTGAGAACTTACCTACCTACTTACGTTGTAATTTATTGCTGAAAAAGCACTTTCATCTAATGAACATTATGCAAATAGGTATTTTTCTCGGGCAATTGTTAACTGAATGTAATACGGTTGCACAAAGCGCCTCCACAGTATAATAAAGAGTACTACGGCGCCTCCGTCGGTGCCATCTATCTTTCAGATAATAATAAACTGGCAAGATTTCCCGCTTAATGTGCCCACATTTGTTTACTATATTGAAAGTTAATATTCTCGTTTATTTTTATAAAAATTACAAATTAGAGTTGTTAATTTTCACTAATTCTTTTTCATTGTAAAGAATGTTTCTTATGAAAGAAAAAAGGAGAAAAGATAAGAACATTTTTAAAGTCTTGAAAATTTGTATTGCTTGCTGTTTTATAATACCTCTTTAATAAAACTTGAAAATAGTAATGTGTCATTACTTGTTGTTTGTTACTTACATAAATAATAAGACTTGAATCTTGGAGGATATTATCAATCAGGATATAATCAATGTTTATAAAACTCTTTCGTTACTGACTGACTGACTGACTGACTGACTGACTGACTGACTGACTGACTGACTGACTGACTGACTGACTGACTGACTGACTGACTGACTGACTGACTGACTGACTGACTGACTGACTGACTGACTGACTGACAACGTAGAGTCGAAACTACTGGGCGTAGCGGGCTGAAATTTTGCATGTAGGTTCTTTAAGGAGTGTAGGTGAGCACTAAAAGGATTTCTCGAAATTCCCATGGGAACGGGAAAAAACTGGATTTTTGGGTTTATGAGAAATCTGCGCGAATGAAACCGCGGGGCAGCTTTTAGTATCCTATATACCTTTGGGCGCAATAAACAAAATGCGAAATATACACAAAATCGTAGAAAAACGCCTAAATTAAAAATCGCTGGTGCAGTTACGGGCATAAGCTGGTACGTTAATAAGTAGGTAGAACTTGCTCTTTCCGCTTTCCAAGTAGAATGTAAGCAAATGCTATTAGCCTCGCCCTGACACACGACATGCCTCATGCTAAAGGCATTAAGAAGTTCAGCATGTTCGGCGTTCAGTAGGTAGCAAAACTAGCAAAGCAACTAGAACGTTTTGCTCAACTTTTACTAACAATGTCTAACAGCTGTGTGGACCTTCAGCCCCCTTTGTCAACATGCATTTCTACTTTCAAAATGTAGTTAATGATAAGTGACTAAGAAAAAATAAACATCTATTCCTTTAAATCACGCCCTTATTAATCTACTATTTGGAACAGCCAATAACCAATAATAAATAACATAGGTAAAATCTTTATGTAAAAGCGACTAGACTTCATGGTAACCTACTATATGTATGAATTTAGAATTCTGTTAAAATCCAGACACATCTTGTTTGTTCAAACAGAAACTGTTTTGTTAAAACAATTGTTCTTTGTTTTAACAGTTTAGTTTTGCTGTAATATTCTGTAAAACGTTCGTATTCTAGACCACAGTACATAAATAAGCTATGAAACTGGCCGAATTTGTGTTGCTGTTTGTAAAATATTTGTTCTGTTATTCACTTTATTCATCAATTATTGCCTGAGAGAGTTTCTACTAAATATCCTTATGGATTAATGTGATCCCTTTTTTTGTTTATTGTTTCTCTTTAACTATTAAACTTAACTAAAAGAAAAATAACAAGTAACAATTTAGCTGTAGTCCACATAAAAAAAGCAACTAATATAAGTGCAGTTGCTTCAAACGGTTTCGATTCTTACAAATTCTTTGAACATAAACAGACGTGGGTAAGTTTTAAATTCACCAGAGAAAATAAACCTATAAGACATTTCCTGGAGCAATGGGAGCGACATCGCCCGTGGCTATGCGAGGGTGCAGCTTCTCAGTAAATCTAATAAAACACCGGGGGAAAAAAGGAAATTTGTTTTGTTTCTTATTTACTTGTGAAATTCAGTTATTTGAGCAAATATTGCCAGAAAATATTGGCAGAACTCAATTGGATGTTTGCATTTCCAGATCAAATAGCTTAGGGGCAAATTAAAATAGTCCCGGATTGTTAATCGAAAAGTAAATATTGCCAATGACACTAACATTGTACAATTATGAACCTACTATTTCTCAAATAGTTTCAGTAGGTTGCGGTCAACAACAAAAGGATTCTTTACAGTCTGGAGAACGGTGTGAACTATTAAATATTTTAATGAACTTTTAGACACACAAATCTTAGGGTTATATATCGCTACAAACTATAATTCATACGCATTAATTTTACTGTAAGTATTTCTAGTAAAAAAAAACTTACATTATTTTCTTTTACAATCAGATCTGTCTGTCTGACCTTTTATGTATTTGACCTCGTCCACTTACATAAGTTCGTCTAAAGACAGCCATTGTTACCTTTATTGATTATTCATTTTTCATATAACTTATTGTTGTGTTAACTTGATTAAAAATTTCAGCAAAATCATATCTTTTAGTTAATCGCATTTAATTTAGAGTAGATAGATTGTGTTTTGGCGAATCTGTTGACAGTTTACAAACTAATTTGCGGTGAAATTATATTTCACAACTTGTTTGTGCAATAAAGCGTAAATGTGCAAATACATCACGTTCATGCAATGTTTACTGGGTTAATTTAAATACTCAAACTGTTTTTTAAACATGAACAAACGATCGCTGAGATTGTTTGAATTAATGTGCTTATTCTAAAGCTTTATTTACCTAGTTGGTCTAATATAAATGATAGAAATTATGTTTGACATTAAAATATCTTTACAAAAGAAGTAAAAATAGAGCAAAAAGAGGAAATTCAAATTACTCCATCCGTGCATTCGTTCAATTGAGCAAAGTGAAAATAGGAACAAAAAAATAATTGAAATTTTCCTTTTTCCAGGTGATCGCTTTAATATGCGGCCTGCTGGTGGTAATACTGATGGTGCTGGGGCTCGCGTCCGCGGATTGGCTGATGGCGGCCGGCTGGCGGCAAGGCCTCTTCATGCACTGCATAGACCCGGAAGCTCCCACGCCGCTGCCGTTTGACATCACAGCACAGCCGGGCTGCTACGCTGCGAGACCCGCCACTTATATCAAGTGTGTATTTTATTATAACTAGTTATTCTTGTTTTCGGTTGGTTAAGACATTACAGGCTTAAATCACCTGATTGTCCGAAAAGTAAGATGATGCCGTTCTTCGGAAGGCAGTAGTGGTCGTTATAACCGCGGCGACAAGCTGGCCCCTTCGCGTTGGTAATAAAACTTGCGGCAAGCTTGCAAACGGCTCCTGAGCTGGTGCCTCTGCCTAACCCTTCGGCGAATCAAAGACGTGTGATTATATTATGTTATGTTTATATTATTCTTGATATTGCTCGGTAGGCAACCTTGAAACATCAGTGCCCTCTATCTGCATAAAATACATGTACTTCCTAGGAATCTAATTATCATTCTAGCCGAATGAGGTCCCCCACATATCGCCATACCGGCTGTTCTAATGCGACCCTCTTCCCTTCTCTACTACTACTCCCGCAATCTTTACCAGGTCTTCTGGCTAGTAGGGGGGACTGATACATATACATATACAGAGACGAACATTACAACCAGACCGGAAACAAACATCGACGGTCATTATAACAATGTTCGCCCCGTCGGGAATCGAACCCAGGTGCACACGCATACTCAGTCCACATCACTGCCAACTGAGTTACGGAGCAGTCCTATTCCTTCAGTCTTCTCAATTTCGTTCTCTCCGCGTGTGTGCACAGAGCGGCGGCGGGCCTGTGCGTGGCGACGCTGTTCGCGGACGTGTGCGGCGCGCTGCTGACGGGGCTGGGGCTGCGCGCCGCCGACCACCGCGCCAAGTTCCGCTACTACAGGTTCGCGGTGCTCGCCATGGCGCTCGCATGTGAGTCTTGCTGTTATATACCTAGCTAAAGCTGACATACAGTATACTAATTATTGCTGAAGATCTTTATCAGTCATCATCTCAGACGAAAGACGTTCAGTGCTGCGCATATGCCTCACGCTCACCCACACATCCCATCGCATCGTTCGCATTTTATAATAATAAAAATTGTATTGCATTTTTTATTGCCCAAATTAAACAACTACCTCTTGTCGAAATCTGCGCTCTGATAAGTCAATTCAACTTAAAATTAACTTGATAAAACAACAATTCTATGTCAAGAACCTCCATATTATAGAAGTTTTTATTTTGATGTTTGTTTCAGTGATGTGCATTCTCATTGCGCTCGTGATCTACCCCGTCTGCTTTGCCGCAGAATTGAATCTCGGTAAGTTAATTTGGTTATTTGTTTCTTCTTGGTATGTTTCCAAATGCGTTCATCTAATGCCGTTGTAATTATGACATAACAAACTCTTGTTCTCTCTCTCATAACATAACAAACTCTCTGAAGTGGTTTTGAATGATCACACATATGCAATTTAAAGTAGCTTTTGTTAAGTTAAATAGCAAAAAAAAAAGTTTAATAGTTACTTTCCTAGTTAAAAAAAAAGTAAGTATTTCTTGGGTTTTTTATGTATGTATTTTAATACAAAACGACGAGTTCATAAAAAAATAACATAGACATGAATATTCGCACGTTACCGCACCAGGCAACAGGTCGGTGTGGGAGTTCGGGTGGGCGTACGGCGTGGGCTGGGGCGCCGCCATCTTCCTGCTGGGCGCCGTCGTGCTGCTGCTGTGCGACAAGGAGAGCGAGGAGCTCTACTACAAGGAGCGCAAGGTGGGGCGTGCGCCGTGGGCCGCGTGCTCACACTTACTTATTCAGCTCTATTCAGCGTTTGCCCACAGAAAACAACGATTTTTTATATAGACGCGTACGCATTTGAAAGCTGAACGGATGCGTACCCGTCGTTATTTTCTATCGGCAAACGCTGAATAAAGCTGAATAAGTGTGAGTACTCCTTTAGTCTTATTGCGTCTGAAATAATAAGAATTAATTTGTCCGCCGCCGCATCCGTAGCTCAGTAGCGTAGCGCCTTGCGCCTTTGATTAGAGCACGGAAGGTTGTGGGTTCGATCCCCGCAGAAAACACTACATATTGGTTTATCATAAAAATCACGTTGTGGTTGTTAACGGTTGGATAGGACACTGCAGGCTTGCATCACCTGATTGTCCGAAAAGTAAGATGATTCCGTGCTTCGGAAGGCACGTTAAGCCGTTGGTCCCGGCCGAAGTAGTGGTCTTTAGAACCGCGGCGACAAGCTGGCCCCTTGTCACGTTAGTAATAAAGCATAAACTCGGCTAAACGTGGGTCCGGCTCTTGAGCTGGTGCCTCTGCCTAACCCCTCGGAGAATAAAAGGCGTGAGATTATGTTATGTTAATTTGTTTTACTACATTATTTAATAACCCTCTGCAGGTGGTGACGGCGGAGGGCGGAGGGCCGCGCCCCTAGGCCCGCGGGCGCCTGCCCGACCTGGTGCCGTGAGCGCCGCGCGCGCCCCGCGCACCCCGCCGCGCCCCCGCCGCCGCCACCGCCCCCGCGTCCGCCCCGGGCCCGCTGGGTCTAGGTGATGACTGCTGAAACCAAGTGTTGCTAGTTGGGTATCTTTGTAATTGTTGTGACATGTCATTGTGACACTACGATAATTGCTCTGTACAGTGCGTTTTACGAAACGAAATTTTTAATGGGATTTTACACGGTCTGCGGTTAAATTTATATTACGGCTAGGCTGCATTTGGAATATTGCTTTTATGTCTTCTTCACGTTTTTTTTTTGTGTGTTGACTTTGACACTTTAAAGGACGAAAAAAATTGACTTTGACACTTTAAAGGACGAAAAAAATTATTGCAAATGTGCCCGTAATAGCACCCAAGAGCCCATTCCCTCTCGTCAACTGTCGGATCCGGATATAGATCGGTGAAAATTGGTATTAAAGTTTAACATCCGACTAGTGTGAATAGCTTCATATAAAATACTCTGCTACTGGAGATCCGATTAAATCAGGGTCTGACAAACGACGAGTGGGGACGGGGTGTCATTCTGGATTGTCATCCATCATTTCATAATGCAATTTAATCCTTATAAGTTCATCCCTAGCTGGGACATAAGGCTTTTATAATATGTATTGCTCCACTTCAGGCGGTCTTGAGCAGCTGATTCCTCCCAGTTGAGTCCTCCCAGTTGAGTCCTCCCACACGTGAAGGGAAACTCTTTGGCGATTTCTGCATCAGTATTTTCTAATAAGAAATAATTGTCTATAAAAGAGATGTTATTCGATCAGTATTTATTACCAGCGAATACTGATATAGATCAAAATCCGCTGTCGAATGATGGATGAAAAAGCTTTAACACGGTCATTATTGCTAACAATTTCATTGTAGAGTGCGTGCGAGCTAAGTCTACGCTTGGTCAAAATATGAACCAATAATCAATCAGTCTGTCAAATAACAATTTTCTTTTGAATGGCGGGTGAAGTACGTGAAGTACGTATACAATAACGCCCCCAATCGCGCGCAGACTCAGCTGGCGCGAACTTTAAAAGAAATACTAATGCCAGAATTACCCTGTGCCAGAATTACCCTGTAATCATTTTGAGGAGGAACCTACTTATTTTATAGTCTCTGGCAGAACTGGCAGCTATTTTCAAACATGGTTCTTGTTTTCTCGTTTCATAAAACGCATTTTTTGATATCAAATTGTCCAACTCCCAACACGGCATCACCTCTACGTCACTGCATAAGGCACGTAACACTTATGGAACTAAGATGTAATTCCTTTTATATCGCTCAACCAAAATTTGTTGAAACCCCAGATAAACGCTTATAAAACCCAATACTTCGACGTCAGCTTGCAAACAACTGTCGATTTTACATGAAAATGTGTTTTAACAAACTTTGGCTGCTTGCGACATCAAGCGATAATCGTGCGAATTTCTTAATGTATATTTTTTTCTATTTTCTTATGTTGATGTTGTTCAGAATGCATTTTCGTGTATCATATAATAAGTATACGTTTTTTTTTTGATATTTGAATTACGAATTTTTTGATTTGAATTGTAATAACGCTGGCGGTCAAGCGCGAGTGTTCATCAATACAATATCTACTTTTTAATTAATCTGAAAATCTAAGAGACTGATCTGGTCCTTTTTTTTGTATATAATTTTTTCATAGCTTTAAGTTTACTAATATTTCAAGATTAATATTTACACAAAAAACAGCACGTAAGACCTACAACACTTGATTTCATCAGAGTCAGAGTTGTAAATGCTTGTTTCTACCTACTTTATAAATCGGAGCGTAATCTCATGTTCTCAGGCGCTATATACAAAATATAGTACCTCGAATGTAATCCGTTCCAAAGAGTATTTTTTATTAATTTAACGTTTTGTTTATTGTTATTTGTGATAATATTCGGAGCACAGTAAAGTTCGTGTTCGTGTAGTGTAGCGGGGCGCGGCGCGCGGCGGGCGCGGCCTCGGGCAGGCGAGCCCACTCGGTACAGACGCCCGCTCAAACAAACAAAACGTTGTATTTATAAACGTATAAGTATACAATTTACATAATGTCTGTCATCTAACTGTGAGTTTTTGTAACAAGACTATACTTTAGTGTTAGTGCACAATTAGTGGTAGCCTAAGTTATCTATAAGCGGATCGTGATATGAAACTGCTCTTCGTGAATGACTTTCAATTATGAGATTAAATGGGCTATGAATTACTGAGATATAGAGGAATTAAAATGTAATTTTTAAATTTGAAGTGTTGGCTGCGTTTCTGTATAAGTTACCTGTATCGCTTGAACATCTTTTCTCTAAATATTTCGTATGTAGTTATAATACTTAAGTTTATATCCCCGGGGATGGTTGCTTGTGAATCTCTTATTTTATTTTTAAGGACTATAAATGGAATTTTGGTTTCGGAATTGAGATACAAAGATTATTTTGGAATAATAAACAAAAATATTTTTTTAATAATTTATGTATGTAAAGTTAAGATTTATTGAAACTATAATATCATACGCATTTAAACTAAAAAAATGCTTTATCGTATCGTAAATATAATCTGTAACAATTATTGTTAACTTACATTTAGGACATTTTGCAGAATGTTACTCAAATATAAAATCGGTCTTCGGTTTAACAATGAATTAAACAGATTTCCGGCATTTGTAACATTTACACTATTGTACTTACTTTATTTATTTGGTTTTTGGCTTTAAGATTTTGTGATTTTCAACTTACATTTGAAATTAGAACCTTCCTTGAATTGTTCTAACTATATTTTATGATAATAACCACTTCTATTTAAGCCCGCTGTCAAGTACAACACTTAGGTACATAATTATGTTAACTCTTTCGCGGCCATTGTCTTTGCTAAGTAATCAAATATAATGATTACAAATAAGTATTTGAATTTTCCCGTGAAAACTCAATTTAAAACAAAAAAGTATTTTTTCAAGAAACCTTAAGAACTTACCTAAAAAGGTATTCATCGTCACTGGCAGCGAAGGGGTTAAGATCGTCACTTCTATTTCCATTTAATCCTCATCTCTATTAGAATAACTAATTTATTTTCTTAGAAGTACAAGAGTTTTGTTTGTTAAATAATTTATTAAATAAGACTCGTGGAGAATGTTAATCTCACTGCCATTGTAGCTAACAAAGTAATCTTAAGTTATAGTCATACGATTTACTTATTTATTTTGTACTCAATTGTTTGAATAACGTTTTGTAAAATAACTTTGCACCTGAATAGTAACAATAATCGCATTGAATATTGCGATGTAATTATTGAACGGCAGCTGAATTTGTCTTCTTTTTAACTAGTCAACTGCTACATTTGATCAAAACCGTTTTATTGACCCTATAATTATTGTATTCTTTAATTTTATGAAATTGTCCATTTTCTTAGCCAAATTATGAGTCATATCAATCAAGATTTAATAAAGTATTCTAGTGACTAATTTTGTGTTTATTTTATGTGTATATAGAGTGAAACAAAAACAAGGATATTTTACTGAAAAAATATTTATTTTAACACAATTTTGCAAGATACTAAGAGCCCGGCTCAAAACAAACATAATTATAGAGACCTCATTTATTAACTTAACCTAAATTATCAAAGAGATTTTCCATCACTGTTTAGTAATAATAATTTTAAAGAACTTCTAAAAATTCTTGAAAAACAAACTAGCTTCTATGCTCACATTGTTATGCCGATAACTCTGGTCAGATTTAGTATCGTATCTAACTAATAAGTTTAATATTGGCACTTATAATTATTTAACAGAAGAGTAGACGGAATTTAACTGGTATTATACATTATATTTCGTGGTTTCATTTTCGATATAAATCATTTCACTAGGTAGTCCTTTCACCTACAAGGCAACATTCGCACGTTCTTACAAATAACTATTAGTCGATCGATTTAATCGATATCGATTACTCGATTAATTTGAAATTTACCCATGCTCCCATCCCTACCACTCTACGCGCCCATCACTAGCAGCGTCCGCCAAGCCTGTCATTCTTTTTCCGTGCGAGGCAACGAAAGCACGCGTTCGGATCTTGTTCGCAAAAAATTAATTTTTCAAGATACCGAAAAGATCCTACGAATATTTAACAAAAAATTAAGTGAGTTACTTAAACTTTGATGGATTTCATTATCCTCATACTATAAATCGAGAGACAATGTCTAATGTTACGGTAAGTTCATCTGCTTACCTACCTTCAAAAAAAAAAAAAAATTTAGACAGAAATTTCGAATTGAAATTCTGCATAAACTTACATTTTAAAAGTGTAAAAGAAATATTTTTGCAAAGCCATAGATTCGAACAAGAACCAGGCTGCCATACTGCCATAGATTCCAATAGGAACGCGGCAAAATTTAAAACTGTACATCAGTTTTTATCATTAAAATATTTTTTTTTGCAAAGCCATAGATTCAAATATGAACCAGGCTACCATACTGCCATAGATTCCAATAGGAACGCGGCAAAATGCAAAAATAATCATAATTTTTTATGTATAAAAATATAAAAAGCATAATTTTCTTTTTTCTTCTTATTCCAGTAGGCGAAACGCCTTTACAATTTAAGGAATGTGCCCAGAGCAAATATCATTCGAATATGAGGATATATTTCTAGCCGAAACTATTCCCTACAACCCATGATCAGGTCTAAATGAGACTGAATCACCAAAAATCATGATGGCGACATACCAAGTGCCAATTGCCACCACTGCCCCAACAGTGATCACTTTCAATACCAGGTCCAGGTTCAATACCAAACAGGTCCAAGCACCAGCAATAACTTCCTTATTGGAACTAGTAGCGGTTACACCAACCAATTGAACTCGGACCCTGAGGCAAAGTTTAAATTTCCGGAACTGGACCCATAAATTTTATTAACCCTGGGCGAAGCCCTGGATGATGAACTAAAGTTGTGTGATTGAATCTACGATAATCTCTCTCAAATGGCTAGAGAAGTCAAGGAAAAAATCCTTCAGCAATATACTATACCTAGCAACTACATATTGGTTCAAGCTTCAAAGCTCTAAATACTAAAATACTCTCATCTCAACTTGGACTGACTTCAAATCACATCGGGGAGTAGGGCCATGGCCATTCTCCTAACTCGATATAAAATAGAGGCAATCAAGATTCTAAGCGAGTCCCGTAGTTCATGCAACCTTTATAGCTCGGAGACACAAGCTCGCATTTAAAAGACCGCACCAGGTCTACCAAGACGTTTTTGAATATCTTTCAGTACAGAAAACGAGATAAAGCACTGTTCGGTGCCAAATTTTAGAGAAAATTAAATTAAGCTTCAAAATTGAATAGCAATGCCTTTAAATCAGGAAGACAGTAGTCTTCCCAGAAATACTGTTGCTTACACAACACAGCCGCCTCTACGAGCTCCACGGGCACATCTTGGCCGCAGTTTCAGGAAAACTCAGGCCCTCCTCGCTTTGCGAAAAACAAGGGGGGGGCGTGCCAGGGCCAGAGTACGAAGATACCACTCGTCAAGTTCCAAATTACAACGACCCAATACCGACGCAGTCGCACGTTTAGAGAACGACCCATCAGGCCACGTGCTCAACCACCATTCTGGCAGAATTCAGTACAATATTTTTAAAATGTGTTGGTTGTATTGTATATCACAAACAATAAAGGTATCCTTAATTGGATTTGTAACAGAATAAAATAATCTTTTTCTAATTTTCCACTTGAGCAATAATATGTTCCTGTTGTAACATGGTTAGCACAGTAACAACAAGAAATGTCAATCGCAACTAATAATTTGCTAGAAATCGTATCTAAAACCTTTTTGACACCAATTCAAATGGAGGTAAGAGATTTCATTTTAACCTAAAACTGTAATAAATTTGTAAGTAACTAAACTTCATTTCGAAATGGAGGAACAGCATGCATTATTACATGGCATCTATTGACCTAAAATGTCTCGTAATTTTTTATTCCTGTCGCTTAAAACTATCGTAAGTACTTACCCACGTTTCCTGTTTAAGGATGTGAACACACAGAATCTTGTTATCCACCTATGATTTCAACCCAATGCCTTATCTTATTGGCTCACGATAGCGCCTAGAACTTTTACTAAGATTAAAGAAGGGGTCGTAGGTCACTTGCGTTCATTTGGTCAAAAATTGGTAAATTTTTGTATGTGACGATATCCTTTACATAGACTGTAGTTACATGGAATATTTAAATAAAGTTAGGTTTACACTCTAATCACTCGAGTGCTTGGGCTTTATTAAAAACTATGAAAATAGTAGCTTATAGCCACAAAATAATAACAAATTTGCAGGATTTAAGTAAGTAAGTAGTGACTTAAATATGACTTTATCACTTACAAGCCATAAACGTAATAAAATAATAGAATTGGTTCTGAAGTGTTCTCAACTACTTACCACCTGTTACAATCAGATAATTTTCACAAATGATTGGCATCCTGATGTCCGCTAGCGCAGCATTTTACAAAAGGCTGGTTGAAACCAAAAATACTTGAAAGGCAAAGGTACAGGTACTTCTACCTACCTTCTATTCAGAGAATACTATGATAATTATTTTACAGGACCTGAATTGATGAGATAATAATATTAAAAGCTTTTAAAATTTCATTTAAACACAAAAATATGATTCATAAGTTAACACGGACTCGAGTCGTAAAGTCGTAACTCAAACTTACTATAGTAATTATATGTCGTATTATTAGCAATATACTAAGCCTTAGATGCCCCGAAACTTAAACAATTTGTTAATTTTTATTATGGGTAGATAACATATTAGCATTAGCTATCAGCTACATTACGACACGAAGTTGCATACAATTTCCTAATTTCAATTAACTTACCAGATATATTTGGCCTTGGTTCGAGAAGCGAAAAATCTAGCTATTAGCATCCTATATTACACGAAATATAATTTAGAGGCAGATCGAAGATTTAATTTAAAGATGCTTTTCAAACATTCTAGCGCAAAACTTAAGAAATACTTTTCTTTGAAACACGACCCAGATGCTACAAAGGGGCAGATGCATATTTTTTCTATGCCGATCCTTCATTTTTCGTTTTTCTTAACGGCCTACAAAAAATTACTGAGGACGAAACGACCAGTATTCTAGTATTCCCTTCTAGTACTTCTAGACCTGCCTGTTATCCTCCATTGATTGATATAGTTATTTCGTAATAATCACTTGAGGGCGTGACGAAAACCTATGTTGTCTACTAACAGGGACCGTCACCCTCTCCTACTCACGCTTACCCTGAGTGCCGCAGTATGCTCGAGCAGGCAATGCCAGGTCTCATTATCCCCTCAACAGCATCTCATCAGCATCTTATACTAGCCTCACTTTCTAATATTACTATTCAACAATATCAATATAATGTTATTCAATACTATGATTAAATTAGATTCTTTCGAATGTTCTGTTTTTAGTGTAATTACTTTTCCCTCCGACGTCTTCGAAAAAGACGCATCACAGGATTCACAGGGCATCATCATAAGAGCCACCGCTTTATCTCTGCTTTTAGGCAGAAATATTTCTTCGGATGATTGCATCAGCGCCTTCCTTAAAGATGTTATAAACTAATACCCAATCCACCAAAGTACACAGGTACTTGGTAAGTATCCACAATTGGTTCTCAAAAATCTCTAAAAATGTATACCAAACAAGAATGAACTTATCCTAGACAAAAGTAGCTTTATACTAATATTATCTACAGCCTACAGCACACATGGTTGAAAGTCTTTCTCTAAATAACAGATTATTATAAATAAAAATAGCAATGGCATTAGAATCATAAAGTAAATGAAAATTTTATCAAAACTATAGGCGCTAAATGCAATCAAAAGCTATCAACCATTGTTAGTTTTACTTTATCTTACGGTGAATCCGTCTATATATAAGACGGTTATATAACCTTAACTAAATAAATCAGACCTAAATAAGCCAATCACCTCTTAATAACTGTGAAGCGTAACGTCCTCACAGGAACACAACAGCATAGTCAATAAGCATGTGGATCAGGCAGATCCTTGCGGTGTACGGCACACACAGCAGCACGCGACACGCCGCCGCCACATCGGCTGCTCATGCTACCGGCGTCAATCTTGATCAGATCAAAAGACGGCCACCTGGACCTCTACCTCTAACAAGTTTGCTAAACTTATCAATGTCCTATGATGATTGATTATCAATTTTTTATCAAATCTCTGACCAAATTATAGTTCATTAAAAAATATACAATAAGTATATAAGTATGTTATAAATAATGTAGCTGAGTACCTACCTACCAAGTACTTACCTAAGTAACTACGCAATGTTAAACTTTGAAGTACTCTATAAACTAACTATAATGATTACCTTTATATGTTAAAATATAGTGTTTTTAACTAATAAGATGAGTAATATTATTTAATAATTGTAGGTACCTATACTAAGAGTTCAAATAAAACTAGCCAAAATTACATCTTTTTAATTAATATTGTTTCATTATCATGAAAAAATATAGACAAAACAATGTCTCTAAACATCTACCTAGTGAAATGATTTATATCGAAAATGAAACCACGAAATATAATATATGATCAAACGAACTTCTCAAGTGAAGTTCGATCAATATTATATGAGTGGTTTCATTTGAAGATATAAATCACCCTCCCTACCCAAATCCCGAGTTTTGTCAAAAAAGTCAATAAACGACGTAATTTATGCCAGAAAACTATCTCTAAAAAGAATGACAGGCTTGGCGGACGCTGCTAGTGATGGGCGCGTAGAGTGGTAGGGATGGGAGCATGGGTAAATTTCAAATTAATCGAGTAATCGATATCGATTAAATCGATCGACTAATAGTTATTTGTAAGAACGTGCGAATGTTGCCTTGTAGGTGAAAGGACTACCTAGTGAAATGATTTATATCTTCAAATGAAACCACTCATATAATATTGATCGAACTTCACTTGAGAAGTTCGTTTGATCATATAATAAAAGTAAGATGCTTAAATTTCCCTTCACGCAATTTCGTATAGGAATGTTTATAAATGCATGTCATCAGAATAATACCAAGATAACTTTCATTAGTAGCGGCATTCTTAAAATGAAGGATTAGGTAACTGAGCATCTATCCAGAACGAAGAACAAAAAATCATCTGAACTGTATCAAACTTCGACGCCGGTTATTGCCTTTATGCTCTTTAGGAGGCGCGCGTTGCCGTCTTTGTAGTCGACCGGGGTGGCAGACATCACTGTCGTTTTTAGACGGGCTTCGTCCTGTAAATAATTATTTCGTTAGTTATCAATCAATACATAGTTTATAACAGTCGCTTCCCGTTTATGTCTTTTGCTATATATTTGCTTAAATTTTTAAACTATGCAACGGATTTTGATGCAGTTTTTTTAATAGATAGAGTGATTTAAGAGGAAGAGCTTTTGCCCGCAGCTTCGCACGCGCTTTTTCATTAAAATCGTTAATTACTGTTTGATTTACGACTCAGGATTTTGGTGACATCATTTCTAATTGCACCCATACCCCCTAAAAATATCAGTCTTTATTTCAGTTTCCGTGGCAACTCCATAAATTCATTTCTACACTCCAACATTCAGCCACTGAAACTTCTAACATTTCTATTAGCTGGTTGGGTAAAAGTAGTTGGATATACGTACCTACATACCTAATATATGTACCTAAGTACTCGAGTAAAAAAAAGTTGAAGATTTTTAGGCGCTTTATGTTTTTGGGAATGTTCTGTTCCATGTGAATTTTGGTTATTTTTTTCTTATTAGAACTGAATCTAATTACACCCACTGAAGAACCCGTTTTCCTATTTTTACGTTGAAATAAAGAAATATATATACATTGTTTTAATACTAACTAAAAGAGTCCCGTTTTACGTTCCCGTAGGAATTTAGTATATTTCTTCCTTCCAACATCCTTACACTTGTAGACCAAATTTCACGTTGGCATACTCAAGGAAATCGATTTTTCATACTAAATAATTAGTCCTGTAACCCTATTCCCATGGGAATTTAGTGAATTCCTTTCTTCAACACCCTTCATCTTCTGAGGAACCTGTACACAAATTTCACATCGATACACTCAAGGAAGTCGAGTTTTCATTCTCACAAAAAAGTCCCGTTATTTCAGTTACCGTGGGAATTTTGTTAAATACTTTCTTTCCACATTCTTACATTTAGTGAGGAACTTGTACACCAAATTTCACGTCGAAACACTTAAGGATGTCGATTTTTCATTCTCACTAAAAAAGTACCGTAATTCCCGTTCCCGTGGGAATTTTGTAAATTCCTTTCTTTCAACACTCTTTCATTCACTGAGGAACCTGTACACCAAGTTTCACGTCAATAATGTCGATTTTTCATACTAACTAAAAAGTCCCGTAATTCCCGTTCCTGAGGGAATTTTGGGAAATCCTTTCTTAGCGGATGCCTACGCCATAACATCTACCTGCATGCCAAATTTCAGCTTAATCCGTCCAGTAGTTTGGACTGACTGACATAGTGATCTATCAAGATCACTATGTCAGTCAGTCAGTCAGTCAGTCATAGGGTTCATGATTTCTCGAGCTTTTCAGTTTCTCGGGTTTCGAGAATTCTCGAGGCTCATTTCTCGGGTCTTCTCGGGTTGTCGAGAAATTTTGATTTACCTATGTTTTTGCATATATTTTCGATCCAAATCATAAAAAAGTTGACACAAAATTCACAATGTGAACCATAAAAAAAACTCATTTTGAACCAATAAATCAAGTGGTTTTTCTGCAAAATAAAAGTTTTAAAATAAATTTTAAAACTAGAAAAAATAAATAAACTCCTCTCAATATACCTAACTATTATAGAATACACCAATTTTGGCTGGTTTTTTAGGAAAAAGTCAACGTTAAAATAAAAGTATAGTTAGTTAGGTACCGTAAACTGCTGCAACTTTGCCAATACGCTTCAAGTTTGCCTAATTTATTAAAACTGAAATAACTAGACAAGTGCTCTCTATTTTTTAATTTCAATAATAGTAAAAATAGCACCGTTTTATTGGCAACAAATTTCTTATTATTTGAAATGGCTCTTTCTGTCTATTTTTTTAATATGAAATATCAACAGTCACAAGCGGAACGCATGGATTTTTAGGCTTGTGCAAACTTTTTGTTTTTACTTGGAAAAAACGAGAATTTCAACTTTCTTATTAATTACGGGGTAAGTCAATGAGCTCTTTCTTCTATTTATAATGATTTTTCTTGTTTAAATGATCATTTACGACTCTAACGATGCTAGGCAATGTTGCAAAGGGATTCTTAGGCGTTAGTGGTTCAAGTTTGCCTAGGCCTAGGGTTGTCACTAGTCACTAGTCTCAACGACAGTATAGCGTTCTAAGGGTTGAGTTGTGATTTTACCAGTATATAAGTATTGTTAAGTAAGTTATTATTATAAAGTGTGAATATGTGACTGTATGTGAATAATAGACAAAATCGATTTTTTTTAATTCCATAAAAATACAATAACCAAAGGGGCTATTTATCAAATAATATTTTAAATATATTTTTTTTATCATCAATTATGGCCCCTTTTTCATTGTTTATATGCGCTTTTGCCAAGAAAATTATTATTAGTTATAAAACAGCAAACAACTTAATATATAAATAAATATATATATTTTTTACAATAATGTTATGTAGTACGGCTATATGTCAAGGATATTGAGTAGGTACAGGAACAGGGTACGCGAATAAAGATAAATATTGAAAAGAGAAAAAGACGAAAACATGGAGCTCAGCAGCTATACGCTGATGATTCGCAAGAAAACATTAAACGTTTCTGTAGATTTAGTACAGAGCAAAGCACTATCGAATTACAAGCCTGATTAGAATGCTGATGCCATTAGATTATATAAAGTTTTTTTTATTACAAATATTGTGTTTTTAAATTGTATGTTTTTCAATTGGTGGCAACCCTAACTCTGCTAAAATGTTACTATGAAAATATTTACAGATGAAGCTCAAAGTGTGCCCAACATTGCCTGCTACCCAGATAAAAAAAAGTATGAGTTTATGTGCTAACCCATGCACATCTCGATGGTAACTCAATTGTTACCGATCTGTAATTAAAATCGGTTTTTAAATCCGACCCGTATTTTTGATAATAATCTACTAGGCAAAGTTGAGTTATTTCATCACAACTTTGCCTACAACTTTGACAGTCTCTGGAAATCTATATATCAACAGTTTCGGCAATATGTACCTTTATTTGTATGGCATACATCTCTAATTAGCTTGCTAATGTTTACAAAAACACAGATAATAAAAAATTAAAAAGATATTTTAAAAAAAGCTTAAATTTCGTGCAAAGTTGCAGCAGTTTACTTTTAAGTGTTTACATTTCAAGAAAAATTTAAGAAAAGGGGCCTGAGTCGCTTAACTAAATAAATAATGAAAATTCGATGACAAGACAGCATTTGAAAACTATTTCTGCTTTTCTTAGGACATCTACTGTTGTCCTCTTAAGAAAGCCGCAATGATTTTCGAATGCTATCACTGACATCGATTTTTTTTGTTCATTAAGTTAAGCTTAAGCAACTTGATACCCAGATGTAGGTAGAGGAATTCATAAGATTATAAATTTAATTTGATTAAACAAAACACAAAATATTAATAAACAGTAAGTACACCGTCCAGCTACGTTATTGAACTCTATCGAATCATAGTTGTCTTGTTATCGAATTCGTTAACCATTGCCGCTTTAACAAAGTCGATTTCTGTTATAATACTTAAGAAACTAGCAATGGCTAAGACAATCGCTTGTAATACGATTACGAGTCGATCGATTTTGGTTAGATACTTGACTCCACCACGTACAGTGGCGGTCTAGGACGGCGTAACAGATTTGTCTATGGTCTTGTGCGGCCTAGTCTGTATTACCAAAGAACAAGAGCTATTTGCAATACAGAAAAACCGGAAGTGCTACGCCGTCCTAGACCGCCACTGTATCATCATAAAGCTTATAAAAGTAAAAAGTTATTTCCATCACTAGCGTAATCCACGAACTTTTTTGCACTTCATAAACTCAAATTGCCTACGCAGCATGACGGACCATTTGTCGAGTCGTTCTGTCACTTTTGATCGCTTTTGACATTTAAATGCCGGAAAATGTATGGAGACGATCGACAAAAGTGACAGATAGATACGACAAAGTCGACAAAATTTTCGTCATGTTACCACTGGATTTCTCGAGTTCTCGACTTTTCTCGAGCATAATTTCCCGGGAACAAAACCCAACGATTTCCCGGGAATTCTCGACCCGAGAATTCCCGGGAACGAACCCTAGTCAGTCAGTCAGTCACCTTTGAGTTTTATATATATAGATTGTCAAAGATTAGGCGGCATGAAGTTCGCGGGGTCGACTAGTATTAGATAATTTATATTGGAGTCAATTTTTGGAGGGAGCGTGGCGTATTACACTCTCTGTAATGGCGCGTGTACACATGGAGCGTGGAGTGGTACAGGCTGTAGTCACGCGAGTGTAAAAGGAACGACCAGCGTGGCACAGAACAACGCTGTAGTCTCGCGTAGTTAACGCGCTGTAGTTGAGCGACTATAGTGGCAGTAACACAGGTGAGTACGTACACTGTAGGTCTCCATCTTGGTGCGCATCTTGAAGACGTAGGTCCGGAACTTGACGTCCTCGAAGAGGCGCGCGTACTCGCGCTTGTCCTGGTCCGCGAGCCGGCCCACGGCGGCCGAGCCGGCGCCCAGCAGCGCCTCCGCCGCCTCCGTGAACGCCGTCACGCGCTGGTCGCCCGTCGGGTCCGACACGTTAGCCTTGTCAAATAATTGTCTTGGTTAAGGTTCAGTTAGTTGTATTTTATAGCACAGTGTAAACCGAAGAATAATTCTCTAAAATCGTTTAAATAAAAAAGATAAGTTTAATATTATATTCGACGTTACAAAGAGGTTTACATTCAGGTTTAACAGCATCAAAACATAACTCTAACTCATGAATGTTCTTGTCACTCTTTCTACAATTTTAGCGAAAGTTTTGTCGTTAACGTTCAGTAAGATTCAACCGAAAACGATATATTATAAGTTATGGGAGAATTGTCTTATGGTAAACTGCACAGAAAACCACCATCATTTATCCTCTCATGAGTATTGCAAAATGCGACAAACAAGAGCAACACCCGAAGGATAGGTAGGTAGCAATAAGTCCTCGTTAAAAAACCTTCAAACGTCAACCTTCTGCTTAGATGAATGGGAGAAAGAATTGAACAAGTAAAGGTAAAGATAAGCAACACAACTGACCCCGAGCAGCAACCGGTACTTGAAGTTGGGATACTCGCGGTTGCACTTCTCGCAGCGGAACAGGCCGTTCTCCTGGTCCACCAGCTTCTTGTTGCACGCCTCCTGCGGACAGGCGCGGTACACGGCGTTGTCGGCGAACGTGAACGTGAGCACGCCCAGCACGCAGTAGTAGTCGCCGCGCTCGCCGCCGCCCAGCCCGCGCGCCTCGGCCTCCGCGAACGATATCCACTCGCCGCCGCCGCCGCCCGAGTAGCTGCCTGATCTGCGCCCAGGAATATATTCATTCAGTTTCTTACGGGATTCTTGGCCTCCTTCCTATTTTTGACGTGGTCCATTTAGAAACTTATTAGGATAAAGAAAACAAAAGTTTTATAAAAAAAAAGTTGTCGTGTTTCATCTCAGCTCAAAAATGGCGGAGGGAGGCGTATGCCTAGCAGTAAATAAACGTGTAACTTCTACTAGAATTTAAATTATTTCTGATTGCAAGTGGTGTGGAGATGATGTCGACGACGGGGGATTCATTTGTCCCGCAGAGGAAACCTCTGGCTGTGATGATGAAGATGATCATCCAAAATTACCGCGTACCATCTCGTCTAGAGGACTCTAGAGTCTAGCCTACAACACAAGTAGTGCTCACTTGGCAGAGATGTTGTTGACGGGCAGGTCGGCGCCCCCGCGGTCCCACCAGCCGCGCAGGCTGTGCGCGGCGGGCAGGTCGGGTTGATGCTAGAGTCTAGCCTACAACACAAGTAGTGCTCACTTGGCAGAGATGTTGTTGACGGGCAGGTCGGCGCCCTTGCGGTCCCACCAGCCGCGCAGGCTGTGCGCGGCGGGCAGGTCGGGTTGATGCTAGAGTCTAGCCTACAACACAAGTAGTGCTCACTTGGCAGAGATGTTGTTGACGGGCAGGTCGGCGCCCCCGCGGTCCCACCAGCCGCGCAGGCTGTGCGCGGCGGGCAGGTCGGGTTGATGCTAGAGTCTAGCCTACAACACAAGTAGTGCTCACTTGGCAGAGATGTTGTTGACGGGCAGGTCGGCGCCCCCGCGGTCCCACCAGCCGCGCAGGCTGTGCGCGGCGGGCAGGTCGGGTTGATGCTAGAGTCTAGCCTACAACACAAGTAGTGCTCACTTGGCAGAGATGTTGTTGACGGGCAGGTCGGCGCCCTTGCGGTCCCACCAGCCGCGCAGGCTGTGCGCGGCGGGCAGGTCGGGTTGATGCTAGAGTCTAGCCTACAACACAAGTAGTGCTCACTTGGCAGAGATGTTGTTGACGGGCAGGTCGGCGCCCCCGCGGTCCCACCAGCCGCGCAGGCTGTGCGCGGCGGGCAGGTCGGGTTGATGCTAGAGTCTAGCCTACAACACAAGTAGTGCTCACTTGGCAGAGATGTTGTTGACGGGCAGGTCGGCGCCCCCGCGGTCCCACCAGCCGCGCAGGCTGTGCGCGGCGGGCAGGTCGGGTTGATGCTAGAGTCTAGCCTACAACACAAGTAGTGCTCACTTGGCAGAGATGTTGTTGACGGGCAGGTCGGCGCCCCCGCGGTCCCACCAGCCGCGCAGGCTGTGCGCGGCGGGCAGGTCGGGTTGATGCTAGAGTCTAGCCTACAACACAAGTAGTGCTCACTTGGCAGAGATGTTGTTGACGGGCAGGTCGGCGCCCCCGCGGTCCCACCAGCCGCGCAGGCTGTGCGCGGCGGGCAGGTCGGGTTGATGCTAGAGTCTAGCCTACAACACAAGTAGTGCTCACTTGGCAGAGATGTTGTTGACGGGCAGGTCGGCGCCCCCGCGGTCCCACCAGCCGCGCAGGCTGTGCGCGGCGGGCAGGTCGGGTTGATGCTAGAGTCTAGCCTACAACACAAGTAGTGCTCACTTGGCAGAGATGTTGTTGACGGGCAGGTCGGCGCCCCCGCGGTCCCACCAGCCGCGCAGGCTGTGCGCGGCGGGCAGGTCGGGGTTGATGCGCAGCGTGGTCGACGACAGGCACGAGAGCGACTTGCTGCCTTGGAACTCCGACAGACGCGCGCCCTGGGACATTATTAACCATTTAACACAACTGTATGGTATTTGCCATTCTCAATGGCTTTAACAATCAAAACCAATTTAACTTTATGACTTCCTACTATGTTCAGATTTTATTGTAGTGTTACCAATAATAACATTAAAATTGTAGCGCCCGTAAGGGCCATAATGTAGCCTAGTGACTAGAGTATAACTCATTGCTAAATTGTGGAAACAATAAATGATTTTTAGAACATACTCAAAGAGTTGGTTTGTACACGAAGTAATAAAAGCTAAAGTTGAACAAATTAAACAATTAGTTTTACCTTAGCTGCAATTATTGGGTTGGTGCTGCCATCAAATGACTCTGCTTCACTACCCCAAAGTGTGAGGACCACCTGAAAAAGAAACCAACATAAAACAAACTTTAAAACATTATCCGTCTTATTCATAAAGATACAGTAGATTTTAAGTAGCGTTACTGGAGATCTACTTCTCTGGTTTGTTGTATGGTAAATACGTGACATCCAGTCTAAATTGACATACGTCAAATAACTAAAATGTTCTTTAACTTTTTATGAATAAGACGGTATGGGTTTTATTCAACGAGGCATTACAGCCAGCCTGCCTGGCACCGTGACCGTTTATTAGCAGTATTTTATGTGTAGTACATATTTCACACCAATTTTGACCCCCAGTTATTAGTTAGTTATTAATCTTTACTTCTGAAAACCAACAAAATAGAACCGAGATCATATTCTATTATTCCATGTACGAAATATTCAAGCAGAAGTTTTTAAGAGTAAGAGGATGCGGAAGCGGATTTAGCAAGCACATTGTTGGAGGATGCGAATGCTTTTTTGAGGACGAGGAAGCAAGAAGAAGGAAGACAATGTTGTCATTACTAATAACAATAAATTAACAAATAAATCTACACTAATATTATAAAGAGGAAAGATTTGTACCTATTTTTGTATGTTTGTAATGAATAGGCTCAAAGAGTACTGGGCCGATTTAAGAAATTCTTTCACCAATAGAATGCTACATTCTTCCGATTTGACATAGGCTACATTTCATTTTGAAAAAAATTAGGGATCCTTGGTAAAATTTGAACAATGTAACCGAAGGTGTAGAAAAATGAGTCTTAAAATGTCTTTCGTCGAATGCGCTGCCGAAACTATTAGCGATAGAACAAAATAATGTACAACAATATTAAAGAACATCATAATGTCTACAAAAAACTCCGCGGTAGCATATGTCCAACTATTGTAGTTATGTCACTACAACAACTTTTTTCATTTTAAACATTAATGAAAATTTTGACCAAATTCAAACCATGCTATTTATATGTTTATATTAACCCTTATACAAATAAATTATTTTATGGTCAAGATCATTTAACTACCTATAAAATAGTTTTTAAATTGGACTTTCCATTCAAAAGATATTACGAATTAAAAAATTCAAACAGTAAACAAAACCGCCATAGCGCCGTGGCCGTTGTTTGCGATGCGGTCTGAAAAGCGCGCCGGGCATCGCGGCGGGCGGGATGGAGAGGAGGGGGGGGGGGGGGGGAGAGCCGCATCGGCTTCCATCTCTCGGAATACCGAGGAGCTGAGGAACAGAACCTCCTCTGAGGAGAGCAGGCTGCTCGCGGCAGAGAACGCTCGCCTTAAGGGAGAGGCGAAGGCAGCCCGGGAGGAGACGAGGAGCCTCCATGGAGAAATGGCCCTCCTCCGAAGGGAGATGGAGGAGCTCCGGACGATTGCTCGGTCTGGAGCCCCCTCCACCCTCAACTTGGAGGAGGTCAAACGCGACATGACGGTCCAGTTTGGGACCATGTTGAACGCGCGACTGGAGGCCCTGGACGAGCGCCTCCTCCCGGCCCAGCGACCTCGGCCGTCCTTGGCGACGGACAGAGCCCCCTCGGCTCCAGTGCCTCGAGCGGCCCGGCCCCTCGAGCTACCCCGAAGGCCAAAGCAGCCGCGGCCCCTCGTGGGGCCCCACCGGCCCCACGAGCAGCCCCGGCGCCCAGAGCGGCTCCATCCCCGAAGACCCGAGCGCCCGCCTGGCAACCAGAGGCGGGCACTTCTTTTGCCCCCCACGTCCCTCCTCCCACTGGTCCGGCCAATGATGATGGCTGCACCCTGGTGACGGGGGCCAGAAGGGGCAAAAAGAAGAAAAAGAAGAGGAACAGGGACAAGGAGCGGGCTGCTCTAGTCCTGGCTGCCCCTACTCCAAGGCCGAAGTAGACGGCCTTGGAAAAGTCCAAGGTAGCAGCCAAGAAGCTGCGCACTCCCCGCACTGCGGCGGTGGTGGTCAGCTTTAGCCCGGAGGCTGTGCAGGGAGGTCTCACCTATGCTCAGGTGATCTCCGCTGCAAAAGGGAGGCTCGACCTGGCAGGTCTGGGCATCGACAGCATCCGCTTCCGTGTGGCTGCAACCGGTGCCCGCCTGCTGGAGATCTCCGGGCCTCCAGAAGAAGCCAGGGCCAAGGCAGACGCCTTAGCCCAAAAACTAAGGGAGGTGTTGACCTAAGATACGGTGAGGGTCTCCAGACCCATGAGCAGCGCAGAGATGCGCCTCATGGATCTGTCATTCCGTCACCCCTGCTGAAACCGCAGCCGCAGTCGCGGCAAGCGGTGGTTGCAGGGTGGCGGACGTCCAGGTGGGGCGCATCGTCAACGAGAGGGGCCTCGGCGCAGTGTGGGTACGCTGCCCGACAGATGCGGCGCGGAAGATCGCACTCGCCGGAAAACTCAAGCTCGGATGGAGCATTGTCTGGGCTAGGCTCCTCCCGCGGCGTACGAGGCGCTGCTTCCGGTGTCTGGAGACGGGGCACCTCCGGGCAGACTGCACCTCGCAGAACGACCGCAGTGGCCTCTGCTACCGCTGCGGTCGACCAGGGCACATTGCCCGAAACTGCCAGGCTGAGGTGAGATGTCCGCTCTGCCAGGCGAGCGGCCATCTTGCCTCACACAGTCTGGGCAGCTGCGGCAAGACCAGCCAAGGGGCCAAAGGAAAGGGGAAGGGAAAAGGAAAGGGGAAGGGGCCCGGTGCTCCCCCTAGGCCTGCCACCGCCGATAGCCAATTCGCGGTGGCCATGGATGTCGTTCCGCCTCAGGACCAGTAATGGCCACCCGGATCCTGCAGGCGAACTTGAACCACTGCGCCACAGCCATGGACCTGTTCATGCAGAGTCTGGCGCAGTGGCAAATTCACGTCGCGGTGGTGGCAGAGCCCTACTATTTCGGAGGATTTGTGCCCAACGGATGGATCTCGGACCGCTAAGGCCTCGCAGCCATAGCCGTCCGTCCTCCGCGGACCACGTGCTCCGGCCGGAGAGTATAACGCGGGGAGAGGGTTTCGTGTCCTGCATGCTGGGGGAGATGCTGCTACTTAGCGCGTACTTCTCCCTTAGCCGCCCATTGCGGCACTCAGAGGTAGAGTTGGCAGCGGCGGCCGAGCGCCTCCGCGGCAAAAAGACGGCACCAGGCTTGGATGGAATTCCAGCCAAGGCCTGGTTCCTGTCGCGGAAGCCGGAGGCGTTGGAGATTCGGCTCCGCAGCCTGTTCTCCACCTGTATGGAACAAGGTGTGTTCCCTCTGCAGTGGAAAACGGGCAAGCTGGTCCTCATCAGAAAAGAGGGCCGGCTCGCCGACTCTGTCGCTCCGTCAGATTTCCGGCCTATCGTCCTGTTGGACGAGGCGGGCAAGCTGCTCGACAGAGTCATAGCTGCCCGCATCAACCGACATCTTCAGTCGGTTGGGCCGAAATACAGGAGTGGGTCTTCGTCTTTATTAGGCAGCTCAGCGACGATTATTTCGTCGATCTGGGACTCTAGTCTCTTAAACTTACGATTATACTTCTATTCTATTATTATTCTACTATTACTCTATTACGATTGTGTCAAAAATTGCGAGTCTCGTAACTTTGATCGATCATTATAGTATAGCAATAGAATATGAATAGCAAGCTATAGAATAATCTGGGATTTTTTACCTAAATAGTAAATCCTGTTTTATTAGACGAAATTGGAACGGGCGTAGTGCAACTGTCACTTAATATCAATCATTATTGACATATATAATGTCAGTCAAACGTAATCATAACATTATCTTATTATGGAGCAGACTACCCTTTTTGGTCAATTCCAATCTGTTGCGATACTACTGCTAAGTTATAGCAAAATTGATTACGAGACTACCAAATGTGTATTTTCTTGCGATTAACGTACTGTTTCTACTCTACTTTTATTCGATAGTTACGTTTTGCACGATGAGACTAAGGGCCCTGATCGGGCTGTATTTTTGTCTCCAGCCAAAACAATATATGACTAAATTGTCTACCCCGTGCGAAGCCGGGACGGGCTGCTAGTAGGACTATAAAGCAAAAAACTTTGGTTGCATATCTTAAACCACCTCGTTATTCTCTGGTCGTATACAAAAGTGCGTACGCGCAGTAACAAAACTGAGTCAACTATCTATTCTGAAGCATCTTATTAGGCAATGCGCGGGTGGCAAGAACGCGGGAGCAGCTCGCTCACTCGCTGTATGTAGCCAATCGGCGTTATCAAATTAACACATCTTGCGCGATCACACTTCCAAATAAATTCCTCCTAATTTGCGAATGCGGAGGAGGAAATAAAATAGGGCGGAACTTGCGCTCTATGCGGATGCGTCATCCTCATCAACCCTAGATAGTGTGTGTGAGAGTGACTGACCGCGCCGGCGGAGGAGTCGACGAGCGTGACATCCCGCTTCTTGAGCAGGCGGCCCGAGCTGCGCGCCGTCAGCTCCTGCAGATCCGCCGCCGACTTGCAAACGCCGATCACGTCTGCAAAATATATACCTATGTAAATTACAATACTAGCTCTTTTTATTTCAAGGCTGCAAATAGTGTTTGCCTGACACAGTCAGCGCTAATGGTGCGTCCGCCTGACCATCAGCGGTGGCCACTTGGCCATGTGTTGTGACTATTTATTAAGTCCTCAGTGCATTGGACGATCGAAAAGTGACAATAAAATATTGTTTTTCAACTTATAACACCCTACGTCCTTGTGTTGACCAGTGAGGGAGGCGTATGACCAGCAGTGGACGACTTTTGGGCTGAGAAGAAGAAAAAAGACATCCCAACTTAATTTCCTCGATAATTTTAGAATTTTCGAAAGTAAAATATTAAAAGTATTTTATGAGCAAACACATACTTTCATGAGTATGTGTTTGCGTGTGTGCACGTATGAGTGTCTCCCTCACCAATGAGCGTGTCGACGGCGCGCTCGGCGACCTCGGCAATGGGCACGAAGTCGTACTTGAGGCCGGGCACGGAGGCGGCCTCGTCCGTGCACTCGGCAACCACCGTGTCTGCGGTGAACGTCATCTCGTAGTCGTTCTTCAGGCTCGTGTACTGCTTGTTGGCTGTTTTCAACTGGCAACGGCTTATGTAGTACACTTTGTCTACCTGAAAATTTTATAGAAATAATAAAATCACTACTGCAGGCAAACTTTATACTACCAGCAATGTCGTTTTTTTATTAACCCCTAATTGTTTGAAAATATACTAATAGTCCATGATTGTTAGGGATAGTGTATGATGATAGTACATGATTCTATGGTGAAAGAATGTCTGAAACTGGTCTAGTAGTTTTAGAGCTTATTTTATTCAGGCAAAGAGACAGTCAAATCTTTCCTCTTTATAATATTAGTGAAGGATAATAGTATTGTTTAAAGAACCAACAAGTTCAAAAAGGGTACACACACACGAACATTTAAGATTAGATTACCTGAATCATATCAAAGAACTTGTCGCACTCATTCCTGAAAGCCGTGGCTCGGATCTCTCCAGATTCATCACACAGGTCCATACTGAACAGCTTGCCTTCGCCTTTGGCGTTACTCCAAGTCCTAAGTGGGGATTTGCTCATCACACGTGCTTTTATCACCCACCTGTAAAAGTAGCAGTATAATTTTATTTTAATCTTTTGCTTTGTTTTGTTTATTAAATTTGGCAGTGTCTGCTTTACACAGCTGATTAAGTGACTTTACATAATACATGAGAACATTTTATCCCATTTCTTTTGTCTAATAAGTGATAGAAACAAAGCAAGATAAAGGAAAAAGACTAGAAAGTCACGGAACTAGACCACACAACAAGACATAATGCCAGAAACTGGTATCAGTTATGGAGAAGTTAGTTATTTGTTTAGAGCTATGCAATTATAAATTATAACTATGCAAAAACTTACTTATTTTGATATGGACTCAAACTAGCAATAGGATGGGTCATCTGTGAAGACATCATACTGGAATCAAGCCCAGGTCCTGGTGTGGGCTTAGCCATGGGTGCAGGAGCAGGTGCGGCCCTCACTGGCTGCATGACTTGCTGAGGAGGAGCTGCGGCTGCAGTTTCTTCTGACCAGGTCTGTGGGTTGCCAAGCTTCTTGCCAACTTGTGTTCCAGGGGTCAGGATTGTGATGTCCAGGATTATCATCACTCGCCTATGTATTTGTGGTTATATTATTTCTTTTTGCACATTAAAATTATAAATCAAGCCTTAACATAATAATAATAATAACACATCACACTCAGAGCCCCTAACTAGGAAGAACCTGTATCTAGGGTGCCCGAAACACACACAGAGACAAACATCACGTAAATATACTCATGTAAGATTGTAAATTGATTAAATACAAAAACAAGAAGGTTCAGGCTCATCAATACACTTGAAAATTAGAGCTAACTCACTTTTCACCCTTTCCTGTGTTCTTGAGTAGTGAAGTAACAAAGCGATCAATCTGAACCACAGAGTAGTCGGACAGCTCCCCAGTGATCAGCTTGTCGTTGAGCTGCGTCGCGAGCATTGCAAAGCTGTGCGAATGCTTCCCGTCGGAGACCAGTAGACGGAAACGCTCGTTTGCGCCGCTTCCTTGAATTTTCTTGTTGCCTAGCACTTGCATGACAGGCTTGTCGTAGTGACCGCCGTTCATGATTATCTAAAGCGATTTATCAATTCATTAGGATATGATCCATTGAAGGATAAGAACTAGGGACTATAGGAATCAATGAGTAATAATTTGGTTACCTCGAGGGATCCCTCCGAAAGTTTTTGAGTCATCTTTTTCTTTTTGTGATTGTTGATGTTGACACTTTCGATTTATAGATTTGATTATAAAGGTTTCCAAGCTCCTGTTTTTGCAATAACGTATTGATTGATATAAGTAATTAAATTTATCAACAAATCAACAATGTTTTCGTTTTGGTTTTTGAAAAATAAAATGAAAGAAAAATGTTAAAATGTCACAATTTGACACAGCTAAAATTCGCGCCATTTTTTGTTGTATTTATAATCGCCGTTCGCCCATTCTGGGTAGGCAAAGGAACATAGTCCATACAGCCAAGTCTTCAGTAGTTTTTATTCTTAGTAATCAATTCCTAAGTATACCTAGTTGGGAGTCCGCTGTGAAATCGGCAAAATATCATTTCAAAAGAGTTATTGGCAAACTCATACTTACCTAAGAGCAGTTCAATACTGTCATTGTGCAGTTCTGTTAATTTTCTTACATGAACACTAGTTTAATGGTTTTAACAGTAACATTCTGTTAATTTTCTTACATGAACACTAGTTTAATTGTTTTCTCAAACCTACATAACCTTCTTAATCTAACCCATTGAAATGCGAGGATGGATTTGAAGGGTCAAATGGACTTTTTCTACACTAATTCCAACACTCTAGCACAATAATAGCAATGGAAATTTTAAATTGATAAACAAAAGTCCGTCATGTTCTTCTCGCTTCGCGCCAAAAAGACCTTGTTGCTGTTTGTTTCATTCTCAGAGTAGGTAAGGAAACGGCCGAGGTTTTATTCTGGGCAGCAAAGCTAGCTGGCTGTATGGTACCTATATTAAAAGTCCATACATGGTCCATACAGACCTCAGAGAAAGGAAACCGACGCTACTTTCATTATTTTGAGGTCCAGACAGCCAAAATCTCTCAGATTAATGTAGTTGCGGTTTCCTTTCTCTGATCTGAGCCGAATCTTTTCCGTTGCCATCGCAGACATTTTCTTTTCGCTGTGCGCGGTAAACATGAAAGGTCCGACCTTTATAAGTAATTTTTTTAATGAGGTTTATAACATCAACATCTCAAAAAAAATCAGGTAAAGTTTTATCACGCCACTAGATTGAGGCTAGAACATATTATAATATATATGTGCATACGCGTAGCGGCGGTTTCTATCCTCTCTGGCTAGTGTACAGTGGCGGACTAGGAGGTCGTAACAGATTTGTCTTTGGTTTCGTCAGCCCTAGATTGTATTACCCAAGAACAAGAGCTATTTTGCAATACAGAAAAACCGGAAGTGTTACGCCGACCGTGTCCGCCACTGTACATACCTAGGATGTAGCGAGCATGTAGCCCTGAGATGTAGCCAAATATTAATAGCAAACTCTCAGATCTCTCAGATTAATGAAAGAGCGGCGGTTTCCTTTCTCTGACACTCAGAATAAGGTGTACTTCAAGCTGTAATCCTCATCTTTTAAATCTTCGCTAAAACACATTTTAAGAATGCAAATAATTAGTCATGAATTGATCCAAATTGGTCCACAAAGTAAAATAATTAGTCCACTTATACTTTAGAAGTTATAGCCAAATGTTTGTGAGGATTATGGCTTGACGTTCAAGCTGTAATCCTCATCTCTGGTCCAAGAAAACGGTAGGGTCTATCGACTTGGTTTAGGTCTAAATAATTAGTCCTCAATTGATCCACACGACATGCCAAATCTCAGAATTGGTCCTCCAGAGGTTCCGAAGTTATAAGGGCATCTTAGTGAGGATTATGGCTTGAACATTTGGCACCTTCAATTATCTCCGAAACGCCTATAGCTATTGGTTTGAAATTTGGCCAAAAATTAATCCTCAATTGGTCCACCTGGCTGTGAGCTCTGACAGCAAACTAGTGCCAAGTAAGGTTCAGGCAAAGGAAGCTCAGTCCATACAGCCAAGTCTTCAGTAGTTTATTTCTTTGTTTTCTTAGCCTAGGATCCTAACCTAACCCATTGAAATCTGAGGGTGGTCTCACGTTTCAATGTTCACATTCACACCGGCTACATATCGGG
This sequence comes from Euspilapteryx auroguttella, assembly GCA_951802225.1. Classification (NCBI taxonomy): domain Eukaryota; kingdom Metazoa; phylum Arthropoda; class Insecta; order Lepidoptera; family Gracillariidae; genus Euspilapteryx; species Euspilapteryx auroguttella. Next base: position 4,528,707 of record OX637654.1, read on the forward strand.
GAACGCGGCGCGAGCGGGCGCGAGAAACATTTTGGTTGTTTTTTTTCGCCTACTCCGAGCAGGCAAAGGAACAGTCCATACAGCCACTTCTTCTGGTAGTAGTGTAGCCGAAAACTTTCCCGGAACAACAATCAGAAACATTCGGAAGTCTTCCTAATTTTCCACTTTTACTGAACGGTTTCTATTACGAGGCACGAAATTTCACTAATGCTAGGTGGTATGTACAGTGGCGGACACGGTCGGCGTAACACTTCCGGTTTTTCTGTATTGAAAAATAGCTCTTGTTCTTTGGTAATACAGTCTAGGGCTGACGAAACCATAGACAAATCTGTTACGGCCTCCTAGTCCGTGACTGTACATACCTAACCTACCTACACCCACACCTGCCATACCTATCCCTATCTTGACATGATAAATAAATAGTTAATACAAAAATTTTACTCTCTCTGTTGTGAATGATACTAGCGGCGGTTTCCTTACTCTGAGGATACACCTGATGAATTAGTGTAAAGTTCAGGACCTTTAGGTAGGTAGTGATTTACCTTCTCTCTGGGTAGGTGTATATTACAGAGTAGTGTCTTCCTTGATAAGTGGGTATTACAACAGCATTACCCATCCTTTGGCAGCCTACTAATGTTAAATTAATGAAAACAAATACATAATAAACACAAAAAGTTTATTTACAAAACTACTTAACAAAAACAATTTCACTATAAACATAGGTAAAGCAGAGGTAAAGTTTCAAGAGCACATTAAAATATTTTGCTTTGTTGTTTTGACTAGGTTTATTTATCGATGGTAGCTTTTCCTGTGTCGATTAAATTAAATTCTTAAATAAAATTGGCGTGATTTTAAAAGCCGTCTACGCTGCCTATCCTCCGCGGATCAGCTTGAGGGTTGATGAGGCCGTCAGCGTCCCGCCCCGCCAGCACCAACGCTGCAAAGCCTGTGGTAGCATCCCGCACTGTTGTCGCGTGCCCTCGCGCTTTTAGCGATTCTATTATTGACTGGAAATTGAATAAAAATTACATAATTATAAATTTTAATGACAATGGATAGCTAAGGCTGTACCTATCTCGTAGAGCTAGGAAGAAGATTAGAAGAAGCTGAAGAAGATATAGACATAGACATAGTTTTTATTCACACAAACAATACAAGCATACAAACTACTAACAATAATCTATACCAATATTTTAAAGAGGAAAGATCTGTTTGTTTGTTTGTAACGAATAGGCTCCGGAAATACTGAACCGATTTGAAAAATTCTTTCACTGGTAGGAAGCTACATTAACCCCGAGTGTCATAGGCTATATTAGATTTTCAAAAAAATTAGGGATCCTTACCTAAACTCAAAAAATGTAACCCAAGGTGCAATCTTTTTTCCGTTGTTTACATATTTTGACAGGTGGTTTGTTGTTGTTGTCTGTTTTTTATTCGGCCATTCTGGGCAGTCAAAATAACATAGTCTATAGAGCCAAGTCTTTAGTAGTATCTTATATTCTATGGCGTAACGAAGTAAGCCGGGACTGCTCGTAAATTATATAAAAAAAGCGATACAGCAAAAATAAAATAGGAAATTATAATAGGTAAGAACAAGCATACAAACTAAAACTATAAAATAAAAATAATTATAACAGAAGATATAGTATCGCCTCTACTGTTTGCAGCAGAGTTCTAGGTTGACCAATATGTTTAAAGAAACGGTGCTTTGAAAATTCAGAAGTGATAAACCATAGAATTGATCAATTAAGCCTTTAATAAACTGACGCAAACATTAACTTAGCTATTCCGAAGACGGTTGAAGTCGGTACTAAAACCTTCTCCTGAATGTAACAAATACTTTTCTAAAAACCAAATCAAAATCGGTTCAGCCAAACTGGAGATAATTGCGGACAAACATACATACAAACATACAGGTCAAACTGATAACATCCTTTTTTGAAGTCGGTTAATAAATAGGTAGGTATGAATGCCTCATTAAGTAGAAAATATAAAAGAAGTTTTTTTTTTTAATTAAGTTATCTATTTATGTACCAAAAAAAATCAAAATCCTTTCGAAAATAATCAGAATTAAGCACATTATAAAAATGTTCCCTATTTACCCCCAAATACCTTGAATAAAATTACTTACAGTTGAATATTATTTTAAATCCTACATCTTGAAGGTGTTTCTATTTTATATCTACAAACAAAGTTGCAACCTACAATATGTATGTATTACTTCTAGGTTACGTAAGTTATTTAGCACAATGACTGAAAAATGCATTCTCCTTGAATTCTTACACAGCACACAACCAGGCACACAGTGCTCAGACTTTTTACCGTAACATGACGTAACAAACAATACCATAGCATTATAATTCAAGCGTAACGTGACATGAATCAATTTGCAATGGGCCGTAAACGTAAAGTATGGTTTGGTTATGCTGTGCCGTGTAGGTAGTACCTGACCGCTCTACCACAATAAAAACTTTTTATCAAAAAATTAAACCGCCGAAAAAACTGAAAAGCATTAAATAATAGGGAAACATTTTCTATAAGGCCTTAATTTACTCACTTCTTAAAGTAATTTTGGATTACCAAGAAACTTTAAGTCGGCGCCACACCACACAAGCAAATTCATTTCTTACGTAAAGCGCGATGCGCAGCGACACACGTTTTTCGGTTATTTCTTTGAATTTCAGGTAATTTAGTGATCTGTGGCACCGACTCAAATTTTCTTGGTAATCCAAAATTACTTTAAGAAGTGAGTAAATTAAGGCCATAATAGAAAATATTTCCCTATTATTTAATGCTTTTCAGTTTTTTCGGCGGTTTAATTTTTTGATAAAAAGTTTTTTTTTTTTGCTTTTCAGTATTTTTGAGCAAATTTTTTTTGACCCCAGCTAATCACCCTTCACAGGGTGGTCGCACCCCACAAGGTGGCCACACAACCTGGTGATGGTGAGGCGATTTGTGAGGGAGGCCTATGTCCAGCAGTGGACGTCTATCGGCTGAGATTATGATTATTAACATTCATATAAAAATACTCATAATTATACCTAGCAGTTTTCGTGTAAATCACAACACGGCAATACAATCTGTGAGTGAACAATAAAGTCACCCCTATTTTTCCACCCTTAGGGTTGGAATTTTATTTCAAAATTTTTATGGGATCAACTTCAAGGTATACCCTGTCGATTAAAAAAAGAATTATCAAAATCGGGTCCACACAGTAAAAAGTTATGCGTGATCATACATAAAATATATAATATATATACGCGACGAATTGAGAACCTCCTCCTTTTTGTTTTTCGTCGGTTAAAAAGAGTTAAACCGGGTCTAAATCACTAGACTAGGTTTAAATCACTATTTAGTCATACAAATTGGCGATTTTAGACCGGTCTAACTTTTTTGTGGTAAGGGGGTGAATGTTTAAGTATATACCTACTTTAAATTATTGAAGCCTTAATTACAAGATACCAGTAGAATCATTTTGTAGTTAAATAACTGCTATCGTGTCAGAATCTTAACCTGCATTCATAATACTTATCCATATTCTTAATTTAGTTTAGTTTACAAGCGAGTTTCCGCAATTTTAAAGCTATCGTGCCCCAACCCAGCTCCTCCACGAAGCTCAGCAGAGCTTACACGTTTCCTACTGCCTCGCGTACGGTGCTTCGGAACCCTAGGAACTTACGTCTGAATATTTCTACATATTAGGTACCTATTCCATGTTCATATTTTAACTACAAAATAACGTCATAGTACTTACCTTTACTTACTTTCACCTATTTATTATTCTGTGCATTCACTTAACTTACACGATCGAACCTCTCCTCGTATTCAATTTCCATTGGCAGCAGCTGGTGATGGAGACGCGGCCGAGACACTACGTCACCCAAGTCCTGACCCTCCTGTATTATGTTCATGGTCGCCTAAAGGAAAAAAAACACTTTGTAAGATCTTAACCTTTATGTTGTTTTAAGGTAAATGCAGCGTTAATGGATATGGTTCATGGTCTTTTGAATACAGATAAAAAAAAACTTATTAAATCTACCACGCTGAATTTCAGTGAATTCCTTTTTTTGTGTAGGTGATTAATTCCTGAGCTACTATATTTAGATAAGTACCAACCATGCTTTGTACCTATACGCGCTCACAGTTAAAAATCATTAAAACAAAGTGTAACTTGAGTTTACCCACCAGAGCTACTTGAGTGGTAATCTTAGTTCCACCTGCAGCCCCAACAAGAAGATCGACACGGCCATCTTTATTCAGCACGATACTTGGCACCATGGAACTCAGCGGCTGTAGTCCAGGAGCTATTGAATTCGCCGGTGCCGGAGGTAGGCCATAAGCCGATGTCTTGTCTGGAATTGAAAAGTCGTCCATCTCGTCGTTGAGCACGAATCCGAGTGAGCGAGATCTTCTTTTGCAACCCCAACTGAGAAAATCAATCAATATTACTAAGTCTTAAAGTTCTCGACTATTTATTTCAGTCAGTATCGCAGTATATTATTATAGCTCGATGTGAACGAAACTCACATTGAGTTCACAGTGCTCGTGACAGAAACAGCGCTTCCATCAGGTGCAAGTACGACCACGTGTGCAGTACCCCGATCATCGACTCCCTCGTAAAGTGCCCCGTAGTGGCGCCAATCATTCACGGTCCGTGCGTCTTCAACTAGCTCTCGAAACTGTATCGCCCAATCAGGATCTGTCATGTTACGCTCCAGCTGTAAACACGGTATATTACATAATAGCTCAGTTTGGCTATTGGTATATTATATGTAATGTGTACTGTATAGAATAAGGCTCTCTAACCTCTTCAATGCTGTAAGGCAGACCCGTGTGCTCAACGTCGCCAAGTCCTGAGCGCTTGCCGTAAGCGTACTTGAAGGTCTCGACGACGCGATGCCAGTACAACTGCGCTGACTCGACCGCCCCGGCCGCGGTCCCTGCCCACCCTCGGAGCATGTTGAGGATGAAGGCCAGCACACAGCCGCCTCCAGGCATCGGGACTGTATACAGAGTGTGCTGCTCGGAGATTGGAACCGCGATAGGTTCTTGCCACACGGCCCTGAAACGACAGTTTTCAGGTTTGTAATTACATATTTCACGAATTTCTGAAAAATGTTAGGTATGAAAGTTTACTAAGTTTTGCCTATATTCCTATTGATCGCAACGCAGGAAGGTAAAAATAATAACCAATTTTTTTTACGATGATGCTAGAAAACTTTCGGATGTAAGTAAAAGAAGTGTGAATTTTCGTAGATAAGTAAAATAAGTATATACATTTTGATAATTGTTAGGCTGGGTAAATTTTTTTACGTCTAAAAAGCACAGAAGGTAAAAGATTAAACCTGTATCCCCGCAGGTCCTCTTCGGTAATGATCCCTCCAAGCCCCTCGATGTCCCTCACGAGCGCGGCCGTCAGCGAGCCGTTGTGAATCGCCTCCGGCCCCTCGGAAGCTATCACGTCCAGGGTTCGCGCGAACACCGGCTCTGTAATAACGTCGCCTTCTTTCCACACCTCCCCTGTCAGCGGGTTGAGATATTGTTCGCTGTAGAAGTGAACAAGAATGTCGATGGTATTATGGTTCCGGTTTCTACCTACCTAATTGGTGGGCAAGCGTTCAGGGTGAGGTAGTGAGACTGACTATTATAGCCCTTAAAATCTGGATCTTGATTGATTTTTGTATTGTATAAATATAGGAACCTGAGCGACGGCTCCGTCTTGATCACGTTGCTGTAGGTCTTCAGCGCTCGCGCCATATAGTTGGTTATACGATGGCCGCGGCGAATCAGGTCTGCGGTGGGCCGGACCAAGTCTCCGAACGGCAGCCGCCCGAACTCTTGGTGCATTAACCCGTACCCGCGCAGCTCGCCCTATTACAAATACTAAATATTTAAATTTATTGTTCGTATTTCTACTAAAAAAATATATTCTCAAATAAATCTTTAGTTTTTCACAACGCCTATAAATCAGCAGCAAATAACAAGTCAAAAATAAACATAAAAACATGATTGGCAAGATTAATGTTACCGGCACCGCTATGGCTAGCCCTCCGATGGTGGACGATGATCCGTTGAACATGTTCGGAGTGGCGGCGAGAGGTGCCCGCTCGCGCGCGTTCAGGACCCTCACCCGGCCGGTCGACGCGTCGTAGATCGTCGCCAGGAACCCGCCCCCCAGACCCATGCATTGCGAGCAGGACGTGCCGTCACAGAAAAGGGTCGCTATCGCCGCGTCCACCGCGGATCCGTTACGCTCCAGTATTTCCCTGAAATTTGTTCATTCTCATTGCACACATAATTAAGTCTGATTTTAGACACCAAACTAATCTTGAGCCCGTTAAAGGGATTCCTGCCAAAACATGGTAGTAAAATTCAAAATGCCCATCATCATCATCTATATCACAAGTACAAATATTATGGGAGGGCCTTATAACCGAATTGAAATCGAAACATTGAAATCAACTTTATTATTATTGTTCGAAGAGTGTAGCTTCTATTTGTCGAAAAATCTCACCGTCCAATTCTAGCGCACTCATATCCGTTAGCAGCGACGGCAGCTCGGGTGAACCTCGGCTCCGGCCTCGGCGGCCCCGCCCAGGGCTGCAGCACGAGCAGGGCCACCACGGCGCTGGCCACCACGGCAGCCAACGCGCCCGCCGCCACGCACCACGCCCGAGATCTGAAGACACTGCCTAACGCTAGGGACGGTTAGCTCGCTCTTAGGACATTGGGATATTTGCTGCACTGTTTAGGTATACGCGTTAAATTTTCATTTGAATTAAGTTGGTAAATATACTGGGTAAATAAATAGGTAAACGATATGCTGTGGATCCGAGAATTTTGACAGAGCGAGTACCCTATCTCTAGTTGGTCTGTGGAGTACCCAAGTCATGCGCAATGCGCAATGCCAACGTCATTCCAAAATTTTGACTTTTGGGTTCCGTAGGAGTTAATTAAAATACCTATATAAAATATTATGTACATGATGTTAGTCAAAGGTACACCTTAACACCTTCCTTTTGTATTGACCGAGCCGTGTATTTGTTGCAAGAATATATAATTTTGGTCACAACTTCAAATGATAGTTAAGGACAGGTTGCTTCTGTTTTATTAGTATCTCATCTGCTAAAATATTGATGAACTTCAAGCGAGAGAGTGCTTTATTTAATTTTACGCGTAATTTGCTTATTTACAAATGCTTGTCATTTATCTTTACGATCATCATCAAGTGTCCATGAAAATAAATCCTAGTTAAATCCCACTTCTGTTATATTTACTTACTGTGTATAATTTCACCGTGTATTATTTTTCTGATATCCTATACAGGGTGTTGCTGACAAGGCGGTAATAAATCATAGGAGGGATTCTGCTCACCATACCTAACAACTTTCCCAAAGCAACATGGGTCGAAATCTCAAAACAAAAATCAGCCGTCCCGTACATTGACCCCGTCAGCTGATCGAACCAATGTATGGATTAGCTGTTATTTTTTTGAGATTTCGACCCATGTTGCTTTGGGAAAGTTGTTAGTTATGGTGAGCAGAATCCCTCTTTTGATTTATTACCGCCTTGTCAGAAACACCCAGTATACTTATAGGATATCAACCCATTGTTTAGTTTTTTACTGTTCGTAGTAAATACCTACCTAGGACTGTGTAAAAACAAGATGATGATTTCTACCTTTTTTTTAATTAATTTATTGTATAGGAACTCCTTATAGAAGCATACCTACCTTATAGACATGAGAAAGTTAAGTTGTTCGCTCCGTCTGTTTTTATGTACCTAAGTAGTTTTCTGTCTTTCACGAGTAAGTACCTACCTCACCTACACTTCCTAAGGAACCTACATGCAAAATTTCAACCCGCTACGCCCAGTAGTTTCGGCTCTGCGTTGTCTGTCAGTCAGTCAGTCAGTCAGTAACGGAAGAGTTTTATATATATTGATAGTAAAATTTGCATGAAAACTCAATTTCAGTCTTCAGTATCTTGTTATTTCTACTTTAAAGTTGAAGTATACCCTACTGTCAATTTACTCACATTGTCCTATAATTGGTAAATTATCTTGATAATTTGTATGACATACAATACAACGACGCAGCCGGTTAGTATACCTACGTATCACAAAATACACAAATCTCGGTTTTATATGCAGGACTTCATAAAAATAATTAGGTAAATTAGGATATGGGTGTTCATATTCATACCAGTAAGTATAACTATACTCTACAACTACTACTCTGTAGTCTGGCTGGCAGATCTGATGTTGGAGGGAGACAGGTCTAGGATTAAGTGAACTACTCGAAGCACTTATAGCGTGATTTTAGTTTTGTTAATATTTATCATTCTTATTGTACCTTGATTCACATTAAAAAAATATACCTAATCGAAAAAAAAAATTAAGTCGGTAAAAAAGACTCTAAGTTTGAAAACAACATCATTTTAAATTACATATTCTAATATTACTGTCTAAAAAAAGTTTTGTGATCATAATTTTATTTAGGTGAATAATGAAAAAAGTCGCCCGGATTTTTCGTAAGTTGTTTATTTATTATTTAAGTAAGTAGATATGCTAAACAAAATACCTTACCAAAACATGATGCGGCGTCTAGCCTCCACCGAGTGCACAGCCAGAACTGATTTAATTAATTGTGAAACTCCGCCTTTATCCTTTTATGACTACGCCTGCTGTAGTTTATTATACACTGCTCTTTTAATAAACATAATGCACATTAACGAAGCCTGACGAACGGTAATGTATAGTAAAATTGGTAATCTATCAAATATTATGACGTATGGCCCTTATGACAAAGCATGCTAAATAGGGATAAATTAAATTTCGTCCTTATTAAAGTATCAAAAAGGTAATTAATGAAAAAGATTCCTCATAATAAAGATTGCTTGTTGATTTTCTATGTAATTTCAGAGGTAGGTTACATTATAATGTACTTAATATTATAGTAATTTAATTAAGGGTTTGAAAGTACAGTCACGGACTAGGAGGCCGTAACAGATTTGTCTATGGTTTCGTCAGCCCTAGACTGTATTACCAAAGAACAAGAGCTATTTTGCAAAATAGAAAAACCGGAAGTGTTACGCCGATCGTGTCCGCCCCTGTACATAAAAGTAAGTAGGTCCCTGTTATTTCAAAAGGTGAAGTTACTTACAAATATTCTCTTGATTAAAACAAACAGAGAAGTTGTATATTTTTATTTTATTTAGGTACTTGTGTCAATAATGAACACTTTAATAACGCGTGTCATAACATAACAGTACCCTATATATTTATCAAATAAAAAAAGCTATTAAATAGTTTTCCAAGCTTATACATTAAACTGGGTATCAAGAATATATAAATAATAAATAAGTACATAGTTTATAAACCTATATATTATCTTGCGATTCAGCTAAATAGGGAAAATGATTTACCTCGAAAAATACTTTCCTACCTACCTCTAATTAAATTCAATACACTTACATAGTTAACAAGCAATGTTATAGTGATTGTAAATGAGATGATAAATTTAATGGATCTTAAGTTCTATCACAGCAAAGTTTGTAGTCTGCCATACAAAAGATGGCTGCGCTTAAATTACCATTTATACAGTGTGTCCCAAAAGTCAATAATAAACCGGAAGCAGGAGATAGAGCTAGGCATTACCTACAGCTACCAGATAACAAATGTAGACCCCGTGGTGTTTTTTTTTTTGAGAAACGATCTAAGGCTCTAATTGATAGACGCATTACCCGGGGCTATATTTCAAAAAGAAAACCGACCAAATTATACGTTTTGTAGCAAAGTCACAGGGTGTTGATTTTTAAATATAATTTTTAACCGAAAAACATTCGCGCATCACGATTTACGAAGATTTATGAATTTTCTTGTGTGCTGTGGCGCCGACTGAAAATTACTTGATATATAGTTGGTATACCTAAATTACTTAATGAAGTCAGTAATTTAAGTCTTAATAGAAAATGTTTTCTTATTATTTTACGCTTTTCTGTCTATTTTCGGCGGTTAAATTCTTTGATAAAAAGATTTTATTAATTTATTTTTCTGGTAGCTGTAATGACTTGCTGTTTATCGTCGACTTTTCGGACATACTGTATAGCAGTAACTACTTATGAGTAATAAAATTTAAATACTATCTAAACAACCATATCTTAAAGCTAAGCTCCAAGATATTCCACATCCATATAATTATAATTATGTCGTAAGTAGGAAGATTTGGTAATAAGTTTTTTTTGCAGTAAAACTAGGGATTTTGTGAAAACCCGGATTATTTATTACATATATTGATAATCCAGATATATTTCGCAAAATCGCTAGTTTATTTTTTTCAACAAAGTATTATCAAATCTTCCTACGACATTATATACATTTTCACACGCGCAGGCACTTCTTAACTCTTAAACATTAAAAAATACTACCTAATAAACTAAAAAAATACCTAGTATCGCTTACTTTTAAATAACAAGATAACATTGCAACACTTGTTTTTATAAGACAAGTGTGTGTGTATATCATTATTACATGTATTTTGGAATTAGCCTCTATTTACTCTTTATTTTCAGCTAGTATATTTATCTAAGTACGTAAGTATATATTTACTTCTTTCTAGTACATTAGAAATTTCTCTATATTTTTTTTAATTATTAATTGTTTTGCTAATAAGTTATTAAAAACCCGAAACTTATACTCAAAGCTATGTTACAACTATACTTACCTCTGTTAAATTGTAAGTAAAATTACGACTGACTTATCGAAAGGTTTGCTATGGAAGTTTGCTAATGTATACCTACCGACAAAATGACATAGCTTGAAGTTAGTTTTAAGGAATAAAATAACAGTAAACCCAGTTATCACAGGACTGAGCGACGGAGATCCATGCTTCGAGCCCTTTCTCCCTGACCAAGGAACTGAATAAACTTCAACTAAAATCCAGCAGTACTTCCAATCCTCCTAGGGTCAGTCCGCGGGACGAGGCGGCCTGAGGAATCCCTGGCGATGCCCACCATGGCTGCGAACCCGGCCACGCCAGTCGACGCCAATGCGTGCCCTCTGGCTTCAAGGGATTTGAGCGTGTCCTGAAGTAAGAAAAATAGGTACTTTATGTTTATTGATTTTTGTATCCACCTTTAGATAAATAGACACGATAATCGATCCAATTTAGTTTAAGTTACTTACTAACCTTACTCTACATACCCATAGGTGCATACGTTTTTTCTAATAAACAATGGTGGGCTACTTAGTAAGTATCTCTAATATCTATGTAATAAGTCCAATGGCTATACTGGGGGTGTTGACGCGTCACTTATTACATAATTTTAACACCTTGTACATTAAAGTGCAATAACATCTTAAACTCGCATTGTATCAATATAGTAGTTATATAAAGTAAAGTAGGTAAGGTAACGTGGGTCCGGCTCTTGAGCTGGTACCTCTGCCTAACCCTTCGGGGAATAAAAGGCGTGAGATTATGTTATGTATAAAGTAAAGTGTTACGTTAAACAGGAGATTATGTTATGTATAAAGTAAAGTGTTACGTTAAACAGGAGGAACTTACAGGAGAAAAGTCCATCTCATGTTGAACCTCCATAGGGATGAGCTGGTGGTGGACTCGCGGCGCCTTGATGACGTCAGGGAAGTCTTGCCCGGCATTGATCACTTTTAGTGTCGACTGAAAAGTTGTAAGATAATTAGTAACAATGTCAAAATGGTAAAAAAATCCAATTTATCAAAAAAAAACCAAGTTGTTAAGTACTCATTTACAAGAAATAAAATAAAAAAGACAAAGGGTAAAAGAAGTCTCGAGTGTTTTGACCGCTCGCCGTATGCCAGCATAATAGAATACCATCATCCCATCTCCTCCCGTGGGTGTCGTAAAATACCACTATATACATATAAAAGAATACCTGACGGACGGGCAGCATCCTTTGTTGAAAAAAATCCAAAGGCGATACTGCGATCGCCAACCCGCCTCCGAATCGCGATGATGATGGCGAAACACCATCACAATGTTTGTCCTTGTGACCAATGTGTGCGATAGGCAGTTCCCACCTATTTTAATTATTTAGGTAAAGTTCACCAAAGGCAGTAATCGCGGTAGCAAGCATCACCTACCACAGCAATCTGTGTAGTAATCCTAGTGCCGCCAGCCGCACCAATGATGAAGTCCGGAGCACCGTTGCTGTTCAGCACTATAGAAGGCACCATGGAGCTGAGCGGCTGCAGGCCGGGGGCGAGCATGTTGGCGGGGGAGGGGGGCATGTCGTACACGTTGTTACGACCGGGGATGGCGAAGTCGTCCATTTCATTGTTCAGAAGTATGCCGGTGGATCTAGAGCGACGCATTGCTCCCCAGCTGCGAGTGGGTTTTAACATGTTTGAATTAGTACGCCTACACTTGGGTATAGTAGCTGACATTTCAAGGTTCAAATGTGGAGGCAGCATTAAGGTCATTGGCTGGATTTATTGATATGCTGGCCGGCTGTTGGAATGTCAATCCTTTCTCATTGAACTCTAGATCGATCTTTTACTTATGTTCTATGTAAAGTTTCACTTCGAAAGGTCTCATGCAGTAGGATGAAATAGGTACCTACCTAGAACTAGGATCTTCTAGTACGCTTCTTCGGTCTTTGTTTGTTGGCCTAACATTAAAATTTAGTAATAAAAAAGGCATTACATGTAATTGATGGTGCTGGTTAGGGAAACAGCGCTTCCGTCAGGTCCGATGACAGAGATGTGGGCGGTGCCGTGGTCCTCAATGTTTTCGAACTCGGCTCCGTAGTGCCGCCAGTCGTTGTAAGTTCTTGTGTCGTCTATTTGGCTTCTATAACGGTCCGCCCAGTTGGTTGTTGTCAAGTTACGCTCCAGCTGAACAAATATCGATTTTTCTTTTAAATTAAATTATTCTTAGGTTCAACAATAAGATTAATATAATAAATACGAAAAGAAAACTGAATCACACAGACGACATTTATTATGTTGAACTTATTTATACCTACTTATTATTTTTCCTAGATACGTACGGTGGCAAAACACGTTAGGGTAAAATAAGTGGTATTTGTAGGCATCATTCGTAAGGCAGCGGTATAGAACAATAAGACAATTTGACGATTTGGAAGGCAAATGTAACTACTTATAATTCACCTCTTCAATACTGTAGCTCAGGTTGTCCCTATTAGGATCGCCAAGTCCAGATCTCTTCGCGTATCCAAATTTGAAGGCTTCAATCACTCGGTGCCAGTACAAGTTGGAACCAGCCGTGTCCAGCGGCTCCACGTCTGCGAACCCTCGCAGCACGTTGAGGATGAATGCAAGTATTGAACCAGACCCCGGTAACGGTACGGAGTAAAGTGTGTGATTGCTTGCAACAGGCACTCTGATTGGTTCTTGCCACTCAGCCCTGTACGAAATTTTTTGTTAGTTTTAAGCTGTAAAAATGGTCCTGTAAATGTATTTAATCATCATCATCATCATTTCAGCCGTAGGACGTCCACTGCTGGACATAGGCCTCCCTCACTATATTTAATATGCTTGCGCAAATCGGAACACCTTTTATTCATCTGTAGCAAAATATCAGCACAAAAAAACGATTAGATAAACTGTTTTTTTTCGCTTTGACTGGCCTTTTTAAGGGGACTGTCCACCCAACTAAACAAAAATTTCAAGTTTTTATTGTTAGGTTATAAAACAAAGCAATAAGATTCAGTAGGCTCCGATAACATACCGGTTACAAAAATACTCGAACGAAACTGTCTCAAAACGTAACAAGGATTCCGTTTTGTGAAAAGTGATGTTGGTTATTTGATAATTGAAGGTTAAGAGTCCTTACCGATAATTCCTCAAATCCTCTTCAGAAATAATACCACCGAAGCTTTGTATGTCTTGCAAGAAGGACATTGTCAGTGATCCATTGTGCAAAGTATCGGGACCTTCAGCAGCGATGGTCTCCAGCGTCTGAGCCAGGGTGAGGAGCTGGATGTGGTCCCCTTCCTGCCAGACCTCGCCAGTCGCTGGGTTGATGTAGACTTCGCTAAAAAACAAGTCGGGGTGCAACTTCTACTCCAGAGGTATGGATATGTTATGTGCCTTACTAAAAACCTAACAACCGTAAGTAGACCTTTAATATAATTTTCGATATAGCTTATGGGCTCGATTTCCTTTTAATGGTAAGTAGAAGAGGACGGAATTATTAAAAAGGTACATAGATACTGTAACGTAAGTAGGTACCCAATGTAGAATGTTAATATTTTAAAAGAGAGAGAGCATCTTCCTTGTTCTGTGCGTCCACCAGTGACAAGTCAGTGAGTGTAACAGTATATTATGCTCTTGTATGTGTGCTTTCAATAACATGATAATGCGATGTGCACTAGTGAAATAATTTACATAGGTATTGTCGAAGTTATGTATTATAGATATAGATAATGATTTTATTTTATAATGTCACCAGTGTCAATAAAATTTGAATAGGAAATTTTATTGAGATGCCCATTCTACATAACATTTATTTAAAACTAGCTGTCCCGGCAAACTTAGTAACGCGCCTTACAATTTTTTATGGATTTTTGTTTACTGTTATTTTTACTAAAATGCACTCCGTTTTTTCATTTTTCTCACCGTTTTAACCTTCTCTGGACTAAGTAAGTACTACGAACATTTAACAACCAAAATCGGCCCGGCCGTTCTCGTGTTTTAGCGAGACCAACGAACCACGCTTCTTTTATATGTACGTATATAAAGTAGATATAGTAGATTAACCTATTCTTTAGGTTTAGCGTGTAACTCGGTATAAAAATATTTTCATTTCATTATAAGCATGAAAATGTTGACTGTTTCACTATATTTTTAAATCAGAAAAAAAAACTTAAAATAAGTAAGTAAGTAGTTAATGTCGTTTCTTTGTTACCTCATAGACGGCTCATCCTTGATTCTCTGTGCATTATTAGTGAGCACTTGAGCCATATAATGATTGACCCTGTGCCCTCGCCGGCATAGGTCAGCTGTAGGCAGAACCAGCTCGCTCCAGGGCAGCCTTCCGTACTCTTTATGGAGCTCTCCATAGCCTCTCAACTCGCCCGGAACTGCAACTGCCAGCCCTCCTACAGTAGAAGACGCATTTTCAAACATGTTAGGTGTGGTGGCGGCCGGAGCACGTTCCCTGGCGTTCAGGGCTCTGACTTGTCCGGTTGTTGCGTCGTAGACTGTGGCCAGGAAACCGCCCCCTAAGCCCATACACTGTGCGCAGGAGACGCCAGAACAGAACAGCGCAGCGATCGCCGCGTCGGCAGCTGATCCGCCCTTCTCTAGTATTGATCTGAAATAATAATTGAAAAGAGAAAATAATGTAAGTAGGTCTTACTTGGTTCTAAGGTAACCTAGAACAATCATTACTCTACTCGCACTTTCTTACAACATCATGGTTGGACGTTAGTCTAAGCATAATATTTACACAAATCGAACCATTGAACAGAACAACGTCGTGAAAAATTTAATTAAAATCTGAACTGAATCTGAATAACAAAGTTATAATTTGATTGACTTTATTTTAAAACTGATTATCTACATGTTTAAATAATTTTCTTAAATTCACCAAAAAATAAAACTTACAAACTTATATAGATTTATTTACGAAACGTTTGAGAAATGCGAAGACGCATTTTGCCCAGGAATAGGCATTCAAAAGCAAAGCGTCTTTGTTTTAGACCTGAAATAGGCCTGTAGTTAATACATAACGTACCGTCCAATATCAGCGCACTCAAATCCATTAGCAGCAATGGCGGCGTTACTGTACCGCAGGCTGGAGTTGTTCCATGGCTGGAAGGCCAGGACCGTGGTCAGAGTGATGGCAACTATGGCCGCCAAGATCCCTACAGCGATGCATGGCCCGCGCGCTATGCAGCAAAAACTGAAGGAATTCAGAATACCATTAAAGCTCCAAATTGTTAGGTAGATAATACTAGTCGACCCGGCGAACTTCGTACCGCCTAACCTATTACTATATTTTGCATGTTTTATACTTATAAACCTTTCTCTTGAATCACTTTATCTATTTAAAAACAAACCTCATCAAAATCCGTTGCATAGTTTTAAAGATTTAAGCATACATAGGGACAGACGCGGGAAGCGAATAAGTCTCTTACCGCTGTCTGTGTGTATGTATGCTAGATCTTTACAACTTTACTAGGTACACAATAACGCCACGGATTTTGATTCAGGTTTTTTTTATAGATTCACTAGTCGACCCGGCGAACTTCGTACCGCCTTACCTATAACTATATTGTGCAAATATTATACTTATAAACCTTCCTCTTAAATCACTCTATCATTTAAAGAAAACCTTATTAAAATCCGTTGCATAGTTTTAAAGATATTAGCATACATAGGGACAGACGCGGGAAGCGACTTTATTTTATACTATGTATTGAAGAAGGTTTGTATGACATTATGTTAGGCGGTACGAAGTTCACCGTGTCGACTACTTACATAAAAAAGCACGTCTTAAAAATTCGTTTTATTACTAAGTAATTATAACACAATTACCTACGTACCTACTTTTTAACGTTTGGATACGAATACAGAGTTACTGGTAAGTAGACATTACCATTTCAGGAGGTGAGAGTATATACATAGGGGTCATTACCAATAATTTGATGAAATTCCCCTGATTCTACGACCCCTTTGGTGTTAACCCAGAACATAATGCATGTTTGACGTTTGATAACGTATAGGTAGGTGGGTACTTTTGTTTTTATTGATTTCTAGTCCAGAAGAACGATTTTTTTCGGCAATGACGCTAAGTTGGATGTATGTAAGTATTTGTCCAGATTTGTAAGTATGTAGGTTACCAATTATTATTATTATTTTTATTTAATGGACTTGACTCCACTTCAGCGGAGTACCTATTTTGCCAATGTCAAGTTCACAAATTAAGTTTAAAGGGTAGGGGACTTAAAGTCCGGCAATGTTGTACGGTTATTTTATATTTATTGGATAATTTTTTTAAAGCCCGCTAACAAAACACGTGGTTTCGGAACCAACGTTAAAACAATAATCCGTAGGTTACCAACATTTCGCAAACTACCTGACTATGTAGTACCTAAGTACTTACTTAGTTAAAACGTTAAAATTATTGAAGTAGGTTATTATGTTATCGGTCAATATTTTTTTAAATTATCAGTGATTGTTATCTGGTTTCTCTTTAGCTTCTTAATGATAGAACTTATAACTTACTTACCTTAATTAAATTACATTTCAAATTATTTTTAATGATCTATATCTTGGCGCACACTTCTAAAAATTCAAAAAAAGCAACAAATTTCCATACAATGTTGCCACTTTTTAATTAATGGATTTTTGTGCCGCACTGTAAATGTTTCTACGATTTCATTATATAAACCACCCTCTATTTTAGTTTATTGTGCACTGTAAAGATATCCCGTCTTATTCATAAAGATACAGTACATTTTAAGTAGCGTTACTGGAGGTCTACTTCTCTGGTTTGTTGTATGGTAAATACGTTACATCCAGTCTAAATTGACATATGTCAAATAACTAAAATGCTCTTTAACTTTTTATGAATAACAGTGTTTAAGTACATAATTTGTTTCATGAATAACGCAGAATTATGTTTTTCTACTTACAATGTAGGTACCTATAACATACATACAAGGTTATCAACTTATATCACTTTAAAATATAATAAGTAGGTAAGCATTTTATTTAAAGCATAATTAATATATTTATTTCGGTCTCGTCCTACATTAATCTGGCACGCTTTAGGTCAAGTTCACATTACATTATGTTCGTCAAGTCCGTGTTGTAGGGACATACACGCTTGCAATTTATTATAATTTATAACAGAGACATACATACCTAATAATACTTAGCCTAAGCATCTGCCGAACTTGGGCAACTTTTTGTGTCCCTGTATTTTTATTATTATTATTATTATTACGAGCCTGTACTGTCCCACTGCTGAGCAAAGGCCTCCCTCCCCTTCTTCCACTCATCGCGTTCTTGCGGCTGTCTGCCCCCAGTTTTTGTCTACTGCTCTCAGCTCATCGCTCCATCTCTTTTTCAGGCGACCACGGTGCCTCTTCGCGTCTTTTGGTAGCCATTCTGTCGCTTTTCGGGCCCATTTGGTAGGCTGCATTCGAGCTACGTGGCCGGCCCAGTCCCACTTCAACAGGGAAGCTTTCTGAGCTACATCTAATATTTTAGTTTTGGAGCGCAGCTCAGTGTTTCGGACGCGGTCAATCAACCGGACTCCGAGAATGCTGCGCTCCATGTTTCTTTAGAAATTTTTTTATCTACCTACTTATAAGTAAATTATAAAAATTAATCGTAGTTCGTTAGTCTCGCTTAAACTCGAGAATGGCCGTTCCGAGTTAGCTGCTCTTGTCTTAAAATGTTTGTGAAAATATGCGAAAATGGGTGAGTTTTTTTTTAAAGAATTGTAAGGCGCGGTACGAAGTTCGCCGGGTCAGATAGTTTTCATATAAAATCAGACAATCCCTGTGCGCAGTCGTAGACACTTAGACACGTATGCACGTAGACACGTATGTGTAAATCGAATATAGCATATTATGTTAAATATTATGTTATTTATTAGGTCACCTACTTATTTAGCACTACCCAAACAATGCTAGGCATGATTGTCCTGTCCGGTGCAACTTTCACATAATATTACCTAATAGCTGCCTAGCTATAGATTACATTATATCACAATGTTGACTTTCTAAATTTTAAGGTTCAAAAGTAAAACATAAATGTTAATGTATATTAGAGTAAGTATTTACCACATTTAAGCTGGCAAAGAAAACTGCTTTGACAAAGGTTAACTATAGGCGAGTAGGTAATTAGCAGTTTAATGTAAATTCTAAAAGGAAATTAATACATAAAAGGAGGGGATGGTGGGTAGGTTGTTTAGGCTAGTGTACCTAAAACATATAAATATTAATTTTGAATAAAAAACCTATTTATAACGTTCTTATCTTCACACCTTTATAAAAATGTAGGTAATTGCTATCCTTTACTTTATAATTTACCACCTTTTATGCCAAATTAGATAGGTACTTACCTAGATACTTTGGCTAGTAGGGACCTAAGTTCTCATTCATGAACTTAGACCTCATTTAGCTTTCCTAGTGTTATCATTTGTATTTAGTTCCTAAGTCAAATAAAATAAAGGTGCGGAAAAAATATAATTTAGCATTTACTTTTGTTTCGTTTTTTTAAACTAAGTAGCTAAGTAAGTATATACCTACATCAAAACGGAAGCCAACTTTTAAATCATCATTTGTAGGTAAATGAAATGATAATGAATATTCTACTAAGTGTATGTATACACTAATTATACAGTATATACTTTACTTACTCTAGGAAAAAATCTAATCAGGTTTCATGCTTGCCATTTGTATGTAAGTAAGTATGTACCAGATAAACATAAATATAAAAATACTTATTGTAATGTAAGTACTTAGTAAGTATAATGAACTTTTCGGATAATGTTTATCAAAGTAAACGGAAAGGGAGGTAGGTAGCTTAAGGTAATTAAACTCATAATAAGTAGGTACTATCTAAGGGGGAAGCGAGTTCAAATTGAGTACCTATGCTACTCACACAAAAATTAATTTGATTATGTACAGATCTAATCTGACGCTAATTTTTTATTACATAAAATAAACCTTGCACTGAATAAAATAAGATAAAATTGAGATAAGAAAATTCTGTACTCACGTCATAATTTACTGAACACTGTGTTATGCGTCTACCGAGAACAGAAGCGTTTCACACACTGATCTGCAACAACAGTCGACCTACAATACAAGCTCTACGTAATCTTATTCAATGAATATGACTATCGTGATTCGCTTCGCTACGCAATCGGCCAGTGGATAATTACGTCTTTAGATTTGACACTGAACATTTCGGACCTAATTTAAAAGATAACTGCAAAATTATATTACCGTCGTCGCGGTCTACCTTTCAAAACTCATGGCAAAAAGAGTACGAGATGAGACGAGGGGCGCACCTTTTGTGACCAAATTGAAGACTTAAGTCGAGTAAGAGGAGGAGGTAAGGACTTGGTATAGAACAGATAAATATTTCGTTTAGCTACTCAACCGACCTAGGTATACTCGACCTAAAAAGAAGTGCTTAAAATGTGTATCTGACCAAGAAAAGGTCGGTTCGCACACTCCAGCGCAGTGATAGACCTAAACTTACGTCACAATCAATATTATATATTGTGTCGAGATCTCGACCGGCAATAAGATAGTGGGATGTTTAAACCAACTTCTACTATCTAACGATGAACCCTAATTTCTTCAAAATTAAACTAGGTAAGTACTTACTTATATTAAAGTATGCTATGCCGTTGCAAGAAAAAGTTTTGATAGCAAACTGAGGGTCAATTTAAATCAGCTCTTCACAAGATTTAACTGGTCCCGAATCAGTTATTTTTAAACAAAACATGATCGAGGCCGTTTAGATAGATAATCAAGAGCATACAAAATATTGTTATTTTATTGAGTTTGTTGATGTTTTTGTATGATGTACGATGTACGTAATAATTTTGGTACTTTTTCCTGTTTATATCTTCTTGCGGATCACCTATTTGGCTGGCTGACACTGATTCAGGCCACCGAGTTACACTGGTCGATTGTGAGTTATTGAATAGTATCCTACCTAGCTCGTCAAAAAAGTGACATAAAGACTGCTTCAGCAAATACCATAAAATCACCATGGAATGAAACCTAATTATCTGTTGCTGCCCGGCGATGACCACAATTACGGAACTCGAGTCGGATATTTTTTTAATAATTTAATCGATGTGGAACTGTGATTTCATACAATGTGTTCTTAAAATTACCCAGGGTGGGCACATTCAATGCCCATAAATGAAATATTTAATCCTGTGCATGTGCAAGCTAGCGTGCACATGTTTTTTTTTACACAGATGATTGCGTTTTATGTTCTTAAACGATAAGGTTTCGCTGAGACAAAAATTGTTTACAAATTATCCCCAAGACAATTTGCAATGGACCGGTAATTGCATTGCAAATAAACGTTAAACAAATTACGACGGAACGGACGTTACGTTTAAAAAGGGATTCTAGCGCCAATCTCGAATAAAATAATCTTCTAAATTAATGGCCATAAATGTGAGCCAATGATGCCCTAGATTTCAGATAATCTTAGAATTAATAGGCAAAAAACTAATGGACTTGACTTCACTTTGCCATTTTTGGCCAGTGTCAAGTTCACAAATAGTATAGGGATATAGGCCGGCAACGTTTTGTACGGTTAACCAAACATGTGGTTCCGGATCGTCGAACGTTAAAACAATAATTGAATGTACCTAGTGATCTTAAATGCTAAAGGAATCCAGCAGAAATCTGTAAGTTTAAATAATATACTTAGTTATTTTGACGAATTTCAATTGTATTAGTTTTAAGTATAAAAATAAACATAATTTTACAAATAAGTTAACGATTATTTATTAACAATTTATATTATTTGTGCTACATTACCTCTAAATCCTACCTTACCTAAATATTTACACTAACAAAATCCTATATTACCTAATGTTTTACAAATACAACTAGTTCGTGATAAGTGAAACATTTTGTCTTAAAATAATAAATCAATATAAAACTCTTCTGTTACTGACTGACAGACAACGCAGAGCCCTACTGAGCAGACTACTGGGCGTAGCGAGCTGTAATTTTGCATGTAGGTTCCTTAGGGAGTGAAAGGATTTCCCGAAATTCCCATGGAAACGGGAAAAACAGGATTTTGTGTTTATGAGAAATCTGCGCGAGTGAAACCGCGGGGCAGCCTCTAGTCTTACATAATATATATTTTTAGAATTAAGTATGTTTTATGAATATTACTTTAACAGGTACATAAATTATGTAAGTACATTGCATTCTGTGGTATAAACTAAACAAAATACTTGGATGTTTCAGTGTATTTTTTTATACAAACATCCATACATTTTGATTTTAGGTATCTATTATTATATTACTTTATATTAATGAGTAGGTTTTTCTTTATCTGGCTGGCGGTAGTTATAATGGGTACCAGGGGCTCTTTCAGAGTCCTTTTTCGCGAACAGTGTCGTAAAGGCTAAAGTAGGCCTAAAGTAAGGCTTTTTATATAAAAAAAGGGTTCCCTAGTGCATTAGATTACTTTTGAAAATGTTTTTTTTTTTCTAGTGGCGCCACTGTTTGCGTAAAAGGACACTTAAGTAAATAAAAACACTGTGCAAGGAAGCAAGCCAATCTCAAATAAACGAGTATCACCAGTTACTAGCAATAAAGTTCACAGAAAAATCTATGTACATTGCATAAACTTTACTACAGGTACACCCTGTTACTGTTACACAAACCATAATAATTCCTTTTTATTAGCAACAATGAAATCCATTAGTCATAATTTTTATATGGAATTAAGGTTCTTGTATAAAATATCTTTAGTTGTATGGGTAGAGCCAGTGTCTGCACTAAGCTCACTTGTTTGGAGGGAGTTACATTTCCTCACATTTATTATAGCCATTCAAGCTACTCAGCAAATTGCTGGATAAGGACTGGATGCTCCAACAGCTCAGCTAGGCGGTCCAAAACCTATAAGTAATAATGAAGTTGACACTCCATTTAGTCCACAGTGAAAACTATTGGAATGTATCACATTGTCAATAAAAAAAAAACTCTATTAACTTTCACTTCACATTTCTGAATTTTCCTATTCCAAAATTGAAACCTAACCAGTTTGACCGTCGTCAGTCAGGTGGCTTAGTGGCGGGGGGCTCGTCTCCAAAGCAGTGTTTGTATTTTGGATCCCTATAGGAGTTCTCGTGCAGGACACTGTGCGAGCTGGTTCTGCATTTGGCCAGGCACAGCTCATAATCGTCTGTGAGCATGCGGAATAGCACACTTTCTTCTGCTGATAGTTTTGATAGCACTAATTGGAGCATGTCTCGCTGTAAAAAAATTATAATCTAAATCAGAATTATAATTTTTAATCTAAATTCTGATAATTTATAAATGCTTAATCATTTAAAATTAACTGATTTAATTTTGTGTTTAATCAAATATTTTTTTATTGACATAAGTACCTAGAATAAATAATACAGAAATCGAAAAAAAAAATTATCTCCAAATTGTATACTGTAATTGTTAGCTTAAATGCCTTCTCTTAGTCAATCTGGTGATGCTAGTTCTAAGAATAAAAGAATTTACATTTAAGTGATAGATAGAGAGAAGGTAGAAATAGAAATAATACAGTATTATCTGGCTAGCTTGGTGATGTCATTGACAAGTACCTTGCTGGGATCAAGGCAGCACGACACACAGTGCTCGTAGACAACGCAGCAGTGGTTGTGTCTGCACGAGTTGCAATCGTACCTCTTGCTTGTCTTTGCTTCTATGTCACAACAGCCATTCCTTTGCAGGTCTGAACGATGACAGATGTAACCTGGAAAAATAAAATAAAATAGTTAGTATCAACAAATTTTATTTAAATACATAATATAAAACAAAGTTGATTCCAGCATCTGTCCCTATGTATTGCTTTGCTTATATCTTTAAAACTGTGCAACAGATTTTTATGTACAGTGTTTTTAATAGGAAGAGTTATTCATTAGGAAGGTTTAGATGTTTAAATGCAAACATAGTATAATAAGTAAGGCGTTACGAAGTTTGTCAGTTTGACTAGTTTAGCATAAAACTTACTACATCAGTAAGTTGAAAAAAGGCGACCATATTGCTCTAAACATCTTCTTAGCTATTTGCTCTAATCAGCTTCTGTTATACTTACCCAGTTTTTTTTTGTTCAGAAAGAAATAAAGACTATAAGAATTTTATGAAAATAATATTTCTACAAAACATGAAAGAACAAACCTCTGTCATCAACAATTAATTCTTTGCCCTGCATGCTATTCCTACAGATCATGTTTATGGTCTCGTTGTGCTCTTGCAGCACTCTCCACACAAACGGTTTACGTTCCAGTATAACATCCTGATAGCTGTTGCTTCTCGGGGAGTTCTAAAAAGAAATAATATAATCCTGAGTTTAAAATGTAAGCACTTTTTGATGTGGTCAAGGGTCTTAGAACTACAAAATGTATAGAAACAATATACAAAGTTCTTGTTTCGACTGCTACTATCATACCCATGTTCTACCTATTTGCTGACTGCTGAGCTTTCGACGAGTTTCTTTAAAATCTGATTAAATTGGAGATAATATTGTTTAGTAAGTATAATTTTGGCAAGATAATGCTTTGTGGTAGAATCTAAACGCTACGGTTAGTTTACAAATAAAACTAAAATGTTAACTAACCTCTCTCAAGAAGCTAACGATGCAGTAAGTAAGGGAGGAAGCAAATATAATTCCCAAAACAATCCTTCTTCGTAGAAAGCGGAATACTGCTGCGTACCACATCTTAAATCCTCGAAACTAGGTACCTCAAAATCAGAATTAAAATTAATATAAAAAGATTCCCTGAAATAGTTCAATGCCCTGAATTTGAAAATAAATATTATAATAATCAATCACACAAAATCGCATCGCATAATGCCATTCAAACAATCAATCAAACAAGGAGGACTGCTTGGCGGGAAACGTAAGGAACATGTCGGGCTTTTACTTTTCCGGGCTGTTTCCGGGGCTTGTAGAGTGTGGTGGAATGGGTGGAATTAGTGTTAAGGTGGTAACTCTCGCTATGGCGCGAAATTCAAATTTTTTCGTGTTTTTTATTTAATCTGGCGAAAGTATACATATTTTTAAAGGTTTCAATGAATTCGCGTATGTAAAAAACCAT
Source organism: Euspilapteryx auroguttella (assembly GCA_951802225.1). Lineage (NCBI taxonomy): Eukaryota > Metazoa > Arthropoda > Insecta > Lepidoptera > Gracillariidae > Euspilapteryx > Euspilapteryx auroguttella. Next base: position 4,553,533 of record OX637654.1, read on the forward strand.
TTGCCACATTGTAATACAACGTTTTTAGAAGACAGACCTACTGATTCTGTGCCTAAGGACATAAAGGCCAAAAATCAAGTAAGGTCCTTAGACACAAAATTAGTAGGTCTGTCTTCGAAAAACGTTGTATTACAATGTGGCAAATGGTTTTTTACATACGCGAATTCATTGAAACCTTTAAAAATATGTATACTTTCGCCAAAATAAATAAAAAAAACACGAAAAAATTTGAATTTCGCGCCATAGCGAGAGTTACCACCTTAAGAATGTGCCCTTTATGGAAACTATGTGGTGAAGATTTCACCGTGAAGTAAGAAATAAAGGATGCCGCTCCCGAATAATTCTGATCGATGTCCCGTGCAGCAGTTTAAATCATAAATCATAAATTTTATTGCAAACTAAGTGTGTGTTACAGATGGAAGGTAAAAATAAACAGAACTTAAAAACTCTGTCGGTGTCGGTGTGAACATTGAAATGTGAGACTACCCTCGCATTTAAATGGGTTAGGTTAGGAATCTTTTTTTTTTTTTTTTTTATGGCGGGGAAACTCCTAACGAGTACCCTGCAGCCCCGGGGGGAGCCGCAGGGTTATGTGGGGTTCGCACCCACTAAAACCCCGCCGGTGTCCTTCTCGGCTGATAGCAGGAGGGTCGCGGGTAAGCCTGTGGAATTCTCCGCAACCCCCCCCAGCATTGGCTGTGTAGCCTCTTCACGGGGGGACAGGTGAAGGTAGTCCCCCCTGAGCGCGGATGGCTCTTCCTACGCTCGACGGCGGAAACGGGACACCGCGTTCCGCCGTCCTTCTCGGGGCCGTTATATGACTACACGAGGCCCCCGCCTCGTGCACCCAACGACCCCGGGGTCCCCTCTTAGTCGCCTCTTACGACAGGCAGGGGATACCTCAGTCCTATTCTTCGGCCCGGTACTGCAGGGCGTGCGGCGGCGCTTCAAGGTCTCGCGCCGCCGCGGCGACGAACTCGCCGTCTGGCCGGGTTCGCCGCCTCCCTCTCGCGTTCGGCCGCCTCCTTGGCGAGCATGACTGCTTCGCAGAAGGAGACGACCGCCGCCCAGGCCTCTCTGCCGCCGACCATAGTTCGCACCACGGCCGGCAGGGAGAGGTCCTGCCCAATGGTGGCCTTGAGGGCCGCTCTTTCAGTCGCCCAGGCTGGGCACACCTCCAAGGTGTGCTGGGCCGTATCTTCGGGGCAGTCACAGTGATGGCATCGGGGGGACTGCTCGCGCCCCAGCATAGCAAGGTAGCTCCCGAAGCAACCATGCCCCGAGAGCACCTGCGTTAGCCGGAAGCTGAGAGCCCCGTGATGCCGATGCAACCACTGTGGCAGGACGGGGAGGATCGCCTCCACCGTCCTGTGCCCCGCGCTCGGCCTCTCCAGCCTGAGCGCCCAAACTTCCTCTGCAGCGGCGTCGGCCAACCGCCGGCGAGCTGCTATTTCGCGCGGAGTGGGCCAGTGGTCCCTCGCACGCGCCTCCTCGCGCCAGTGGAAGATGTCCGCGAGGGCCCTCGCGTCAAGGTCCCACGGCAGACTCCGCGCCAGCACACACGCCGCCTCGCGGGAGATCGTGCGATATCCACGCGCTACCCGGACAGCCATCGTTCTCTGGGCTCGGCCCAGCAACACCTCAATGTGGCTGTCCAGTGCAGGCGCCCAGATCGGGGCGCCGTACATCGCGATGGACCGCACGATCCCCGCATAGAGCTGCCGGCAAAAGGCCGCTGACCCTCCAAGATTCGGCAGCAGCCTGCTCAGCGCTGCTGCCGCCACAAGCAATCTTGGTCCCAGGCGCTCAAAGTGAGCGTGGAACGTCCACCTACCGTCGAGGACCAACCCCAGGTATTTCAGGGTCGACTCGACGGCAATGGTCTCCCCGCCCACAATGATGGGTGTGTTCGTCGGGGGTGGGTTTCTCGCCCCGTGAAACCACACCGCCTGGGACTTTTGGAGGGCCACCTCAAGGCCCACCATTCGGATTCTGCGCACCACGTGCGCGACACCAGCAGTGGCGATTAACGCTGTCTCCCTGTAGTCGTAACCTCGAGTCGTCACCAGGGTGTCATCTGCATAGCAGGTTAGCTGGACACCCGGGAGGTTGGATCCGCGCAGCACCCAGTCATAGCCAAGGTTCCACAGTAGGGGGCCGAGAACGGACCCCTGTGGAACCCCGCAAGACATCGCCCGCCGGACCCATCCCTCTCGGCCAGGGTACGAGATGTACCTGTCCGAGAGGTACGACTCGAGGACGAGCCTCAAGTAGGGAGGCACCCGATGATATATCAGGGCCTCCCTGATTCAGGACCAGGGCAGGGTATTGAAGGCGTTGGCGATGTCCAACGACAACGCCAGCACCACCCCGCCCCCAGCAATCGCCTCATCCGCGATATCGCGCACGCGCTGCACAGCATGCAGCGTGGAGCGACAGGCGCGGAACCCGAACTGGTTCTCCGACAGATCCGGCCCAACCGACTGAAGATGCCGGTTGATGCGGGCAGCTATCACTCTCTCGAGCAGCTTGCCCGCCTCGTCCAGCAAGACGATCGGCCGGAAGTCTTTCGGAGCGACAGAGTCGGCGAGCCGGCCCTCCTTACGAAGAAGGACCAGCTTGCCCGTCTTCCACTGCGCTGGAAACACTCCTTGTTCCATGCAGGTGGAAAACAGGCTGCGGAGCCGAGCCGCCAACAGCTCTGGCTTCAGAGACAGAAACCAGGCCTTGGCGGGAATGCCATCCAGGCCTGGCGCTGTCTTCTTGCCGCGGAGGCGTTCGACCGCCGCTGCCAACTCTGCCTCAGTCACCTCTTCGGGGACTGACAGTTCGGGTTCTGGACACGTCACTCTCATAACTGGGGCCCGGTGCTCCCCACGGACGGGGAAAAGGGCCAAGACCACGCTATCCGCCACTTGTGGCTGGAGACTCTGTGTGAGTGGAGGCTCCCATGGCCGGAGCTTCTTCCGAGCCACTTTGTACGGGCGCCCCCATGGATCCTCGTTCAGAGTCTCCAACAACTCCTTCCTTGCGTTGGCCTTGGCCTGCAGGATTGCCACCTTGAGAACTCGCTTGTTCTCCCGGTGCACGCCGTGGAGACGGACTTCTTCGTCTTCGTCTCTGTTTCGGCGTCGGCGCTGCCGGGTGTACCGGCGCCACGAAGCTACACAAGCTCTGTGCAGCTGCGTGAGCTCGTCGTTCCACCAGTACACCTGTCGCCTGGGGCGGAGCATCCTCACGCGAGGCATGGCGGCATCACATACGCTGCTCATGGCCTCGCGGAACCACTCCACCTCGTCCTCGATCTCAGCAGCGCCGTCAGGCACCGGGATCCAAGACTGCACCAATAGGTTAGGAATCTAGGTTAAGGCGGTAACTCACGGTATGGCGCGAAATTCAAATTTTTTCACGTTTTTTAATTATTTTGGCGAAAGTATTCATTTTTAATAAATTTTGAATAAATTGGCGTACGTAAAAACCTATTTCCCATATTATGATATATCGTTTTTGAAAGACAGAGTTACCGATTGTGTGTATATTCAAGGAACTTGTTTTTTGGCCTTTTACCCCTTAGACATAAAATCTGTAGGTCTGTCTTCCAAAAACGTTGTATTGCAATGTGGGAGATGGTTTTTTACATACGCGAATTAATTTAAACTTTATTAAAAATGTATACTTTCGCCAGAATAAATAAAAAACACGAAAAAATTTGAATTTCGCGCCATAGCGAGAGTTACCACCTTAAGAAAACAAAAAATTAAACTACTGAAAAGGGGAAATAGGCAACTAAAGACTTGTATATTTAGAAATAAACCTTCAGTAGTTTACTTGGCTTTATGAACTAAGTTCCTCTGCCTACCTAGAATGAAAGTTTTCGAACTGTCACTTTTAGTTGCAGAGATTGCTATAAGATGGCACTAGCAATCAGGTTAAATGTCAAATTCCATATGAATTCAATCAGATTTGACTTTGACATTACACCACAGAGGTTTTGGGGGAAATGAAAAGAAGATGTCGGGCTTTTGTTTCTCAGTTTCCTAAATTAGTTTTTCGTGGCTAATTATTGTGCTAGTGTGGTGGAATTAGTGTGTGGAAATGAGAAATAAAGGAAGGCGCTCCCGAATAATTTTGATCGATGTCCCTCGAAAACTTCCGTGTGAACATTGGAATGCGAGACCACTCTCGCATTTCAATGGGTTAGGTTAGGAACCTAGGTTAAGGAAAACAAAGATTAAACTACAGAAGACTTGATTATTAAGACATAAACTACTGAAGACATGGCTGTATGGACTAAGTTCTTTTTCCTCCCCAGAATGGGCGAATTTAAATAACAACAACAATGAGAGGTTTTCAATTTGACAGCTCAGAAGAAAAAAACAAGTTTCATTAAGCTGCTACTAGATGGCGCTCTGCCAGGAGCAATAGGTCAAGATGAAATGAATGATTCAATAGCTCAAAATGAAAGATAAAAATTAAAATTAAACTGAGGCAGTGACGGAGTAGGTAAAATTAAGATTTATACTTAGCAGAAAATGATCCAATCCAAAGATTCAGTCAATATTCGATTTCCCATTTCTCTTATATAGCTTTAGACACCGCCATCTACCGGCGTATTATGAAACTTTTTTTTTTTTCTTTTCTGTCACTTTGAAAACCCCTCATTACATACACCTTACACCACACCTGCATACATTGGCTATACAGTGCCATCTATTAGCATTCTCCTAGAACCATTAAATCTGTCAAAAGAGCTGTTCTACCAAAATTTGTACACGTTTTGAATTTTCGTAACAAAAAAAAAGTGTTAAATTTAATGTTTTCATAGCTTAAATAGTTAGCATATTTATTAAACTATGTTGTTTAAGAAAGTTCTCAGTATTAATGCTCGAATAAATTAAATACTTAAAAATTTTTTTCTTCATCATCTCACATCTTGTTGTCAGGTTCGTTACAAAAATATTATTTAATTAAAAATTATATGAAGAATTATAGGATGATCCAAATGATTTTTATTTGATGGGTTATGTACAGTGGCGGACGTCGGCGTAACACTTCCGGTTTTTCGGTATTGCAAAATAGCTCTTGTTCTTTGGTAATACAGTCTAGGGCTGACGAAACCATAGACAAATCTGTTACGGCCTCCTAGTCCGCCAATGTACTATTTAACATTTTACCATAAAGAAATAAATTATTTTATATATAATGCGATCACTTGAAAAGTTTTGTTACGATAAGGCCCCATTTGAAGCATTACTTTTATTTTTTTACTACAATAGTTACTATAACAATTTGAAATCACAACCAGTTTATGGCTTTTTAAAAGATCTTTCGATTTATATAAGTTTTAATATACTTATTCCGTCTAAAACATTTTTAAAATAAAAAAAACTACAAAATATTTTAGGGACAGTAAATAACCCTGACACTGTTGTAACAATACTGACATGCTAAAGCTAAAATCACAGTAGTCATTTTTATTCGTCTTTAGCAATGATTTTAGTTAAACAGTGAAAATGCACTAAAATAACATTTTAAAGTCTTGGTTTTATAATTTTGGGTAATATTTCTTTAAAATAGTTAGCTAAATTTGTAGCATGAAGTAAATAGTTAATATTTATCAGTTTATTGTGTCACCAGCTTTATCTAGTCAGTTTCGTTATAAATCCTGTCAGGATATATGTTACAACACAAAATGTAACGAGCCTGACGTAACGCGCAAGGGTCCCCTTTGAAAAGAAAATTAATATTTATTTGAAAAATGCATTTTCAGTTTTAAATCTTTCACTTATTTGTTCGTAGATAACATAGAAATTAGCGACTAAATTAAGCAGTAGTATCATATAAAAAATTCTGGAAATTGTTATAACTATATTGACAAAACGTATAGAAAAAACTCACAACGTGCAACCGCTCTACACAAGTTGCTGCCTATCTTTTTATAGAAAAAAGATAAGTCAGTTTAAAATATTCTATTACCACCGGCCTGCCAGTACATAAAAAAAAAGCTTAAATATGGACAAAGTTTTTCTTTTGGAAATTTGAGAAAATAGCGTAACTATATTGACATGTCAGGATCGTCGAAATTTCATGCACAAGAGAAATAAATCCTTTAAAAATACTTATTAAATACTTTTTTAAATGTAATCTCTATATTTATTATGCCAAGTAATTACATTGTGGGATAAAATAATAACCTCTGTGGTTTAAGAACAAAAACCTTTCTAAACTAAGACGTCAATGCGACAACCAAAGTTAGGGACAGTATGGGGGAAGAAATTTCAGAATTTTCAACAATTCATTTAAAATAGTTTTTCTTTGACAATAGTTGAACTAAAAATAGGAATAAGTGGCATAGATACTTAAATATATAAAACTGACGCCGGCAAAATACTGCTTATCGTCATATTTCCATACGAGCTTTCCCGGCTTACTTCGTTACGCCATAGAATATAAGATACTACAAAAGACTTGGCTCTATAGACTATGTTCTTTTGACTGCCCAGAATGGCCTAATAAAAAACAAACAACAACAACAAACCACCTGGCAAAATATGTAAACAACGGAAAAAATATTGCACCTTGGGTTATATTATTTGAGTGTAGGTAAGGATCCCTAATGTTTTTGAAAATCTAATATAGCCTATGACACTCGGGGTTAATGTAGCTTCCTACCAGTGAAAGAATTTTTCAAATCGGTTCAGTATTTCCGAAGCCTATTGGTTACAAACAAACAAATCTTTCCTCTTTATAATATTATATATTAGTATAGATAAAAAATAAAATACGCTAGGGACATTCGAAAACGGTCAATGTACAAATTTTGGTGGAATTGCTCAAAAACGAAATCCCCTTAGGCTACGAACGCACAGGCGGTTTTTTGCCGCGCGGATTTTATGTAACATACTGAATCCTATGGAAGTGTGCGCACCAGCGGATAAAAAACCGCGCGGTTAAAAATCCGCTGTCGCGGTTTTATTTCCGCGCGGCTAAAAATTCGCCTGTACCTTCGTGGCCTATGAATAAGGTTGAAAATGAAATAACAACCTTTCCAACCGCGCGGAAATAAAAATCCGCCTGTGCGTTTGTAGCCTTACTGCCAGTCAGATTTACATGTGAAATACTTAAAAGAGCTTGGAAACCGCCGCTACATACGCTTTCATTCTGAGAATTTAATAAATATAAAAAAAAAAACAGGGCTAAGTATATACCAACCAACCTTAATTTTTTAGCAACTTAATCTCGTATTTTGGATATCAAACCGGACATTAATTAAATTTGCGGTTTTCGATCCTTGTTCTTCGTAATATTATCATCCTCATACAAAACTGGAAACGTAAGCAGTTATGTATGTACAAAGAACACTCATATTTCTTAATACATTACCGGTTTTGTACTAAGAATATTTTTCCCTCGTACAAAACGGGAAATGCAATCGGCTATGTGCAAAGAATAAATATTTCTTAGTACATTTCCGGTTATTTACTCAGAATATTTTTTCTTAGTATTTACTTACGAAGAACAAGAGAATTTCTCACATTTTAAACAATCCCTGGACTACTACGAACATTTTGAGACCAAAATCTGCTGAATCGGTCCGGCCGTTCTCGAGTTTTAGCGAGACTAACGAACCGCGATTCATTTTTATATACCCGACGAACTTCGTCCGGCTAATCTAATAATAAGTTGTGCATGTACCTTCACTACACTACACATACACATAAACCTTCCTCTTGTATCGCTCTATCTATTGAAAAAACGCATTAAAATCGTGTACTTCAAGCTGTAATCCTCATCTTTTAAATCTTCGCTAAAACAAATTTTAAAAATGCAAATAATTAGTCATGAATTGATCCAAATTGGTCCACAAAGTAAAATAATTAGTCCACTTATACTTTAGAAGTTATAGCCAAATGTTTGTGAGGATTATGGCTTGACGTTCAAGCTGTAATCCTCATCTCTGGTCCAAGAAAACGGTAGGGTCTATCGACTTGGTTTAGGTCTAAATAATTAGTCCTCAATTGATCCACACGACATGCCAAATCTCAGAATTGGTCCTCCAGAGGTTCCGAAGTTATAAGGGCATCTTAGTGAGGATTATGGCTTGAACATTTGGCACCTTCAATTATCTCCGGAACGCCTATAGCTACTGGTTTGAAATTTGGCCAAAAATTAATCCTCAATTGGTCCACCAGAATCATAATCATTTTTAACTAGGTTTTCTTTGAAGAAGTACGTTAAAATCATCGGTTTTACTTTCCCATACATTGCGATCCATGTACAGTTGTGCACAAAATAATTGATAAACATTGATATTAACCGGTTACCTAAACGATTCTTTAGAAGAGTAAAGTGGGTAAAGTATGTACTTATTATTTTGACGAGTTCCCAATTACGTAAATGTACTTACCAAGATATTTAACCAAAAAAAACCTTTATCTATGATTTATATTTTTGCATGTACTTCAATTAAAAGTTTACAATAGTTTCTTTTCTTACTTAACTTAATTACAGCACCGTTTATATTGCAAAAATTATTTAGTTTTTACAAAATCACAGTTGGTTCAAGTGTAAATAAAACAACAACAAAAATTTGTTATGTACTTGCGCTTGCACCCCTCTTTAATTAATTATTTAAAGTAACCAGTGTTACTATGTTTGATATTGTGTCTGTGTCTACGTAAATTGCTATCTATGTGTATGTATACATATTTTTATTATTTTGGATGTAAGCAATAATAATTAAGCGATTTTGTAAGGGCGACATTGGATCTTTCTGTCCATTACGCAAAATGTGTTTTAAACGCGGAGGGGAGACGGAGCTGCGGGGAGTAAGTAAGTACTATTTATATTACTATTATTAGGTACCTACTACTATTGTATAAAATACTAGTTGACCCGGCGAACTTTGTACCGCCTTACCTCTTACTACATTGTGCATGTATTATACTTTAAACCTTCTTCTTGAATCACTCTATCTGTTAAAAAAAACCGCATCAAAATCCGTTGCATAGTTTAAAAGATATAAGCATACATAGGGACAGACGCGGAAAGCTATATATATTGTTTTATAATATGTATTGATGACATTGATGACAACAGTAACAAACAACACAGTGTAAGGGAAGCTTACGTCTACTATCTCTATATGTATATATTGTAACACTGATCTCTATCTTCGATTGCGTGCACGCTGCTTTTCAGTGGAGACAAGGATAGCGCTATTTGGCCAATCCTGGGTTGAGTCATCATGCGAGATACTCCTGTAGAGTTACATTAAATAATATATAGGTACACGAGTATATCGCCTGACGCGCGTCGCGGGACTGTTATTAGCTAAACTAGAACAGTACTAGAATGTAGCTAAAACGGGTATATTTGTAGCCAAAATCGGGAGATGAAAAAAAACAATGTAAATACTTGATAAAATTATTTCGTTTATTTATTAAAAGTATAGTTTCGCGCCATACCGAAAGTTACCACCTCACCATAAAAAACTGTGATTATTGCAATGAAGCAACTGTGATTATTAAAACATTTTTTTTTTGTTATTATTATAATTGAACTAACTGAGATTATTGTTAGTTATTAAAAATAAGTAAGTAAATATAAGTATTGTGATATAAACGGTGATTTAATTAAGTTAAGTAAGAAAATACACTATTGTAAACTTTTAATTGAATATATACTTAAAAAAATTTAAATTATACATAAAAGTTTTTTTTGGTTCATTAATGATTCACCTGCAACTAGTGATAGCAATCAATCAATCAGGCTGTCTTAAACATAAGTACATAGCGAAAACCAAACCCACTTTCACTTTTCTAAAGAATCGTTTAGGTAACTAGTTAATATCAATGTTAATCAATTATTTTGTGCACAACTGTACATGGATCGCAATGTATGGGAAAGTAAAACTGATGATTTTAACGTACTTCTTCAAAGAAAACCTAGTTCAAAGTGATTATAATTCTGGTGGACTAATTGAGGATTAATTTTTGGCAAAATTTCAAACCAATAGCTATAGGCGTTCCGGAGATAATTGAAGGTGCCAAATGTTCAAGCCATAATCCTCACTAAGATGCCCTTATAACTTCGGAACCTCTGGAGGACCAATTCTGAGATTTGGCATGTCGTGTGGATCAATTGAGGACTAATTATTTAGACCTAAACCAAGTCGATAGACCCTACCGTTTTCTTGGACCAGAGATGAGGATTACAGCTTGAACGTCAAGCCATAATCCTCACAAACATTTGGCTATAACTTCTAAAGTATAAGTGGACTAATTATTTTACTTTGTGGACCAATTTGGATCAATTCATGACTAATTATTTGCATTTTTAAAATTTGTTTTAGCGAAGATTTAAAAGATGAGGATTACAGCTTGAAGTACACTTAAAATCGGTTGCATAGTTCTAAAGATATCACATAAGGATAGACGCGAGGCGGGAACCGACTTTGTTTTATACTAACCCTCTTAATCATAAAAAGTTAAAGAGCATTTTATTTTTTTGACGTATGTCAATTTAGACTGGATGTCACGTATTTACCATACAACAAACCAGAGAAGTAGACCTCCAGTAACGCTACTTAAAATCTACTGTATCTTTATGAATAAGACGGTAAGTATGTTTTGATATGTTAAATACTTAATAGAGAGTAGATAGTAGATGATAGATAGATAATATAACGTTCTTTGATATGCACTTTTATCACAGGATAGATAAGATTCTTATCTACCCTGTGCTTTTAAGCACTCTTTGAAATTTCTACCCTCATTCAAGGCTCGCTTTGGAATCGGTAAGTAAGTATGTTTATTAGTGGTGGGGTAAATTAGGTATTGTAAGATATTGTGGTTAGTTTGTCTAATGATGAATGTGTCAAACATTTAAAATTAATAAAACTTGTTAAACCCGTTGTCTGTGAGTGTCCGCCACTGCCGACCAAAATGGCGGACACTCACAGACAAAATCTGCATTTTTAATGGCATTGTTTGATTCTTATAGAAGTGTGAGGCAGGCAATACATTTACCTAAGTAGAACCCCTCAGCATGAGATTCATAATGAGAGTTGTTGTTTCGCCTTCATGGTACCTACCTAGTAATTCCACGAATTTGATTGCTATAAATGTCACCATTGTGTGCAACTTTGTAAAGTTGTAAATGTCCCCCTTCACCCATATCTCACGTTTCTTCGAAACTTAAAATTGTACGACCGCGAACATTGCGGTCGCGGAACAATAGTTTACGTTTTGTTCAGTTAGTAGGAACCTAAGTAAATACTGACAAATAAATATGAAATTAAATAATACAAAGCGATGAAGGAACTTAAATTAGATTTTAATATTTTTTTGGACTTAACTTAAACCTACTAAGTAACGAGTAATAACAAGGATAAACTTTGGATAACAAATCGTGATCCCTATAAGCAAAATAGAATCTAACGCTAATTTAACGCAAATATATTATTGTAAATTAGAAGTTAGTGAGGAAGCACGCAGCTGCAATTTATTTCCAAACATCATTTGCTTTGTTATTGCAAAAATTTATTCTCACCATTTATATTTTTTGCAATAATTTATATGAACAGACCAATCTTTTTCCTGAAAAAAAAAAAAAAAATGGTTATATCAATTTTAAAGTAGGTATACGAATACGGATCAAAAGAAAAAAATAAACTTTTAACATAATACAGAATACACAATTTTACCTGACACAATTCGTTGCAATAAAAGATAAAATTGCATCCTAAGCAACGAAGATTTGTCTGCTTTTGGCAAATCTGACAAAAACCCCATCGTTTCTTTGTTGCTGGCTCCGAGCGTACATCAGTATGCATGGACGTGACATTTACAATAACAGGAAACCGATTTTGGGCGGTTTCTTCAGGTAAAACTTCAGCCAGCGGATCCTGAAACCAAAACCAAATTAGAGTTGAACTCATATCAGATCAAATATTTAAATAGAGATATAAAATAAGTAGATATCTATTAAACTAGAAAACAGAATAATTAAAATCTAATAACATGGACATGCCTACATATACCATGGTAAAATTAACGGAGGTATGGATAGCACATTAGCAATGGTTCCAAAAGCGATCCATTTCTTTATGAACAGAATGACTTCCCAGTAGGCAGGGGAAGTACAAACGCGACTTTTTGTTTTGATGTATTGTCTAAAATTGTCTTATTCAATACAACAAAAAAACTTATAGTTATTTAATAATTTGTAAATAGGTATATTTCTGTTTTTTTTTCCTAATTCTGAATATGAATAATAATAGAAAGGTTATATAACAGAGTACTAAATATTTACCATCATACTTGAAACAGGACTAAGATAGCCGCTATCTCGGGAGAGGGAGCGCTCCTGAACGTGATAGTGAGGAGGTTCACAACGCGTGGTAGAATAGGGGTAAGCATTTCTATCTCTTGGTGTATTCCTCTTACTCAGATTGTTATCCATATTTTCATTTGTTTTAAAATATTTGGACGTGACGTGACGTCCAGCATACAGTTCTTCATAGCTAGGAGGTGCTCTACAAAGATTGCAAGTACACTTTCTATTTTGTTCTAAATCAAAAAACGATACGTTATCAGATGTTCCATTTGGTAAGACGTTATTTTGATGACGTATGTTGTTTTGGTTCCATACTTGCTGGTTAAAAGTAGTTTTTCTTACGCTTCGGAGACTTTCTTCATGTCTTTTAAGAGCAATAACGTGTTTTTCATGTTCAACGTTTACCAATAATTGTTCATTTTGTTCTGTTTGCTGTAGGTTTGGAAGCATCACTTGACTTGCTGGCCCACCGTTCGATAACAGTGATTTGATGATTGGATCTCGAGGAGGATTGGTAACATTTTTGAGTAGCGGTCTTTTTGCAGTTTTTCCAATATGATCGGAGCTTATTTTATTTTTTTGTTCCTCGGTCCATAGCATAAGTTCTGCACACAGCACGCTTATGTTATGTTCTGTGGTTTTTTCACCTCTTCCATCTGCGTAATTTTTTATAAATGATTGGAATTTCTGCATAAAATCTTTATTATTCTTGTGTGGTAAAAGAATACTTGCAACGGTAGAATAAGATAAGGAGAAATATTGTAGTTTGATTTTATTAAATTCTAGCTCTTTTTTTCTTTTGAATTTTTCACTGTTTTTTGAACCTTTGGCAAGTATATACTTGTTTAAAGGTTGAAGTATCAAAAACATATTCTCTATTACTGTTTTTAATAATGTTCTGTACAATGTTTGATTATTCATAGAAAGCGAATTGTTATTTTGTAAAGCATTGTCTTTTTCTGTAATAGGATCCATTTTTTCTGATGTGGGAAATATTGAATTATTTAAATCTAATTGCTTTTCCAAATTGATGCTATGCGTTAATTGGATTTCATTAGAATTTCGATTTTGAAAATCATCTATTAAGTTTTTTATATTGTTGATATGTAAACTATCAGATGATGTTTTTTTTGAAGGGTCTGAACAGATTTCAGCCGACAATATTGGTTCATTGAAGTTGCCCTCTTCTTCTGTCGATATTATTATGTCATCAATTTGTTCGAAAGAAAAGGCAAGTACATCAGCCGCTGTTGCTTCATGTCTGCTTTCATTTTGCTTCTCTTGTGATATATTTTTTTTGCCACCGATTTTTAGTATATTTTCTGAATGAAGCGTTTTTTCAAACAACTCATTTTTTATGTTGAGCTCCAATTGTTGTGTCTCCTCGTCATCAGAATCTTCAAAAGTAACTTCTTCTTTGATCGGCTGATTGCAATTAAACGACAACATCTTTTCAAGTGTGTCATCTGTAAAAATTTGAAAAACTAAATCTTAGTTTAGAGACTTTAACAATACTAACCTCAATACTACCTAATTAGCTCGCAATTTAGTTTATCTAATGATTTTATACTATGGTTATATTTTTATGAAATTTAGTTTATTGAAATCGATACAATCAATAGGCGTGAAGGAACCGTTGTCAAGCTGTAGGTAATTAATTAAACAATTACCTTGGCTACAGTTTCCTTCTGTATTCATGATGAACAAAGCGCGTAGTAGGACGGTCCAACAATCAACAGGTTGGTCCTAAAGGAAAATTTGATATCATTAGTTACGATTATAATAATGAGTAATTTTAAAGTAAATATTACAATTTTAAAAATATATTCTATACGAGAAAGGAGTTAAGGAGAATAGGATTTCTTGAGACTTAGCTAATTTGGATTAAGTAATCGGAAATAATTTGGTTTCTGTTATAAATCATCTTATTCATTAAAATCGTCTCTATCCTACTGGAGTTTTAATTACCTATTTGGGTTGGTTTATCAAGGTACGCAACTATTGGTTGAAACAATTTGTGTTGTACTGACTATGGTTTGGACTCCCGTTTGGTTAGGTATAGAAATGAACAAACGATGTACCTATATATAAAGAGGTTACACCACAGAACAAGGAAGATGCTCTCTCTGTGGGTACACTACATGCGTGCTAATATTGTACAGAGGCTACGTCCCCCCCTTTTACTGGACTTTGGCTATCATTCGTAGTCGAGTCAGAGTATAAAATTGACTCCAAACTGACATAATTTAACTAAAACTCGTCCTCCTCTCCAAATTGATATTCAACCAGTTGAATGTGACGGCCTGAGCCAATATTATGTTAACTCGAGAACGGCTTGTTCGAGTTGAGTCGAGTTCAACTTGAGCTAGATCGCTTGCAGTAACATAAAACACTGCAAAACACACTCCCACAGATTTTATGTTTATGTGTCCATAGTTTTTTAGGTTCGACAATGGCTCCTCTGTTTGCGGTGTCGAGTTCAATTAAAGGAGTGTTGTTGGTCTCTCTCGTAGCATTTTTTTACGATGACTCATTCTTTATTGCGATAAGCGATATCAGCATGAACAAAATGGTTTTTCCTACTGCTTTGGGTCCTGTATTGAGATGAAGATGTGCCTCACATACACCACACAACACAACACACGCCCTTATCTATTTTGCTTGAGCATGAGCTGACTGACTGAGTTTGCCAGCAGCACTTAAAAATTTGAGTTCTATATTTAATATACATACTTCCTTACTAATAATTGTAAATGTAAAATTAAAACTCTGTCAGACTGTCTGTCTTGCTTTCACGTCGAAACAACTGAACCTATTAAATTTTTCTACCAGACAATCTTTTGACGGCAAAAAATAATTATTGTTAATTTATAAACAACACAACTTCCGGAACCTATGGGCTTATGTTCTGCCGAGAGTTATTTGAGATTTTTATAATTCCTTTTTTACAAACAGAGACCCGCCATCGATAAATTTACACACACCTACATAAATTAAGAACTTCCTCTTTTCTCAAGTCGGTTAAAATAGGTATTTACTTAAACCTCCTCCTGAATGTAACAAATACTTGTGTGAAAACTGCATCAAAATCGGTTCAGCCAAACTCGAGATAATCGTGGACAAACATACATACAATACAGGTCAACCTGATAACCTCATTTTTTCAAGTCGGTTAAAAATATATTTTTATTTGAAGGTATGTTGAGGAGTATAATTCTTGAACTTTGACATTGAGATACAAGAAGATTATTGCGTAAGTACTACTGTGTGTCGACCCGGCGAACTTCGTACCGCCTAACCCATATTACTATCTTGTGCATGTAGGTATTCTAAGTACTTATAAAATCTATTAAAAACCGCATCGAAATCCCTTGCATAGTTTTACAGATTTAAGCATACATAGGGACAGACGCGGGAAGCTACTATATTTTAGGTAGGTATAACATTGTATTGATTCTCAATTGCTGACTTTGCAATTTAAGGAAACAATACCAATTACCTAACAACATTAGCTCGCAAGCTTGGCCCGCGTGGACCGGCGGCGCGCCGATGGAATTATTTATTGTTCTAAAGTTCCAATTTTAATTTATATCCCTTTATAAGAATATATTACACCCCGTTCTGGCGTGTTTGAATAATAGTCTTTCTTACATACCAATCTAGTCTATATGTTACACAAGATACATAAATCCCAAACAACGCACTAAGTCACAATACCTACTTTTAAATTTCACCAGTGAAGTTTTTGTTCATGACTGCACGAAAACTTAAAATATGTAGTACAAAACTGTTAACACCATACACTTTGTAAACACTGTCTTTATGGCAAAAATGTTATAAAATGATAAATCATATACAATAATAAACCATATTAGGAACTAAATTTCGCTGAATTCGGGCACACACGGCCTTCCGCTGGGCGTGACATCAGGCGACTCGCCGGCCGGCCGGCGCGGCGGTCGAGGAGAAAGGCAGTACGCTGAACGAGTAGTCGACTGGCTGAGCTGGGCTGTGTGAAACAAAACAACTTCATCGCGTCATATTCATTCATAATATCG
This sequence comes from Euspilapteryx auroguttella, assembly GCA_951802225.1. Lineage (NCBI taxonomy): Eukaryota > Metazoa > Arthropoda > Insecta > Lepidoptera > Gracillariidae > Euspilapteryx > Euspilapteryx auroguttella. The sequence continues at coordinate 4,569,930 of OX637654.1, forward strand.
TCGCCCGGCAGCGATACCGCGGTGCCCGTGCCTGTCTGCGCTTTTTCAACAGGATTCAGTAGCAAATCGGTGAAAAAAGCCATAGGTACTCTACTTCTCTCCAGTCCTCATATTAAAAACTAACTTTCTTAGGTTTATCAAGGGTTTATCATTATGATTATTTATTTTTCATGATTTGTAAAACTAAGTAAAATAACTAAAGAAGATCTGATTCTGACTCGTTTCGTGCAAAAAGACTTTAGTTTACCGACCTAATTTTTAATGATATAATAGCAGTACCGGGCCGAAGAATATGACTGAGGTAACCCCTGCCTGTCGTAAGCACAGAGTACCTTTGAGGCGACTAAGAGGGGACCAGGGGTCGTTGGGTGCAGGCGGGGGCCTAGTGTTGTAAATAACGGCCTCGAGAAGGATGGCGGAACGCGGGTGTCCCGTTTCCGCCGTCGAGCGATGGAAGTGCTATCCATGCTCCGCGGGGACGAACACCATGTCCCCCCGAGTAGAGGCTCAACAGCCAATGCTTGTCGCGGAGAATTCCACAGGCTTACCCGCGACTTTCCTGCTATCAGCCGAGAAGGACACCGGCGGGGTATAATTAGTGGGTGCGAACCCCACATAACCCTTGATTGATATATTGTTAACTTTCTACTGATTATTTTTGTCGCACCTTAAAACTTTGCTATTATCATGAAAATCCGCTGAAAATATTAGCTTAGCACCTGAGTGAATCATAAAAGCTCGGCCAGCGAGTTATCAATTACTGATTTTACGATATAAGCGAAATGGATGCCATAAGTGAAAAGCTATCTCAGCAACAGTGAGAAATAGCGCTTCAGGATCCAGCGCAATCGTCTTAAACAGGGGGCTGATTTTTTTAGGCAAGGTCGGTAGTTGGGCACCCTCCGACCGCAAACCAACGAGATTCGCTGGATTCGGGAAACGGTGGCACGATCCCTAATACAGCCTATGAGGTATTAAAATAAGATGTTCAGAAGGGTTCCATTTTATATGAAAGACGAATGATGCTGTCTATACATACCTGAAGCACACGTCAATACACAATTACCAACATAAACTCACGGACCCGAAAACAAACATCACTTTTCATCATCTTACTATTATGTTGGCGATGTTCACCCGGGCGGAAATAGAACCCGGGTTGCCAAAATGTAAGCTGGTATTACTACAATAGTCCCGACCCGACACTACTTACATCACGGAGACATAGTTATACGTATACATAACTTATAATATTCTAAGGTAAGTAGGTAGGTATGCACAGTAAAATAATTTGTTTATATCAATACATAGTATAAAATGAAGTCGATTCCCGCGTCTGTCCCTATGTATGCTTAAATCTTTAAAATTAGTCAACGGATTTTGATGCGGTCTTTTTTAATAGATATAATGATTCAAGAGGAAGGTTTATAAGTATAATACATGCACAAGAAAGTAATAGTTTAGGCGGTACGAAGTTCGCCGGGTCGACTAGTTGATGTATAAAGAAGAATTTTAATAAATATTATATGATATGATTATGTTTTCATATATGATATTGAAAAAGCATATTGAATACAATTTTTGAAGTTTTAAATAAATGTTTGAAGTCTTGAATTTGAGTTCAATTTTTTTTATCCGGTTTTCACTTCGTCGACTAGCTCGAGATTGTAGATGTAGAGGATTCAAATTCAATTCGTGTCCGGATTCAAATCGTGTTTGGGAAGCACGATTTGAATCCTGTTTTCACTTCGTCGACTCGCTCAAGATTGTACTCGGACAAGTCTGTCTGGTCTGGAGTACCTATTTTCCTGGCTCGAGTCGTTTTATACTCCTTCGACAGCATGCTTCACTGTTTAACTGTCTTGTTTTTTTAATTTTTAATTTAATGTAAAGTTGTAAAGTGAAACCTCCGAAATATTTCAGTAAAATAGTACACAGATGGTTTTAATCATTGATGATGCGAAGACTATAGCTATCGGTATCACCTAGTAAGATTATAAAAGTTTGGTTCTAAATTAGAACTTCTAATTTTGCACTTGAAAATCTCCTCTGTAAACCTCGCCGACATGTGTTATATTATCTCGTTCTCGTGGTCCAAGTTTTCAGTTTCAGTAGAGTTTCACTCGCGGCGGCGGCGGACGCTTTTCCGACGGCACAAGTTTCCCAAAGTTTTCCGCGAAAACATTAGACGTTATTATAGATTACTGACATTTTATTATTTTACATTAACCACAATGCGATGCATGTGAACCTAATAATGTTAATATGCGATATACTTAATTAAGTATTTTTTAAGTTAGATATGAGTTCAAATATTTTAAATAGTTCTGCAACTGAAAAACCTTGTTTGTAACCATCGTGAAAGTTATGATGTGTTTTTGAATAACGTTTGGGGATGAAACACAATGCGGGGTAAGAATACTTAGATTGCTTGATTAAAAACGTGAAGTTCTCGCTAAAGCTTAAACCACCAACTTACAGGTGCGGTGAATTATAAGTGTAAAATCTAATAAAATATTGATATATCGATTCCTTGCATTTGCAAGGAATGTTATTACTATATGGTCAGACAATTTTTAACCTACTTCAAAAAAGGTGGTTATCAGATTAACCTGTATGTATGTTTGTATGTTTTGCCGCGATTATCTCGCGTTTGGCTGAGCCGATTTTATTGCGGTTTTTAGATAACGTACATTTGTTACATTCAGGAGAAGGTACAAGTACCTATTTTAACCGACTTCAAAAAAGAGGAAGTGCTCAGTTGATGTATGTGTCAGTTTATTAAAGGCGGTTCTTTTTTGTAAAAAATAGATTTTAATATTTCTGTAAATGCAACAGTGCAAACGTGATGTGCAACTTACTAACCGATCGTGATATATTTTCACCTACCTATCGTTAAATTCTTTAAATTATCACAGAAGTTTTTATCAGTAAGATGGAGAAGATTTTGGACTAAAGTGTATCTCTATAAAACATCGAATGATCGTGACAGACCAATTTGAGTTCAATAATCCATTTGACCTTCAAAAACCTATCAGTTTAGCGAGTTGCTGCTAAGGACCACTAACACAATTCTACCTTGTTACAAAATGAAAAGAATAAACAAACAGCTTAAGTTAACAATCTTTGTCTGAACGTTTATAGTTACAGATGAAACTCATTAAAGCTGTAATGTTTTTGTTCTTTATTCTTGTAAATTACCTGTAACATTAGAACCTAATCATCAACGTAATATCGAGCCGAAAAGAGATTACTTGTCACATTGTTAGATTGTGTTGCAATATGTAAACAGGCTTAATTACTCACACATATCTGAAAATTGGTTTAAAAATTGAAAGCACGTAAAATTCTGCTTTAAAAAACTCATAGCACTTAAGGAACTATAAATGATAAAGAAAACATTATTTTTGACCGACGAAAAAAAAAGGAGGAGGTACCCAATTCGACACGTATATATATATACAGTGTGTCCGGGGAAGTTATAACATAATTTTAAGGGTGTATTCTATGATCAATTTCATCGATGAAAACACCCCATATGGGGGGTCGCAGCCTCACCCCCCTCTCAGTATGATGTTTTTAGTTTTTTTTTGCAAAAGTCGACCCCGCCTACTTTTAAATTCACAGTTAAAGATCTTAGGCTCACAGAACCTTCATTAAGGTCTTAATCGAAGGCTAAGTAGTTAGGCTACCTAAGTTACTAAATTAGGTTAGGTTAAAATAACCAAGTATTGCTTTTACTTTTTTTTTTTTAAATGATAAACCAAAAAAAAAAAATTATTTTTTGACATTTTTTACGGTTTTTCAAAGTTTCCACAAAAAAATGCAGATACTTTTTTTTATTTTTTGTGTTTTATTGTTAGCCTTTGAGTTGTTCTCCAAATTGGTATTAGATTTATTTCTCTACGTCTATTATTTCAGAAATTATCAACTACCAAAAATACACTTCGCTTTTACCTTTTTTAATTTAAGACCCTGTACTTTGAAGCTTCTTACCTAATTAGGTATGAGGGTCCCCCACCCTCGCAGCTGTGTCATGCGCGCGTCGAAATGCGAAATGTCGCGGCAGTTTTAAATTTTATTACTTTTCATACAAGCCGAAGTTAAATCGAGATGTTTATACCTACCGCACAATTTTTCTTTCCGATTTTCGTTTCAGCTAACAAGAATTTGCGTTTAGGTAAGGTATTTGTAATAACGAGTTTTTTTTAAACCATCTGAGAAATATAAAACAGATTTCTTAATTCTGAAAAATATAGATGTAGGATTTAGTTTAGACAAGTTATTAAAAAGTAACAAGATGTAATGAATTTCACTCTGTAGAAATAAATATCAAAGTAAACCCTTTTTGTAGTGTTTTCTCAATATAAATAAAACACCACTGGTTGTTTTAATTTTAAACAAATAACGATATAGTTTGAGTTGATAACTTTTTTTATTTGGAACTAAAATCACACCCTAAGGCCTCCTTTACGAAGACGCGGCGTGTTGTGCGGGATGTCGTGTGGGCTCCGACGCGGGCGCCCCACCACGGGCGCCGCCGCTGCGGGCGCCGCCGCGGGAGCCGACGCGTTTCCTTATACGATATCGAACATAGGCCTATGCGCGTCTCTTTAAACGGTCTCATACTATTGCTACACATTTGATTTGGGCGCAGCACGCCCCGCACGACGCCTCGCGCAACGCCCTGCGTGCGGCCTGCAAATGCGGCCTAAGGGTGGATAAAATATGGATGCCTTTTTTATTCACTCACAGATTGTATTGCCATATTGTAATTTACATGAGAACTGCTCGCATAAGTATATATATTTTTTATATAAAAGTAAATTGTGCCTTTCCTCCAACCTTTTTGTAACCAAACAAATTTTTGATACTGTTACTTTTTAATTTATAGAAGAAGATTTTAAAATTGACATTGTTACCTTTCAAAAAGACTTTTGTTAACTAGGCAGTACATCTCAGCCGCTGTACACATTAACATGCATTCATTTTCTTGTAAATAGTGTACCTAACCATGTGTAAATATATCATCCCTTCTTCAACCTCTGGAGTTATTTCTACTGCAGGCGGGCGGACATAGGAGTTCTCTAAATTGGCGACCTACGACGATTGGATTACAAAAACCGCAAAATTTTCAACACTCGCCCCACCAGTTCCATTGTAAGTGGCGACTACCTGCCTTCTTCTGGAGGACTCTGGGGGACTTCTGGAGAAGCGCCTCGCCGACTAATATAATAATAATCATCATCATCATCATCTCGGCTGCCCAAATTCAAAACCTAGTAACTGGTGTTTTTGCAAAAAAACCGTTTTTGTCATTTTTCGACTTACTAGGCGGTATAGATTTGATATGAACCTTAAAACACCCAGTTTCTTACGTAATTTTAAAAATAAAATTTAGCAAGTCTACCCAATTTGGAAAAGTTATTGAAATTTCCATGAAGTACATATTCTTAACATAGCGCATGTCGGATTACAAATAAAAAAACCTAGCAACTCAACGACTTACTAGGTTATGAATTTGAAAGCTGACTTACTATGTTTTGAATTTGGCGCCGATTATAAAATCAATCAAATTTGATGGAATTTAGTAAGTTACAAAAACAGTGTACAAAGGACTATGCAAAAAATCGTCCCATATCATCAACAGATGCCAAACATATCTCATTAAATACATCTCGACATTATGATTATTTTTTACTATGGCGACATCACTGTAGGATATGGGGTTATCGTGCAATAAAAAAAAATATGTTATACTTATACAGTTTTATTAAGTATTATGAATCGAATTAAAAATGTACTATTTAACTAAAAAAAACTCGAGAGAGAACAGCCGTAAGACGTACTTTACCCTCCCTTCTTGCTCCGTTACCCCGACCGCACCCTTTCGACGCCTGCGCCCGCGCACCTCCCTCAGTCGTGGCTAGTACGTTCTGCTGTGTTCGCGTTGTTTATTTGTGCGTTATCGGCTTGTTTGCGACTATTACTAACCTCTGCTTGTTTATTGGACCTTTTGATTGCTACTCGATGACCCCGGCACGTTTAATGGACTGTGATTTATAAATATGGAGACTGGACGCCAATGTGTAATGTGTCCTAGATCTGTTTTAAGACAGAGACGACATATATTACAAGAAACATTGCTTCATAGTAGTCCTGAGTTAGCGGCCTACATTTTGCAAAATGGATTGACACAAGTAAGTCACAGTCATTGTATTTATTTACTGATTTATTATACATATATCGATAACTTTTAGATATTATGTAGAATACGTATAATGAATAAGAATAAGTGTCATGTAGTTAGAATATATAAGCAGATAGAACATTGCTACGATACTATATGATACATTTTAGAATTGCTTGAATAGAAATATAGCACTTAAAGTATAGCTTACGTTAGGAACGACTCAATCGTCCGGCCATAATTCCTATGAGGAATGAGATATTTTTACCTGCATAATTATTTAATCTCACCTTAATATTTTTATAGTCTAGTCCAAAAGTGAGTGTAGATTGTGTTCCGAGTTCTAGACAACTGACAAGCACACATATAACACCGATATAATCAATATAACACAGAAAAAATACTTCTGCTTATTACAAAAATATATAACGTTATTTTTGTCTGGATAATAGTTCTGTTGTTATTAAGTGTCTACTTGCACAATTGTTTTTGTGTTATTAATACTTAAAATGTCTAGTTGAACAATTGCTTTTTGTAATTATCGTTTAAAATGTAATTTTTTATTTTAAAATAAAAATACTTTATTTTTGTCAAAAGTCTTTTTAAAAAAAAACCGCGTCGAATTCCGAACTAAAAATTGGTACTGACTTTTCATGGGACGTAATAATGATATTGAAACTTGTCCCATGTCTGTTGATGGGATGGGACACTGCCCATACATTTTATTGCATGGTCCTTTGGCTGAATTAACCACGAGTCGTAACCAAATCGTAAACAAAACTTAATTCTGCCACAAATAAATCACTTTTATAACTTTTAAATGAATGCACTTCAAAATATAACATTTTTCATTCGAAACGTACAACTAAAAATATAAAATGCTTTAAAAAGTAGAGAATTAACTCAGAGATTGTATTTCAAAACATAGTATTTCACACTTAGTTAATTAATTAAGTGTGAAATACTATGTTTTGAAATTGTTTTCATTGTCATATTTGGGTAAATTAAAAAAAAAATAGTTGGATCGATTTAAGTGTGACTATAGTCAACAATATAGTCAAACTTTTGGTCAAACACCGAAATTGCTATTGCGTCTGGTTTCTTCGGGGCAACGAATTAAAGTAGTCGACCCGTTTTTTGGCTCTCCTGAACATTTTTGTTAAAACGAGTTACTAGGTTTTGATTTTAAGCAGCCGATCTCACACGATAGCGTCCACTGCTGGACATAGGCCGCAACCTTTACCAGGTCGTCTGACCACCTTCAGGGGTGTGAGACCAGCGTTTGGAGAGTGATTTGAGGTGAAGGTGAACCTTGAAGTGAGGGGGGGGGGGGAATTCCTTAAAATTAAACTGAAAAGCAAAAAATAAAATCTTTTCATCAAAAAATTAAACAGCCGAAAAAACCGAAAAGCGTTAAATAAAAAGGAAACATTTTCTATTAAGACATAAATTACTGCCTTTTTAAAGTAATTTGAGTAAGTATACCACGTAATATTGTGCTAATGTAATATTAATATTGTGTTATCGGCGCCACAGAACTAACAAAGATATGATATAACTATATAAGTACCCTATGATTTAAGCTTTATTTGTGGGAATAAAAAAGGTAAGTTTGTAATGCGACGGTTTTATAAATGTAATATCGGTATCAAAATTGGTTTCTTTCAGCTCCATACAGATCCTAATCAGATGTTATGGTTCATTGTTTTGACATCTGTTGTCAAAATTTGTTTACATTTGAATAAAAATAAAACGAAATACGAGAGCGCGAAAACAAAAATTTGACACAGAACCGGGCTCGGCCGTGGCCACAAGGGTACTGACGGGGTAGGGAGCGGCGCGGCATGGCATCGGACCGCGCGAAAACGATGTTTTTTTTTAGTTTTTGCTGGTTTTTTGTCTTTTCGTTAAACTTAAAAATTCTTACTATAGTAGTATGTCTAAAATTTAAGGTCAGCAATTTTCATTCCAAAAATCAAATAAACACAATCAGCGGTTTAAAAATAAAATGGAAAAAACGGAACAAAAAGGGGTAACTTTGAGATTTTTTTCTATCAACTAAAATTAATTTGATCCTGTTTCCCTTTAGTATGATGACTAGATTAGATCCTTAACTAACACATATATTTTTTTCAGAATGAAGACATCAATTTTGTATGTCTCAGATTGTTTAAAAAAATCTCAAAAATACAAATTTTTGAAGCAGCAAGCCTTAAGATTTCAGGTTAACCCACTTTTAATAAAAAATAAAGTCAATATATTTAATTATTTTGTTAGTTATTTTGGTAGCCTACCTACTTAGCCTTCGTACAAAACCTAAATTAAGAGTCCTTTTACGCGAACAGTGGCGCCACTCTAGAAAAAAAAATATTTTCTAAAGAAAGGCTTTTTTTCAGAAAAAGTGCTCCCTTGTGCATAAAATCTTGGTCCCTAGTATTTTTTTTAAGTATTTTAAATAATATCTAGGTTTAGAATGTTTATGGATTACTGTTTTTTGCTAAAAGTAGCCACTTTTAGCTACTTTTAGGAACAAACAGTAATACATGAAACAGTATAAACCTAAAGTGGCCACTTTTAGCAAAAAACAGTAATCCATAAACATTCTAAACCTAGATATTATTTAAAATACTTAAAAAAAATACTAGGGACCAAGATTTTATGCACAAGGGAGCACTTTTTCTGAAAAAAAGCCTTACTTTAGAAAATATATTTTTTTCTAGAGTGGCGCCACTGTTCGCGTAAAAGGACTCTTAATTTAGGTCTTGTACGAAGGCTAAGTAGGTAGGCTACCAAAATAACTAACAAAAGAATAAAATATTGACTTTATTTTTTATTAAAAGTGGGTTAAACTGAAATCTTAAATTAAAAGGTAAAAGCGAAGGGTCTTTTTGGTAGTTGATAATTTCTGAAGTAATAGACGTAGAGAAATAAATCTAATACTAATTTGGAGAACAACTCAAAAGCTAACAATAAAATACAAAAAATAAAAAAAAGTATCTGCATTTTTTTGTGGAAACTTTGAAAAACCGTAAAAAATGACAATTTTTTTTTTTTTCTTTTTGGTTTATCATCTTTTAAAAAAAAAGTAAAAGCAATACTTGGTTATTTTGTTAGTAACTTAGGTAGCCTAACTACTTAGCCTTCGATCAAGACCTTAATGAAGGTTCTGTGAGCCTTAGATCTTTAACTGTGAATTTAAAAGTAGGAGGGGTCGATTTTTGCAAAAAAAAAATTAAAAACGTCATACTGAGGGGGGGGTGAGGCTGCGACCCCCCATATGGGGTGTTTTCATCGATGAAATTGATCATAGAATACACCCTTAAAATTATGTTATAACTTCCCCGGACACACTGTATATTAATGTATGATCACGCATAACTTTTTACAGAGTAGTCCGATTTTGATAATTCTTAATCGACAGGGCATACCTTGAAGTAGGTCCCATAAAAATTTGGAAATAAAATTCCCACCCTAAGGGTAGGAAAATAGGGGTGACTTTTTGGTCAGTGGGACTTTTATGCACTCACAGGTTGCATTGCCGTGTTCTGTATTTACATTATAACTTTGGATACTTACTTACTTAAATATCTTTTGAAATGAAATAAAATAATAAAAATTTCAGCCGAAAGACGTCCACTGCTAGATATAGGCCTCCCCCACAAATCGCCACACCGACCGGTCTTGTCGTCCCTGTCAACCATGTCGTCTGATCACCTTATACGGTGTGACCACTGACCACCTTGTGGGAGAAGAAAATAATAAAACCCTGAAATAACTGAAAAGCATAAAATAAAACTGTTTATCAAAAAATAAAACCGCCGAAAAAAAAACTGAAAAGCATAAAATAATAATCGAATTACTAAGTTCTTAAAGTAATGTAGGGTATCCCAAGTAATTTTGAGTCGGCGCCACAGATTCCTAGTACAAAGATCATTTAATTAGGTACCTTAAATTTAAAGAAATAACCAAAATTCGTGCGCTGCCGCGCATCAATCTTTACGTAATTATGGAATTTGCTTGTGTGGCGCGCCGACTTAAAATTACTTGGGATACCCTACATTACTTTAAGAACTTAGTAATTCTATTATTATTTTATGCTTTTCAGTTTTTTTTTCGGCGGTTTTATTTTTTGATAAAAAGTTTTATTATGTCTCTTAGTTCCCACTACTAATTCCTGTGTCGAACAAACGGACATGATTGTGTATGTGTCAACCTTGTAAGGCCGCTTTTGATGATTAATTTATCAATGAGACCTTGTATGTAGGAGCTAAAGATGTAAAGCTAAAGAAGCGAGTAAAAAAGTTAAACATATGGCTTTAAAAGCTGAAATTTAGGCTAGAAGTAAGACATTTTCAACAGTATTAAGTACCAGAGTGGTTCATGATTCATGATTTAGTAACAATAATAAAGAAAATTGTTCTAGGACAGAACCTTCTTATTCTTACGTACTGTACTATTTCGTAGAATATTTTAAAGGTTACTTACACAGTTCAATAATATTTTAGTTGCTAGAATCCTGTGCGGTAGTATAGAAAATGAGAGATACGCGCTACGAATCAGTAAAGCAAAATGAATATACCTACCTGCCTACCTAGTAGTTTTTCCTGTTAGATAGTATGCTTTCCCTTGGGTGTTTGCTTTCCTCACGATGAATGTGGAACTACTATTAGGTAATTAACTGATCGGAAGTGTATATTACACACTGAGATTACACATTAGGTAAACAAATTGATAACATTAATAAAGATACATGTTATTAATGGTCGGAATAGCTAAGTAATTACTTTTGTAAGAGCGCCCTATTGATTACCTACATTTGTTAACCGCTTGTTGCATACATGTATAATACACAACACACATCTAGTGTCGCTTTTGTAAAGAACTAGTCGGGAAGCGCACCACATAAGTTTTTTCTATTGAAGTTTTACAGCCTTGTACACTTTTTGCCTTTGACTTCTGTTACCATAAACTGTACATATAATGGGTACAATAAGGTTGCCAATTGCATGCACGATTTCCAATAATAAGTCTTTTTGTTCGATGCGGTTCTGTAGTCAAATGAGACTGGTCAAAGTCCATTTTTTGGAGTCGATGGGACCAACCCCTATTCTTAACTGGTTCTTTTATTTCTTAATTTGACTAGGCCAATGGAATTACCATTAAGATGCTTGAAAAAACGTCATACAGTTCTACAGATGAAAGTATATTATTGTGTAACAAGGAGAGCCAATTTTAAAAGCTTTTTACCATTTCATGCTTAAGTACCATACTCCCTGGTACGCATTGTGATGAAAGCTTGAATCAAGGTAGATATAATTCGTACTAATTCAATTAAATGTAAGCGTTGGAATATAATAAACTAGAGGCTGCCCCGCGGTTTTTCCCGCGCAGATTTCTCATAAACACAAAAATCCCGTTTTTTCCCGTTCCCGTGGGAATTTCGGGAAATCCTTTTAGTGCTCACCTACACTCCCCAAGGAACCCACGTGCCAATTTTCAGCTTCCTACGCCCAGTAGCGTTGTCTGTCAGTCAGTCAGTCAGTCAGTAACGGAAGAGTTTTATATATATTGATTAAATCATATATAAAATACTTAATCCTGCCTTTTTACCTAAATTACATGACGACGACGTTACTTGTTTAATTCAGTTACATATAACGAGAAACAAGGTACCTTACTACTGTCGTATTCATAAGTCGGTTTCCAAAAATTAGAATTTCTACATTAACTTCAATATCACCACTACTAGGTATATCATCTACTTAGTTAAATTTAAATAAAAAAACTCCCAGTTTTCAAATAAATCAATTTCTGATGAAATACCACTTGGAAATGGCATTCACTCAGCTTTGTTAATAATTAGAACAAAGCGCTTTGAAAATGACTAGAGGAAGGTTAACGATAAAGTTTAAGTTAGCTAACTAAATTCCTGCAAACAAGAGTATGTTTAAATATGAATCTAAATGGGCAAGAGTTGAAAACTCTGACCACGCTCAGTTATTCTTAGATCCAAAAGATATCACTTTACGAGCTGATGCATAGTGGCATCGAAAAGGACAGACGGGGGTGGACAGAAACCACGCAACGCAGCATGGATTACTTACTGAATATAATTACAAAACACTTCAATATTACCACAAAATCTCACCAGCTTATGAATACCAACACATGTTTGTGTTCCTCTGCCGAACCCAACATCTGGCCCCTTTGCCTTACAACAATTCTCAGGAATTGAAACAAAAGAGAAGATTTTTGAGGAAACATTCTTGTAGCTTACAAAAAAGCAATTATGTAATGACTTTGAAAAGATTTAAATTACACTATTCCACTTTAGGGTAGGTACCTGAGTCACCAGACAAAAACAATAAATTGGTTTGCACATGTGCAAGAACCCGCTCTGGGTTTTAATGGGAAATAGTTTCGAATATGCAACAATAGAGCATAAAATAAAATAGTTCGGAAATAACAATATAAGACATTACGAAGGTAACTTCGTTCAAGCTTTCACAGGCCTTTTTTATTGCATCGCCTAAAAAACAAACCATACTTTGCTACTAAAGATATTTATGCGAACCGTGACTAACTCAGAATACCAATCAATATACAGAGCAAATTGGAAAAACTAAAGTAAATTGAAAACTCATACAAAAATGGGAGATAGGGGAGAGAACACATAATAATTGGTGCAGTTTCATCTGGGTAAAATAACAAAACTATTCGGGCACCAAAACGAAAGAAGCGTTTTAGAACATGTCATGGAAAATAAATTCGCTTTTTAGCTACAAAAAAGCTTAGCTTAGCTAGCCTTTTACATATTCCCTCATAAGTTTCCTTCGTTTGTTTTGAAGTTACTTATTTTATTACCCCTTGCGCGTAGATACATCTTTTATTCCCCAAAGGTTTAGGCACCAGCTCAAGAGCCGGACCCACGTTTAGCGCGTAGGGATACTTTATGAAAATTTTTAGTGCATTTTTTTCTTTGTTGCAGCTTTCCTGGCGCTCTCAGTGGCTTTGGCGGTAGTCAGTCGTGCCACCCCGGGCCCCCACGCCCGGCCACGCTCCGACCACACCTGCAGCCTGATGCAGCCAGGCTCAGCCGACTGCATCAATATTCAAACACACCTCACTTGCTCAGGCGGATTCACGGCCGAGTGGCTCAAAGAGTTTCAGTAAGTATGGGTTTGCTTTAGTTTATGATGAGATGAGGCCGAAGAAAGCTAATGCTGGAGGGGTTCGCGGAGTTGAACATAAAGATCGAAAGATCTCCCGTAAACCCCTTGCTAACTGCCGAGATGGACACCGGCGGGGTTTCAGTGGGTTCGAACCCCACATAACCCTGTAAAAAAAGGTCATCCTTCTTAATGACACTATTTTTAATAGTTTTGAATATATATAACAAAACATGATACCTTTGTTAACGATAATGTAGGTGTATGATCAAAGAAATTTGCCGTACCAATAAACTTAGCCATTAAATCCCAACCCAACCGCACCCAAATTCTCGAAACTTCGATGGGCGTAGATAGACCCAAGGCAGTGTTATAGTATGAATGAGAATACCTTTAACAATACCGTACTTATTCAATTATTCCCAGTTACATAAGAATTTCTTTTTTTAGATATCGTCAGGTTGAAATAACATTATTTTCCTTTTTTGTTTGTTTAGGTAGATCATATCATATTACAAGAATCATTTAAATTTTGTTTTCAATTGAAAACATATTTTTTCCAGTGAATAAATACTACGATTTTGCGTAATCAAGATTACCTAGCAAGTATTGGTTCGCTCCGAACCGTGAACAAGCGAAAAACTAAACAACCATCTTGAACATAGATTCAAGATTCGAAGATCTTAAAATTACAAAAAATCTCCATGAACCCTTCTGAAATTTCATTAAGATCCGATCAATCAAAGATACTCGTTATCATTATGCCATTCACAAGGCTGGATCGTTCAAGTATACTTGTAGAACTTCTCTCGATCGTTAAAATATCAGGAATTTTCGAGCCCTACTCACAACCTCATAAAAAAAGATTTGTTTGACTTGTAAATATCGCTTCTTGACACGAGTACTAAATAACAGCGAGTAAAAATCTGAAAAATTACTTTTTCTTATACTTTTTCTAAAAAAGGTTTTCTTACAAAGACTAATAAAAAAAAATACTGGAAAAAATTGTCAAAGCAAGCTCACCTTAAAGGACGTTTGGACCTTTAACGTGAGTTAGCTTTTACTTAGTTTTTTGAAAAATATATACCTTCCCATGATGATTTCAATAAAAGTAGGTCATTCATGCCTGTAACAAAATAATTAAAATTACTTGATAACCTGATAACACTTAGGTACGTTACTATAGACGCTTTTTCAATAAATCAACCTCAACTATTGTAGATTTAGACTAAATTCACTAATTACTGGTCTACATTATATGAATGGGTCCTTTACAACTATTTTGGAACAACAACCTTTCTTAATTGATTACGCATGCTCTAACATGTGGTAGGTAGTGAAAGCGGTTAGGGACACTAATTACTCACTCAAGGTTTCCACATGACAATAAAATAGCCAAAATAGGAAGCCTTAGTTTCAAATCTTTATAAACAAATAAGTTCTGTTTATTGAATTACATTGTTATGAAGCGGATAATTCATCTCGTACATTGGCGGTCTGGGATGGTGTAACAGATTTAACTAAGGTCTCGTGTGGCCTAGAGTATAACCAAAGAATTGTATTATACAATACAGAAAAACCGAAAGTGTTACGCCGTCACTGACCGCCACTGTACAATGAGGCATGAAACTTCGTGTAGAAGAACACAATCAACCAAGCCTCTAAAATTGTTATTTTGGCCTGACATAAAACAAGTTTGCAATAAAGAGTACAGCTTTTTATAGCTTTTACACTTTCCAAGAAAATCTTAATTATTAAGTAGAATATCGAATTTAGATCTACTTTAGATCCTTTTAAATTTATTCTGGCTTACGTTTTCGGCGTTCAATCACTCTTAAATCATAAATTCCAATTTGAATGAAAAAATAATACAATACAATTCAAACGATTATCGTTTCTTTCACAAAGGCGTTTCTTTTCTCAATAAGTATTAAATGAAATAAAAATGGTGCATTAAGATGGAAATTGTCTTGGTGCTGGTTTGGGGTTCACGGAGGAACTCACTCGGTATCGCACCAGCGCAGCGGTCTCGAAACCCAAAGAACAAATTTGGTAGCGCGTCACTTGACGCAGCGCGGCCTGGAAATACTATCCTTTTTTTTATTTTTTTAACGAAACTTAATTCCTGAATCGGTATTTTTTGTAACGTGCTCGCTTTCGTCGTTAAATTTATTCATTCATAGTCAACCCACGCTAGATTTACAGGCCCACATTTTTTTAAGGTGGGACATGAAACGATCTAATTGGAAGCAAAGGCAGCAAAAGCTCTAACAAAAATACTTTATCTCTAGAGATTTTCCCAATTAAAATATTGAAACGGCAGATTAAAATTGTTTGTATTAGCCCATGGTGAATCGTCAGCGTTGACATGCTACTTTTAATATATTTATAGATCTATAGGCCAATTTTAATGTATATTTAGAATATCACATCGCTAATGTAAATCATGTCCATCTTTTGTTGGTCATCAAGTCCCTTTAGGCAGCCCTAAGCCCCTGGGAAAACAAATGTTCGGGAAAATTAAAGGGTCATTCAGGAATGCCCAGTAAAAAGATTATGTTAACGTTTTCAAACGCCTTTGCAGGCAGAGCCGGAGTTATTCTCGCGGAGTTGAACATAACGATCGAAAGATCACCCGTGACCCCCTTGCCAACAGCCGAGATGGACACCGGCGGGGTTTTAGTGAGTGCGAACCCCACATAACCCTGCGACTCCCCCCGGGGTTGCAGGGTACTCGTTAGGAGTTTCCCCGCCTAAAAAAAAAAAAGAGCCGGAGTTATTTTGGAATTTTCTATATATACATTTTATTTGGGTAAGTATATAAGCATTAGCCCTTTTCGGACCGCATGAAAGGGTCCTTTGATTGGAACCAGTATTCAGAAACACTTAGCCGTAATGACTTTTTTCTAAACCTAATAAAACTCTAGGGTTCGTAGATAACATCGTTTTTGACATCTTCGCTATATCCAATTTTGCGAAACGCAAAATATTCGCAATATTTAATATGAAAATGTTGACATAGTAATAAGAGCATAGTTGCAGGTAGTAATTTTCGCCTTAAGGCAGTAACTCTCGGTATGGCGCGAAATTCAATGTTTTTCGCGTTTTTTAATTATTATGGCGAAAGTATTCATTATTAATAAAGTTTTAATGAATTTTGTGTCTTAGGACATTACTTGATTTTTGGCCTTCCCATTATCAAATTCATTGTCACATATAGATAAAATATACTCATACTTATATTAATGAAATCAGATCCTAGCTGACCGAGTGATGCTTTGATGCGTTTGAAACATGCTGAGGCAGCTAGTAACCGCATACATTTGCACGCAATTCTTAATAATAAATTAGTACCTAGTTGAGGCTTTTAAAATGTGTTTCCCACAGTCAAGTGCTTGACACTTCTGAAAGCAATATCTCTAAATTGCATAAAATGACAAACTTCTGAAACAAATACATATGTATTCCCGAAGGGTTTAAAATAAGCAATTAATTAAGTTTGAGATTTTGAAACTTAAGCATCTTTCTAACGCCACGTGTGAACTCTCGTGTCCCGGGACCCTATTAGTATGACTATTCCGTACATCCGTCCGTCTGTTTGTCAAAGGCACTTGTCTCCGAAACGGTAAAAAAAAATATCAATGAAATGTTTGCACAAATGTTTTCTTGCTGTACAAAGAATACTAACAAATATTAAAAACTAAACACAAATTAAGAGATGAATGCAAAAAAACTTGTTTTTTTTTAATCAATTTTGTTGAGCCTCTACTGCGAAACCGACCTGGTTAACAGGCACCAAATAATTAGCAGTCACAAGTTCACTTCATGTAAAATACAACAAATACTGAAAACTATGCTAAAGCTAGACAATTTTAGACAATAAATTTCTTCGGGAACCTTCTAAGCGCGAGCCCTCGCACTTGGCCCTTTTTTTGTAACTTATCGAAGTATGTTGTATGAAACGGGGCTAGATGATGAGTATTACCTACTAAATGTTAGTGTCGTTCTGTCCTTAAAAAAAAAACCGATAACTTAACTCGTCAGTAGCATTTAATCAATGAATTACAGTTTGCATTAACTGATCAAACCCACTCGAAGAACTTATTGACTAAGGATTTTACTATATCAAGGAATCGTACTGATTATGAATCTTCCAACACTAACAACAATACACAATGACCTACTAAAATTGTTAGATAAACATGTCGTGATCGTGACATATACGACTGCCTTATCTAATGTAACTTTTTCATTCTATATAACATATTGCTTTTCGAATTCCCTATTCAAAAACAAACAATGATTTTTAAAGGCGGCAAGCGCAGGATTGCAATAAGATGATTAATTTTTAGGGTTTCGTATAAGTAAAGTAATGTATACAGACCTTTTCCTAGAGAGATTTGCACAAGACCAGTTACTTTAAATATTAATTATAGGATTAAATATAAATTACCTTGTCTCCACAGGGTCTCAATCACGAATCTCACAATAACCCAGTGGCCAGGCGAGTGTCTGAACGTGGGCCGGCTGCAGCAGCACTTCCCCTCGCTCCTTCACCTCGAGTTGAGGAACTGCAGTGAGCTCCGCTTCTTCAAAGGCCATTTCGATGAAGCCTGCAGGATTGAAGTACGTATATGTTCCGCTTTGAAGTATCCGTCTGGTCTTCTAGCAATTACATTTTGTAACCGGTGTGCTCCGATTCGATTGAATGATTTGTCTTATATAATACTGTTATCTTCTTCACTCTTCGAAATTCTATTTATGACGATCGGATCAACGTTACTCGAGCACTCTTCGGATAAATGCCGGATTTTTCTACTAATAACTTTGCTTGCTTTGATCGCTCTTCCAATTAACATTTCTATGAAACTCATTAAAACATTTAAGAAATGAAAGTCACAGCAATAGGTAGGTTGTAGGTAATTATTTCACTTGATTTTAGAAGAATCATTAATTAAAAAGGCTTCAAGTATACATGTGTTAATTAATGTAGAATTTTATGGTGTCTTACAGAAATCGTCATATTATGAGAATTTGTAAAAATACATTTAAGTTGCAGCGATTTTGATTTATGTACTTGTTTATTATTATTTTTTTTCTTCAATAAACACAAAACATTTATAGGTATCGTCGGTATGATGAACATCTAATTGTTTTTTTTTTCATTTCTGTTGGTCTTGTGCAATGTATCTGTTTTGTGTTTCAGGCATCCTAGATACAGGCTCCCCATTAAGTCGTAAATTCGTGTTGCCTTACTTAATATTCTAAAAATAATGAAATTAAATATAGGTATTAGTTGTTGTCTCATTCACAACAGGCCAGTGTTTAATTTGGCTCGGGATGTTCGCTAACCAAATTCCATTTCCTATTCTAATCTCAAACAAAATCTGTCTCTACTAAATTAAACTCGAGTGAATCTGCGGTTGACTCTGGGAGTCTCATCTGAAAGTTAATTGAAGTTTGAAAATACTAAAACTAATGAATACCTATAATTAAAATAAAGAATACATTTTCATAAAAAAAAAAACTACTACTTATATTATATTAAACTTTAATTAAAGAAAATTAAACTTTTATTATTTTATTCAAGGAAACGCAAACTGTTACGAAACCGTTTGACGGAGCGATCTCGTTCAATAAACTCCCAGAAACATTTTCAATCAACTGTGTTATCGACATTACACACCCGCCCATTGAAAGCTGAACATTTCTAAAACAATAATAGCCACATCATTTGCTCGCTCCGACAATGGTCTTGCTTGAACCTCATGCAGCAGAAAGTGGTTCCATAAAAAAGAGCATTTGGATATTTTTAAACATTTATTATTCGAAGGTTATCCAATCTTCGGAAGGTTTTTAAGCAGCAATTCTGTTTATTTATTTTTCACAGAAATTAGTGATTACGGGTATGCCGCAACTATGGGAGCTGCCCGGGGAGGTGGTGGCAGCCATGCCGCACCTGCGCGTGCTGGACCTGCGCGGGAACATGCTAAGGCACATGACCATCAAAACTCTGCGGCCACCGCGGCTCCAGCAGGTTTTTATGAAGGGTAAGATAACACATAACAGGTATTTATGGTAAATTTAGTACATAGATTGAGATCATCATAATTATATCCGCAAGATGTCCACTGTTGGACTTAGGTCTCCCAAGGGTGCGATTACTAACTAATTAAAAAGTACTAAATATTTTCTTTGCAAAAAGTGTGAATCTTGATTTAGATCAAGATTCTGTTGGAGTTGCTATGGAAATAGAAGATGATCCCATAAGTAGTAGGAATTCGTGGAATCCACGAATTCCCTCACAGCGTGGTGATTTGAAAATGATTTTCAGGGAAAAAAAAAACAGCCCCCCCATTTGAGTCGTTTGCGCTGGGTCCCGAAGCTCTATCTTTAACGGTTCTCAAGATAAAAAATTGAAGTGGATTTCACCTATTGTACACCCGCTCGCCTCGAGCTCAGCTTATCTTTTTTATGACCACGTTGCTTATGACCATCGATGCCAACCGACTAAGCGAAAACGGTATATGCGTGTGGATTAATGTTTGTGTTTATAATATGTAGTCTATCAAAGAATCCATTTGATTTTAATAACTTTGGGATCAACACGCAGATATGCCCTATATGAGTTATATGATAGGAAATCCTATAATCAAGACCCTTCATTTCTTGAACATGTTAAGAATTATTCTAAATTGTTTAAAATAGTTTGCACCAAAGCTAAATCTATTAATTTAAATAATAAAATTAGAAATTCGAAAAATAAAAGTAAAGTAAAGGTAAGGAAAGCATTAAAGCTTTTAACTTAAATGATAAAGTCGTAACAGATAAGTCGGAAATTGCGAATGAATTCGAATCATTCTTTGCTAACATCCCTTTTCAAACCACTAAAGACCTTAACGCACTTCCACTCACGTTTCGCCATGCTGGACCGCAATTAAGATATTTAAGGAACTCAATTTAAAAAAGACAGAAGACTTATGGGGGATATCAATTAAAGTAGGAACTTCAACCTGTTATAACACTAATAGCGCCTCATCTAGCATAAATTTAACTCTTGTATCGAAAGTCATTTTTCCAAATTTATTGAAGTACAGCAAAATCATTCCTATTTTTAAATCTGGAAATACCGAAAACCCCACTGATAGACCAATCGCGGTTCTTCCAGCCTTAAGTAAAATATTTGAAAAATTTATTCTTGTACAATTAGCGTCTCACTTTTCTGTCAATAACTTCACTACAACTACACAAAAATCTATTTGGTTTTAGGAAAGAGCGGTCTACTTTAGACGCAGGTCACAAACTCATCAGCGATGTCTATGGAGCCTGGGAGGATACTCACGATGCTATTGGGGTTTTCTGTGACCTCTCGAATACTTTTGACTGCGTTGATCATGAGACTTTGCTACTTAAATTACAGCACTATGGCTTAATTGATAAATCACTTGATCTACTTGCCTCTTATCTTACTGATCGCGACCAACGAGTGGACGTGGGTGGTGCGGTGTCTGCAGGTTGTCCTATCAAGATTGGTGTACCTCAGGGATCGATATTGGGGCATTTCCTGTTCCTAGTCTACATAAATGATCTCCCTTACATGTTAGATAAACTTACTGATGTTGTCCTCTTTGCGGACGACACCTCTTTAACATTTAAAGTTAAACGAGGTGACTCCCTCAATTTAGATATAAACAAAACATTAGTGAAGATATCTCAATGGTTTACTTCTAATAATTTATTTTTGAACGCAAAGAAAACTAATTGCATTAAGTTTTCCTTGCCAAATGTGACTGCTTATGATACAGACATACATTTGGACAATAACAAGCTTAATCTGGTAAATCAAACTGTGTTCTTGGTATCACTATAGATTCGAAACTTCAGTGGGGCCCCCATATCTCAAATCTTGCGGCAAGGCTCAGTTCGGCTGCGTACGCAATCTGGAAAATTAGAAAATTAACTGATGTGTCTACCGCGAGACTTGTGTATTTTAGTTACTTTCATAGCTTAATGACCTACGGCTTGCTTCTATGGGGAAGAGCTGCAGATATGAACGTCATTTTTATACTACAAAAACGCGCAATTAGAAACATTTATCAGCTTAAAGCTCGCGAGTCCCTGAGACAAAAATTCAAAGAAATTTATATTTTGACGCTTGCGTCCCAGTACATCTTTGAAATTATTATGTATACTCGTAAAACTTACACATTTTTGATAAAAAATGTGATAAAATTAAAACGATGGCAGTGACAATGAATCTCAGCCTCTCCGCCCATCCATGAAAAGGACATCATCACACGACTCTTTCAAAGAATTCTTCGAGTCACCGAAGAAGAAACCCAAAACCAAGTCATCAACTGTGGGCAAATTGACGAAGGAAGGAATGGCATTTATATCTACGAATAAGGCAAATGCAGCAACTGCAACACACCTTATAAAAATCGAGGTGTATGATATGAAGATTATAAAAAACATAGACCCCACCGAGCATTGGAAAAAAGCAGACGTAAGAGTAAAATATTACGTCAAAAGTAATGGTTCTAATCACCACCAACAGACTCGTGCTCTCATTTATAACATCACTAAAGAAATTTCGAACGGCAAAGATTGTAAAAAATACACATTTGCTAACAATAACAATAACACATTAATGTTTAAATATTTTTGTGAAAATAATTGTGAGCTAATGTTATGACTAAACTTTCATGTTAAAATTTAAAAT
The DNA here is from genome assembly GCA_951802225.1 of Euspilapteryx auroguttella. Taxonomy (NCBI): domain Eukaryota; kingdom Metazoa; phylum Arthropoda; class Insecta; order Lepidoptera; family Gracillariidae; genus Euspilapteryx; species Euspilapteryx auroguttella. The sequence goes on from OX637654.1 coordinate 4,592,011, forward strand.
AAATAATTAGCTAATGACTTTTAAAAGTTGATAAGTATAAAAGTTTTGTATGATGCCCACCAAAACATCAGTTGATAAACTATTATCGCCGATAACAGTCATTGTCATGTCGAAGCAAGTGAATTGTGTTAGTGCTTTTTTCTTAAAGCAAGACCCAATTGAAGTTGGTGTTGAAGGAATACTAGATGCAGAGCTCGTTAATTTATGCATTGAAGCAGAAATAAACTATTTAGTGTGTGTTTAGTGTGACTCTTTAATTTATTACGCAACCCACCTGCTGAATTTAAAACAACGTAAGTCATTATAATATTTACTAAGTTATTTGTACGTTTTTTTTTTTTCCCGAAAATTATTTTCAAATCACCACTCTGTGCGCAGGCGCCAGAATCCACGCATTCCTACTACTCCCATACTAAATGAAAAGCTCGTCCGATTATGTATGGAAGCGGAAATGAACGATTTGTTGTGCAAAGTAGCTGCTGAATCAGAAGCAACGTAAGTGATTGTACCATTATGAACTTTTATATTTTTTTTGAAATTTAATAGAACACGTTTAAAATGTATTTATTTGAAGATACGAATCTTTGTTTAATTTAATTTTCAGTTTATTAAATGGAGGGGCTTTAAAACGTCCTCCTGCTGATGCTGATACCAGTAGTGCTAGGCATGCTGCAAAAAGGCAACTTCTGAGTGAACCATCAACATCGACTGAACCTCCCAAAACAACAAAATGTGACAAGATGGAAGTGTGTAAAGTCTGCCAGATAATCGTGAAAAATAAGTATTTAAACAACCATCGTACGAGTAAAAAACAAAATATAAACGTCCAAGTGCGAGGGCTCGCGCTAAGATGGTTCCGGAAGAAATGTATTATGTAAAATTGGTTAGATTTAGCATGGCTTTTAGTATTTGTTGTACAATAAATAATAAGCAGTATTGAAGTTGCGACTGCTAATTATTTGGTGCCTGTTAAACCGGTCGGTTTCTCAGTAGAGGCTCGACAAATTGTTTAAAATGGTTGTTCCTGTTTCGACCCCCAGACTTTCTACCCACGCAACTTTTTTTCTTGTTTCGACCCATAACAAATATTTATTCTTGTTTCGACCCACGATAAGTACCTACCTACCTTTTATTTTATTAAATAAAATTAAGTAACACGTAAGGTTGTCAAAAAAAAATTATATTTGGAAGGGAAGCCAAAGAAGTCCGTGAATTCTTTTGTTTTCTACTTTGATTTTTTTTGTCTTTAATAAGATTTTCGCAGAACAGATGGGGCCGAAAAGTTCTCGAGTGGAGACCACGGATCGGCAAGCGCAGCGTAGGACGTCCACCGACCAGATGGACGGATGATCTGCGCAAGGCTGCGGGTCCACGCTGGATGCAGGCCACCTGCGATCGGTACAGATGGAGAGCCTTGAGGGAGGCCTATGTCCAGCAGTGGACGTCTTACGGCTGAAATGATGATGATAATGATGAAGATTTTCGGTATCCCTTTTAGCATTAAAGTGATTTTGTTTTTGGTAAAATAATAACAAAAAAAAATGCCAAAAAAAAAACGAATAAAGCCGCAGATGTTTAATAACTTTCGAACTATTAAATTTCACGAAATTCTGATGAGTATGAGTAAGTGTTTTGTGAAGTGAAAAAAACCTTAAAACATCTTTACAAACTATCGCGGTTAACATTAGTATGATTTTAATCATGTTTTGCAAACTCTCCAAAATTAGAAATTGCATGGCGGGTTGAAAACAGTACTATGAATGGGTAGAAACCGAACAAAAATAATGATTATTTTGTATTGGGATGATGGTGGGTTGAATGAAACAGGCTTACAAATGGGTTGAAAATGGAAAAAATAATCTTGGGTAGGAAGTACGTGGGTCGAAACAGGAACAACCCGTTTAAAAAACTAAGGTTTTTTGCATTTATCCCTAAATTACGTAATATTTTTAAGTACCTACTTAATATTTGTTAATATTCTTCGGACAACAAAAAATATTTCGTGCAAACATTTCATTTAGATTTATTGAGCCGTTTCGGAGAGTCAATTAATAAGGAAGTAATAAGGTCCCGGGACCTGGGTCCTGGTTTCGAGTACTGGGAAACTTAAAGACAATGTTTTAAAAACCTATATATTCTAATGTAAAGCTAATCGAAACCATATTCGGCAATAGAGCATACTTTTAGATTTACTCATCCGATGGATAGTGATCCTATAAAGTTTGATTCTATAAAAAAAATAAGTGTATTTCATTCCCCATCAAATTTTCTTCAGCAAGTGCCACGCCAAAAATCAAAAGCTCAAGACTCAATACGTCTAGACCAACAAAGGATGGAATGTCGTATAACTTAAAGCTTAAAGAAGATGGAAAAGCGACACATTTTATTAAAGTCGATCTGCATGTATTATATGAAGAAAATAAACAGAGCATTGAAAAAAAAAAAAAAAGTGAAAAAGTAATACTTCAAAAACCTTGATACACCAAGGGATCCGTGTTCTGAATTCTGATATAAATAACATCATGAAAAAAAAAAAAATAGTTTAGTAAAAAATATATCGGAAAATATGTTTATGACTAACAAAATGATCTGTATCTGTAATAAAATCGTTATTTCCTCTTAGCTGCTTTATAAATAGATGCATAATTAATTTAAGATTATTGCAAAAAAATGTTTTTTTAAATTGACTGTTAAGATGATAGACAAATAAAACCAGTATTTTATGCCTAGGTAACGAAAGCTTTTTTTTAAATTTACCTAGCATATCCTAATAAAAAAAACTTCCAATGGTTGTACAAAAATATAACTATAAACGTATTAAATAAGAAGATGAATGGATGGTTTAAATAGTGGTTCTGTGTATTCCTGCTAAAAAACCCTTATCATTTACATTCATACTCACCATAACCTTATTAAAGAATGTGCAAAACCCACAGCAACACCAAAAAAAATATCTTAAGTATCACAGTTTCAACTAAAATAACCGCGTTTAAGCGCTAAGATGCCACATACATACTCATAGACATATAGCAGCCAAAAAACTTTTTATAAAAAAATTAAACCGCCGAAAAAACTGAAAAGCATTAAATAATAGGGAAACATTTTCCATTAGGCCTTAATTTACTTACTTCTTAAAGTAATTTTGGATTACCAAGAAATTTTAAGTCGGCGCCACACCACACAAGCAAATTCATTATCTATGTAAGCGCGATGCGCAGCGGCATACGTTTTTCGGTTATTTCTTTGAATTTCAGGTAATTTAGTGATCTTTATTCGTTGATTCTGTGGCACCGACTCAAAATTTCTTGGTAATCCAAAATTACTTTAAGAAGTAAGTAAATTAAGGCCTAATGGAAAATGTTTCCCTATTATTTAATGCTTTTCAGTTTTTTCGGCGGTTTAATTTTTTTATAAAAAGTTTTTATTTTTTGCTTTTCAGTTTTTTTGGGCTAATTTTTTTGACCCCAGCTAATCACCCTTCACAGGGTGGTCGCACCCCACAAGGTGGCCACACAACCTGGTGAAGGTTGAGGGACTAACAGGACGAGGTTCGATCACGACCGGTCGGTGAGGCGATTTGTGAGGGAGTCCTATGTCCAGCAGTGGACGTCTCACGGCTGATTTTATTTCATTTCCAAAGATATTGTATGTAGGTATCAAAAGTTATAATATAACACGGAAATGCAACCTGTGAGTGGATAAATCGACCCGCCGACCAAAAAGTCACCCCTATTTTCCCACCCTTAGGGTGGGAATTTTATTTCCAAATTTTTATGGGACCAACTTCAAGGTATACCCTGTCGATTAAAAAAAGAATTATTAAAATCGGTCCACACAGTAAAAAGTTATGCGTGATCATACATAAAAAAAAAAAAAAAAAATATACGCGACGAATTGAGAACCTCCTCCTTTTTGTTTTTTCGTCGGTTAACAAAATACCCCAATTTTTGGGTCAGGTGTTATAAATAATGCATTTAAACCTATGATATTTGAATACATATATAGTTTGGTAAGTGAGTTTGAAATGCAATTACTTAGCCGATTACGTATCGATAGTAATCTGCAACCCTGTGTCGTGATTAAGTTAAGCGTTGATTTGACAATATCCAAGAAGATATCAACGTTAGTAACCTAATACAATAAAGGTAATTAGAAGCTAGGCTTCAGATTGCTATATCTGTAACCGTGCGAGAGAAGACTTCAGGACCCAGTGCAACTGTCACAAATAAGGACCTCTATTTTTAGAATCGTGGATTCTGGCGGGTGCGCTGAGTAATGCCTTGTTAAAAATCATGATTAACCGTTGTCAAAAATACTATTGTTATTTTTTTATTCTTGCGGACGGTTCAAACTTGACGAACAGTAATTGTAAGTATTCATTTACAATTCCCAAGGTATAGTTTCATGTTTATATTATTTGTAATCCAAAGCTGGGCGGCTCTTATAGTTTACTGGTAAACTGATACAAGACACCATTGTTTCTGTGAACCTATGTGTCGATTGAAATGTTTATATATCAACATGGTTAATAAATGTCGACTCAGAGTTATTTTTCAAAGGTCTAACATGACATATAGGTACAAATAAATGCTGTCTTTGAAAACTTTATCGAAAACAAGCAGTATATCGGGTTGCATTGTGCAATGGTGATGACTATGAAAAAATTTGAAGAAACAGTGTTTTGTTTAAATATGTAGGTATGGGTAAAGTGTTAAAATAATAGTACCTATATAATTTAAAAAATCCCAGTGCCACGGTGAGTATAGAGTTCCGTACCGCCATCTATTTATATATCTTCATAATCTCAGCCGAAAGACGTTTACACGTTCACTGCTGGACATAAGCCTTATCTAAGTATCCATGTGCCAGACCACTGCCAAGTTATGCGTGAGTGACGATGTTTGAAAGTGGACGACGGCGCCATTACTATTGGGCTGATGGTTGATATAGCACTTTTGTTCGAGTTCCTAGAAACACAAGAGAGAAACCTAGTTTATTTTTATCACCACAGGCAGAAGTTACGTCACGTTTTAGTGCAAGCAATATTTTTTTACCTTTTTATTAAACTTTACCTAAGGTGTACATTTTAGCTTTGGACGTTACCTCTTAAATTTGTTAATTAAGTTTATGTAAGGTTTTATTGGAAAACTTCTTATTGTTTATTGTCCCTTTTAAACAAAAAACGACGCTCTTTTTTTAGATACGATTACAATTCTTATCAGTATTAATTGCTTTTTATTCGCAATATGATAAGTACATACCGGGTCTGCTATCAAAGTAAAAGCTAAAAGATGAGATAATGAATAGGAATTAGCCAGTCCCACATCAGAAAATGCCGACTAATAAACTCTGAGCACTTGTAATTCTGTTTGCCTAAAGATAATATTATGAGAACAATTTTAGATCGTTTATCAAACATTAAAGGAAATATTATGGTTTCTCCTGCTAAATCGAGATAAGTAGATAGAGATGCCCTATATAGGTACTTTTTTTTATGAACACCTTGGACTTGGTAATTGGTATATTTTATAGCTAGACACATAGAATAGGTACCTAAGTTAAGAAAATATTACACTGTATGGGATCATCATATCTTTTCTAATTAGGAGATCTAAGTAGGCAAAATATTATAATGTCTATATAGTTTATTTCAGGCTTATTTAGGAAAATGTCTTCTCATATCGCTGTGGGCAAAAACGCGCTAAAAATACCAACTTTCAAGACGAAGGCGAAGAAATTATCACGGAATTCTTGCTCTGTCAATAATAATTTAGCGAATGAGATAAGAAAAATTACAATAAATACAACATGACGAAATATAATGAAAAACAAAAAAATGTTGTTGGTTTGTTGTGTAGATAGATTTAGTCCATCTCAAAAACTCACAATTGACATTGATTTTTTATTATTTGCAACGTGAATCCAGTTCCAAACGGCCCTTAGTCTCATCGCGCAAATCGTAACTATCGAATAAAAGTAGAGTAGAAACAGTACGTTAATCGCAAGAAAATACACATTTGGTAGTCTCGTAATCAATTTTGTTTTAACTATAGCAGTAGTATCGCAACAGATTGGTATTGACCAAAAAGGGTAGTCTGCTCCATAATAAGATAATGTTATGATTACGTTCGACTGACATTACATATGTCAATAATGATTGATATTAAGTGACAGCTGCACTACGCCCGTTCCAATTTCGTCTAATAAAACAGGATTCAATATTTAGGTAAAAAAATCCCAGATTATTCTATAGCTTGCTATTCATATTCTATTGCTATACTATAATGATCGATCAAAGTTACGAGACTCGCAATTTTTGACACAATCGTAATAGAATAATAATAGAATAGAAGTATAATCGTAAGTTTAAGAGACTAGAGTCCTGGACCTGAGTTTCATAAACTTACGCTTAAACTTCTATTCTATTGCTATTCTACTATTACTCTATTATGATTGGGTGAAAAATTGCGAGTCTCGTAACTTTGATCGATCGTTATAGTATAGCAATAGAATATGAATAGTAAGCTATCGAATAATCTATGATTTTTTCCCTTAAATAGTTAATACTGTTTTGTTAGACGAAAGTGGAATCCGCGTAGTGCAACAGTCATTAAATATCAATCAATATTGACGTATATAATGTCAGTCGAACGTAATCATAACATTATCATAGTATGGAGCAGACTACCCTTTTTGGTCAATTCCAATCTATTGCGATACTACTGCTATAGTTAAAGCAAAATTGATTACGAGACTACCAAATGTGTATTTTCTTGCGATTAACGTACTATTTTTGTTCTTCTTTTATCCGATAGTGCCGTTTTGCGCGATGAGACTAGAGGCCATGTATACTAAAGGCAAGTGACTAAAGTCTTATAAAAAACGTGAATGCCTCATTCACTGAATAACTGCGTTTTATGAATTGGATTTACTTCAAGTCAGTCAATCCCACAGATATCCTTTCGCGGGAAAGCCAACAAATTAAAATTTATGTCCATCATCGCCGAGCCCTTGGTCCGGTGTTACTTTTTTTTAGCAGTATATTTTCTCTTGCTTTAAAAGTAGATAGTGTTGTTGATTTACTGTCTTTACGGCGCTCTGACGTTACGTCGCTCCTGGCCCACGCTTTCAACCTACTGTCACTACGTCGCTCTCCATTCTTCAAGTACTGTCGTAACGTCGCTCGTAAAATTTATTAATTAAGGGGAAACTCTTCTAAAATGTATTTAACAGAAATATAATGCACTGTTTATTCCCTATATATGTAACGAGCTTTCCCGGCTTACTTCGTTACGCCATAGAATATAAGATACTACAAAAGACTTGGCTCTATAGACTATGTTCTTTTGCCTGCCCAGAATGGTCTTGATAAAAAAACAAACGACAACAACAAACCACCTGTCAAAATATGTAAACAACGGAAAAAATATTGCACCTTGGGTTACATTATTTGAGTTTAGTTAAGGATCCCTAATTTTTTTGAAAATCTAATATAGCCTATGACACTCGGGGTTAATGTAGCTTCCTACCAGTGAAAGATTTTTTCAAATCGGTTCAGTATTTCCGGAGCCTATTCATTACAAACAAACAAACAAACAAATCTTTCCTCTTTATAATATTAGTATAGATGTATGCATCTTGTGGCAAACAAATCATATGTTTCGGCAAGCGTAATTAAATGAATAAATGTAATGATTACATAAACGGTGATTTAGTCTGAATAAATAATTTGATATGGACAAACGTTTTATCATTATGATTATAATAATACTATAATGGCTATCGGGGAAACAGGAGGTATGGAAGACGCTTCACCAACAAGAGCCTAGCTCTTAAATTTGAAAAAGATTAGAATAATGGCTATGAGAGTGGTCAGCAGACCTCGCAGCCTGAGAGTCGCAGAGCCTTTGAAGTTTACTATGAAATAACGTCGAATACGATATGCGCACCTTAGGGTATACCTATAACGTTTTCATGTACAGACAACAAATGGGACTGCAGCGACGATGGCCTCGACTGGCTCGCGATGCAGAAGGCTAACAGCAGCATCAGGAACCTGATCGTGGACTACTACAACCTCACGTGTAACCAGCAGCTTTATAGAGGGAAGCCCCTGCATAAGGTTATGGATATTATCAAGGTGAGAAACTAAAAGCTCTACACAAAAAAGAGTTAAACCTAATCTGTATAAGTTTATATCAAAATAAATTTGTCATACAAATTGGCGATGTAGGATAGCTGGCTATCTGATCTGACTCTACTCCTAGCTTGTGCGATTCCCCGCTATTTAATCGTCAAACATTTTAAACAACTGTTCAATTTTATATTTACAGGAAAAAATATTTTACAAATTATTTAAGTACATAAGAATAACAAAACGACACGACTGCTTGAAAAATAATGAATCAAAAACATCGGCACACGTCGCAGCGCAGTCTTTTCAGCGATTTAAACCGGTCTAACTTTTTTGTGGTAAGAGGGTCTTACCCAGTTGTCCAATTCGAGATTTAGCCAGTAAAGTACGTCGGTTAGCTTTGGATAACGACCACAGACTGTCATTTTTGTTTTAAGTGTTATTAAGGGCTATTGACTTGTTAAGTATAGTTTTGAGGATAAAGATTATCCCTTGTTATTCCTACTCCACATTATAGTCCTTTCTGTGGAGTGTCTTTGCGTATATACCTACCTAATAGATAAACAATTGTTTATTAATTTATCCCCTTTCATCCCCAACATTTGCAAAAGTAGACAGCAGATTTCAAGTAAGCAAATTGTTAAAATTTAATGAAACCCTTTATAATTCAAGAAAAGTTTTATGCTGTGATTGAATGATTACTAAGAACCTTCATCAAACCGTATTTTACAACACGAGAGTTAATGATTAGGTAAGGTAATCCCTACTGAATAAATCATTTCTTTTATTCGGGTTCAGGTAATAATAAAATCCTAAGTAGGTATTAGGTTAGGTTTACATTAGCCATTTGCTACACCGAAAATGAAAAAAAAACCTTAGTTTCATTTTAGATGAAAGTAGTTTCAATAATTTTAAAACGCCAAATGTCTTAGAAATGTTTCCACAAAAATAGTTTTTCTACCATTTTATACTTATACTAGTCGACCCGGCGAACTTCATACCGCCTAACCTATTACTATTTTGTGCATGTATTGTACTGTCTTATAAACCTTCCTCTTGTATCACTCTATCTATTATAAAAAACCGTATCAAAATCCAATGCGTAGTTTTAAAGATTTAAGCATACATAGGGACAGATGCGGGAAGTGACTTTATTTTATACTATGTCCTCCTATAGAAAAGGTTTTCGAAGAATAGGCATAAAAAACCTAAACCGACTTGTAATAGTAGAAGGTAATAGCTAATAAACGCTTCTTTTATACATTACTTTACAAATAAACGCGCGTCGAACGATGGATTGATTGGATGAATTTAGAAAAACGTCATTTGATAGAGTAGGTACTCGACACATTATTCTCAAATTGAGCACGAATTGCACACAAGTTACACAACAGCATTTACGTAGTACGTACAGTTGTAAGTAGAAGTTTTTTAAACCGCCTCCTTTCATTCACAGAGATTATTGTTTTAACGTTGGTTCCGAAACCATACGTGTTTTGTCAGCGGGCTTTAAAACAAAAATCCAATAAACTTTTAATAACCGTACAACGTTGACCCTTTTAAGCTAATTTGTGAACTTGACATTGGCAAAATACTCCACTGAAGTGGAGTCAAGTCCATTAAATTAAAATAATAATAATAATAATTCATTCACAGAATGTCCGGCAGACCTGTCCGAAAGAGTGCAAGTGCACTATGACAAACGTGGTCAACGACCGCCTGGGCGGAATCATTCCTCTGATCACCGTCGACTGCGCATCGAGGGACCTCACCCTGCCCCCCGCTGACCTTCCTCCTTCCACATCAACTCTACGCCTTGAGGGCAACAAGGTAACACGGTACGAGGGGTAAGACAGTGTAGTTTTAATTAGAGAAGTTAAGGACCATACTGAGATGATGATTCCATAGTGGAAGCACAATGTTAAAATCAGTCAACAAAGAGCACACCAACGGAGCTTTCAATAATTATCAGATCCCAGTCGGTTTTGCAGAATACGCACTTATTAATCTATACCAATATTATAAAGAGGAAAGATTTGTTTGTTTGTTTGTAACAAATAGGCTCCGGAAATACTGAACCGATTTGAAAACCTTAGAATTCAAAATAGATTAGCAACACATACCTGTAAATTGCAAATAGTTAACAGAGGACCACGATTAATGGCAGCAAAAAAATTTAATAAAATACCAGATCATATCAAGCAAATTAATAACATAAACCATTTAAAAAATACATTATATAAATATTTAAATCATAAATGTTTTTATTTATTAAAAGATTTTATAGATGATAAGGAAAAGTAAAGAATTTGTAAGAAGTTCCTAATTATAATTTAAAAAGAAAGCTTTGTTTTGTTATTGTTATTATTATTATTTTTTTGTTACATTTTTATTCTCAATATTTAATTCATAATATGAAACTCTGCGTTATTTTTTAAGATATTTCTGTTTTATTTTTAAGATAGTATTTAAGGTATATTGCAGTGCCCTAACTGGGTCATGTGTCGAACTTTTTAATAAGTTGTACCATCTTTTGTATACCACATGAAAGCAATAAATATTTGAATCTTGAATCTTGAAAAATTCTTTCACTGGCAGGAAGCTACACTATCCCCGAGTGTCATAGGCTATATTAAATTTTCAAAAAAAATAGGGATCCTTACTTAAACTCAAATAATGTAACCCAAGGTCCAATATTTTTTCCGTTGTTTACATATTTAGACAGGTGGTTTGTTGTTGTTGTTTGTTTTTTTATTCGCGATTCTAAGCATTCAAAAGAACATAGTCTATAGATATAGAGCCAAGTCTTTAGAAGTATCTTATATTCTATGGCGTAACGAAGTAAGCCGGGACAGCTCGTTTCTAATAAAATTTATTTGTCTCCTTCCACTAACAGTTCCATGTGTGTTGCCTGGTAGAAATCGCTTTTAGCGAGAAGCTCGCCCCTTGCATGCAAATTTAATTGTGTGTATAGTAAATGTTGTTTATGTTATTTTGTGGGCAATATAGTGTTTTTTAACTTTAAGTTTAACTTTACCAACATATTAAATTGGTTCTTAATGACCATCGATGTTGGTTTCCCGGGTCTGGGTGTGTTTGGATGTCTTTATGTGTTTGAAGACTGTAGATACAGGGTCTACCTAGTAGGGTAAGGGGTTCCTTTTTTATTATATTTTGATCAAAAAGATATAGCTGTTTTTCTATTGTAGATTTGTACTTACTACAGACCACAAATAAGATAATCCACTATTTTCTCTACTTTAAGCCTGATTGATAACTTAGGCTTGCGGTACCTAACAAGGTACTCTGTTTGAATAAAATATCTTTGATACAGCTCTTTCAAAGTCTGTCTTTACCGTAATACATGAAAATCCTACTTAGACGTAGCCTGGGGGATATTTCAACAACACAATAATAGAAAAGACAAAAAAAAAACTTCAAAGAAATTTTGTAGGCGGTCTATTGAGATTCTTTACTTGAATGGCAATGGTGAATTAAGTATAACAGTTCATCCATCATGACCAGGTGAATGGATATCAATGGTATGAGGAAAACAAAACAAATTAATGAAATTGCTATTTGTGAACAAATAAAATTAGGAATGATAAACTTATGGACGACTAAAAAATAACAATTTAACTATTACACGTTTTCAACAAGATAAAGGTAGAAATTGAGTCGCTAGTATCGTTAGACAGTAGATTTTCATGAAGGGACTTCATTCCAACTATAATTATTAATCAAAGGCTATGAACCGTCAAATTAATCTCATAATTAGGTCGAAACAAAAATATAACAAAAAATGTCATGGGTACCATAATGTGAAAATGTCATTTACATAACCAACCATCGTAACGGTAGTCCAACAGATGCGGATAAACAAAAAATATACAATATTTGTAAAGTCTGCCAGTTAATCTCTGTAGAATTAGTGTTTTGGTTCATTTCAATTTGGGCCTTTTAAAAAAGTATTTCAGCAAATATAGATAGTACATATTTTATTAATAGGTATTTTTATTAACTTACTCCCTTATTTTAATTTTGAAGGAAGTTTGTTTGTTTGCTAATATATTAAGATGGATATATAGGGAAATATATACCACGTTCACAACCATGGAACGTATTTTTAAATGCTTAGACAAAGACGTGATGAGACACCCAAAATTAGTTCAAAAAAATCCCACATTTTAATAACTCGATTCCAGAAGACTGTTCTATTCTAGAAGATTTTCATGTATTTTTACCGTCATGTAATTTCTTTCAGTTCGAATTTTCAGATGCATTTACATAGAGTAACTTTGTGTATAATGGTGCATTTACTTGTTTAGGATATGCTGCTATTTCTGCCACCATTTCCCCTTCGAAATAATGTAGAAAAAAAAAACTAGCGACTGTAGCTAAAAATTTAGAAAAAAAAAACTAGCGACTCTAGAACTAAATCTTCGAAATAATGTAAGTAGAAAAAAAAACTAGCGACTCTAGAACTAAAAACTCATTTTTTGTAAAACTACGCGCAAAAATTTAAGATATTTCCTTTTTTTTTAAGAAAAATGATAAATTCACTTTAAAAACTTGAAGGCGAAAAGTTGATTGAAGTGTGTTTTTTTATCGTCAGAAGTTGCTTTGGTTGTTTTTTTTTGTCAAAATTTGGCTGGTGAGATAGAATATGTTGTTTTTAACTTTAACTCCTAGCATTCTACAAGTTGGAGGCCTAGTTTTTTATTTACATACTTATTAATTTATGTTTTTGTTTGACTTTTTTGTTTTAAGTATTTTTAATGAATGATGTCACAATAACAAATGATCAATGATAATTATCATCTACATTTCTATGTCAAACAGATATACTTACTCATAAAGTAGACGATAGGATCCTGTGAATAGACCTTAGGACTTTGTAGCCATCTGTTTACTGAACTGTTCCTATAAAGTTAAATTAACGAATTCTGAAATCCTTATAATTTCCTAACTATTTATTAAACCTATTTACTAATATTTATGGTTAAAGGACAAGTTTAACATTTAACATAATTATTTATGTTATGCTTGAAGCGAAAACCTTTCAAAATTATAAAAAAATATATCAAATTTTTATAAGTATACATTTATTAAGCGTGCACTTTGCCATTTCTTACGAAATGTCAACTCTAATCTGTTTGTGACGTCACGCGTATCCAGCCCGACCCATGACACTTGAGGCTCGAAGGTTCAAGAGAGTATTACTTTACTAGCGACTCTTAAGTTTGAGAAGAATTCCAATAAATTAAGTTACAAGTGGTTTCTGAGAGCTTTCAAACAGATTATTAAGATTTCGCAAAGCGCCTTAAAAAACATGAAACATATTACCTATATAAAAAAGGTGCAATACTGAACTCCCAAGAAATTACTTAACTTAATGACTAATTTAATAAATATTTTTTACGTAGGTACAGTGGCGGACTAGGACGGAGTAACACTTCCGGCTTTTTTATAATGTGTAATATCAATAAAAAACTCCAGATTAATTAACTCTGTGTTTTTTTATTTAATAGTGTAGCACGCATTGTTGTTACAAAGGGTCGGGATTGAAAGAGGACAGCGTCAGCGACATTTTTCATAGGCAATTTAAGAGTGTTCTCACATAAACATAATGCAAAACAATTCTTGTTCTTATTACAATCTCGGGCGCACGAGAACATAGACAAAACTGTTACGCCGACCTAGTCCGCCACTGTACTTAGTAAACTTATACAGTACATTGCACGTGTGAGTTTTATTTTATTAATACTCCCTGTGCTCGATAGTGTCACGATCGTGATACGGCAGCTAATATCCTGCCAGACTCTAGATTTATGAAACTTATCTTAACTAGTGGATCCGGCAAACTTCGAACCGCCTAATATAATATGTACTATGTTTTGCATGTATTAAACATAAAAACCTTCCTCTTGAATCACTCAATCAATTAAAAAACTCGCATCAAATTTGCATAGGTAGTTTAAAAAATAAGCATAAGTATACGTACAGACATACAGTAGGAAGCGACTTTATTTTATAATGAAGTAGGTAATATTTTAAATTTAGCACATAATACATTTTACCTTGCAAGTTAGAAAACAAGTTTAATTGATTACTTTAGTTTTGATCAGAACTTATTGGTTGACGAGAAATCAATTATTTGGGAGTTGACAAAGAGATTCAAACTTCACGATACACTATCAACAAATTTTGACTTCATAATTTTAAGAACGTATATTATTATAATTTCTATTTATTTTTTGTGTCAAGTGGCTACGAGCCCCTATCTTGTCTGCTTGGATGCAAGAAAGACATACAATAGAAAGAAACCTAGACCCTGGAAACAAACTTTGACATCCATAATATTACACACAATAAATGCATAAAATAAAATTTACTGATATAAAATATGGTCGATATGCAGAGAAAGCTAAATATCCTAAAATAAAAGTTGTTCAAAAATATATTTGAGTGGTGATGTGTGTAGCGTAAAGTTTTCACTGGAACGGAAACAAGTTGCATTTCACGAAACGAAAAGCGCTGAAAAAGCTAAAAAAAATCATTAAATTTTAGTACCATCTGTTTTCTTTTTTAACAATATTAGCAAAAGTTTTAAATCAGAGTTAAAAATGAAAATGAAATTTACGTTGTTATTGTTAAACCCTACAGTACCTACCGTAATATAGTATCTTGTCTAGTTATACTTTGAGCCTTATATCAAATTTCTTCCTCGCAAAGATCTGACCGCCGGGAACAAAGAACGAGACAACATAACAGAAATTTAGTTTAGTTCTGTTACGGCTCCATTGCGTGAGATGCATTTATATTGTCAAGTTAGAAAAAAACGCAATTCCTTAGTTCCTTTTACTCAGTGAGTAAAAAGGTACCTACCTAGTTTTATCAGCATCAAAACCTGTTCAAATATAATAGTTATGAAAAACTGAGTACCGACTGCCAAGCCAAACATACAAAACGTAAACTAAACTAAACATCACTTCAGAGTTATTATTTTTATTCTAATTCGCCGTTATGCAGAAGAGTAGAACGTCAAACAAACATTGGGAAACCTTTCCTGTTTTGGACGGATATAATTAACTGTGTAGTGGTAATAACAGGGCAGGATCTGCATTCTCCTTTGAAGGAGTATCAGCACATGGTAATGAAATTTGCTCAAGCGTTTTACTTGACTCGACCCAGTACTGTTTGCTAGCCGCAAACTAATTTCGAATTTACTAGCTTCACGAGGTTGTTTGATTGTGTCCTTTGTTTTGTAAATAAATAGTCAATGACCATTTTATTTGTTCGTTCTATTTTCTGTTAATGTGGGTGGGCATGGAACTTTTATTTTCCTTTCCTTTGGGATTGTTCGTATAAATTAATTCCCATTTTTTTATTTGTACCTTTAGGGCCAAAATAGGGGCACGTAGCTAAGTGTTTGTAAATTTCCCCTATTTACCTTACTTTTCATTTACCCGGCTGCTTCACTGGTCGGCTGAGCAAGTGAAGCATCCGAGTAATTAAAACGCGGCAGTAAAACCCTGGCTACAATTGTGGCCGATAGGCCAAGAGCCAAGAGATTGCTTTCCAATGTTATTTAGAGCTATTACATATTCTGAGGTAGAGCGCTATAAATTAGATAATAAAAGAAAAAAAGGCGCACAATAAAGTGTGATTACGTCGTAGGAAGATCTGATAATTAGCAAAAAAACTAGGGATTTTGCGAAAACCCGGATAATTTGATATAACGATATTAATTTTCAATCATGCTGACCTATACATCGTATGGAGATGTAGTACTTTATTTACACATACCAATAAAATTATTAGTAAACGAGCTTTCCCGGCTTACTTCGTTACGCCATAGAATATAAGATACTACAAAAGACTTGGCTCTATAGACTATGTTCTTTTGACCGCCCAGAATGGCCGAATAAGAAACAAACAACAACAACAAACCACCTGTCAAAATATGTAAACAACGGAAAAAATATTGCACCTTGATTTACATTATTTGAGTTTAGGTAAGGATCCCTAATTTTTTTGAAAATCTAATATAGCCTATGACACTCGGGGTTAATGTAGCTTCCTACCAGTGAAATAATTTTTTAAATCGGTTCAGTATTTCCGGAGCCTATTCGTTACAAACAAACAAACAAACAAATCTTTCCTCTTTATAATATTGGTGTAGCACCTGTACGATGTAGGTATCTATGTTAAGCAACCTCTGTATAATTTACTCTTTGTCAACTCGATCTGTAACCGAACACGCTAACCACAACACTGCTGCAATCAGAAAAACCAACGTCGATTATGAAGCCGATAGTTAAAACTCGCAGCGGTCGCATAGTTAAGCCGAGAGTGCGTTTTCAATAAGTGTGAAACGAAATAACTGTCTCGCATTTTAACTATATTTAATCTCGGTTCTGCTTAAGTTATGGGTTTTGATTTTTTGTGTAATAACTTTGGTTTCTTATGACCGTGTGAGCCGCAGGCACTTAGCAGGCGACAACAGAGCGAGATCTACTCTTCAGCTGCAGTCGCACCTCCGTCAACACATAATTTACGATTAGTGTGAACAGTGTAGTGTTAAAAAAGTTTAAGTATAAAGTTTTTGTTGGTGACCAACAACCATAAACACTTACGTGCATACTTATATTTAGAATTTACGACTTACAATTTTTTTCAACATAATATACACATTTTAAACTTAAGTACCTACTTTAAGATTTTAAATTTATGACTTTCTTTATGCGTTCTTTATGTTACATTTTAATTTTTACACTTTTTACTATGATCATAATTTAGAGTCCTTTATTTTTTTACGTTGAATGTTTGTCAACTTTTTAAGTATGTTATACTTTAGGCTATACCTTTTAACTTTTAAACAATATGTATTTTTGTTAAACTTCTTAGTCCTTTCTAAAGGGGGAGGACTGTAGCCCCTGTACGATGTAGGTATCTATGTTAAGCAACCTCTGTATAATTTACTCTTTGTCAACTCGATCTGTAACCGAACACGCTAACCACTTATCAGTTGCTATTAAACCATAGTCAAAACAACACCTCTGTTTCACTGCCGATAGTGGGAACCTTCACCCTTCTTAAATAAATAAATTGGAGTCAGATCAAAATAATATATTAACTAAAGAAATTAATAAAGTTTGTATACCTACAAAGTAGCAAACAAAATAAGTAATTTCTAAATTGGTGTAGACAAAAGAATCTTTCGAATTCTGACTATTATATCAAAACTAGTCTACCCGGCGAACTTCGTACCGCATAACCTATTACTATTTTGTGAATCTTACTTTTAAACCTTCCTCATAAACACTCTATCTATAAAAAAACCGCATCAAAATCCGATGCATAGTTTTAAAGATTTAAGCATACATAGGGACAGACGTGGGAAGCGACTTAGTTTTATACTATGTACTAGAGGCTGCCCCGCGGTCTCACCCGCGCAGATTTCTCATAAACACAAAAATCCCGTTTTTTCCCGTTCCCGTGGGAATTTCGGGAAATCCCTTCTTAGTGCTCACCTACACTCTTTAAGGAACCCACTTGCCAATTTTCAGCTTTCTACGCCCAGTAGTTTCGGCTCTGCGTTGTCTGTCAGTCAGTCAGTCAGTCAGTCAGTAACGGAAGAGTTTAATGTATATTGATAAATGATGATATTAAATATATTTATAATAAGTATATATTATTAGGTACCTAGTTCTTTTAAAAAAATTTTTTACATCGCATGAAAAAATGAAGAGTAATAAAACTGGTAATTATGTTTGTTCAATGTTCCGTTCAAGTTACGAGAATAAATAGAGACAACATCCGCAACAAATTTAATATCTTTTATAAAGAGATACGTTTTACAATTCATAATTGAATTCTGCCAGCGACTCTGAGATTTATTATAAAAGAGATACCTATTTGGCACAATTGCTAGTAAATAGGTGACGACCAATCTATAAGAACAAACTTTAGAAGTGTACAACCAATTTCACAGAAACAATTGGCAAGTAAAAATTAATTGAAGTAAAGATGAGCATTTTTTTAATTAAAATGTAAACTTTTGCCTGGTATGGTTCAAATAAAAAAAGTCACATTGATATGGTACACATTTCAAATAATAAAGTCATATAATAGCCCTATTAAGTAGTCTCTAGTTACCTAGTAGTAACCTATCCTAGTAATTATAAATTATCGTCAGGTCCTTTCTGCTTTGCTATTTATTTTCAAGGTTCGGGACCATTTCTATGTACCTATCTATTTTATTTTGTACCTACATATAATTTTGTCTTTTTTTGTCTTAATGTTTTGTATTTACCTCACCTACCTTATTGTATGTTATTTTAGTATAGCTTATCACATCTTGTTAGTTATTTACGTATGCCTGAATGTTATGGTGATTGTCGAATAAATGTATTTTCTTTCTTTCTTTCTATTTCTACAGATAATTCTCATTCCAATTGTTAACGCTTTTGCTGCTGCTGGTTTCTTTAGAAATTTACTCTACAAAATTGGCTTTGAAATAAAAAACTACAGAACTAAGACGAATCAAGGGGATATGATCTATTCCATATTGTGAGGCAGTTTAAATAGTAAAAACATAACATTTTCTTTCAACCCAGCGATCAAAGTTTTAATCACTTCCAGATAAGCACGATCCACACGATCCTGCAGAACCCCCAGTACCAGGATCTGGCGGACCTGTACCTGGACAACAACAGCATCCCCAGCGTGAAGGAGCTGGAGGCCTCCGAGTGGTTCACCAGGTTCCGCGTGCTCAGTCTTAGAGGGAATCATTTGAAACAGGTAGGTTAATTTTTTTTCTCTAGCCAAATCAGCTTCCGGCCTAGAGTCATTTTATTGTTTTTTATATTCGAAGGCTCAGCGCGAGGCAAGCAATTTAAAGTTTATAGCAGGTCAATTATAAATTTCCATACATTCATTATTGACCTCTGAGCAATTATGATGCATTATTGTATTATAGCTACAAATATTAATGATTAAATTGAAGTGGGTTTAAAAACAAGCTAGCTGATTAAGTCAGCAAAATTAGGTAGGTACATAGGTTTTGCTTTTTTATATGTGATTTTTCTCGTCGGATGCAATAACAATAATAATAACACTGCTTCGTGGCTCAGTTGGCAGTGATATGGACTGAGTAAACGTGTGCACCCGGGTTCGATTCCCCGGCGGGGCGATTATATGATGAATATCGATGTTTGTTTCCGGTCTGGGTGTGATGTTCGTCTCTGTGTGTGTTTCGGGCACCCTAGATACAGGTTATTCCTAGTTAGGGGCTCTGAGTGTGATGTGTTATTATTGTTATTATTATTAAAAAAAAAAACAGTATAAACAACTTGGGGGTAAAGTTATTCTGCCTCGGGTGAGGTAACAACCCTCGCCTCTTTAAGTTTCAAATCATTATCATTAACCCTTGAAACGCTCTCTACGCTCTGGTTTTAACAGACCAACCTCATACATAATACATCACTTTACACCCTTGTTGCATAAACTTCTATTGAACCGTGTACCATAGAATTGCTGGTTTGATACTTACTGCGTATATTTGATGTAAGACTTATAGCCTACTACCTATTAACGGTGTATCTAAGAATAATAGAGTTAGGCCTACGTTGTATTTGAACAGCGGTGGGTTATCATAAATAAAGCCTCAGTTTAATGCAAATTTTACCAAGGTACTGCGTAAGTCAATTATCTTGAAATAATATTTGGTATAATTTTGGAGAGATAGGTATCTCTCCGAAATTAGGTAACTAACGATTCATATAGGTACAGTTGCCAGCACATCAACCTACCTTATCATATTAACCATGTGTAACCATGGTGGCCAATAAGCATATTTGCTAAGTTGATGAACGGCAGTTTCTTTATTAAATACTGGAATATCATGGTTATGTTTTACTTTCTTTATTAATTTAAGAGCCAGTTAACAGCGATGCTAGTGCCATTCGCAAAAAAAAATTAATATCTTCTAAACTAAGGCAAATATTAAAAATGTGGCACTGTATGACACTAGATAATGTAGCCTAGTATTTTTAGGGCAATTCTGTACAGCTTTTAGGTTGAAGACCAAAGAAAGCTAAAAAGGGTTGCTAAAGTGGCCACTTACAATCTATGTTTTTTTTTGTTCTTTTTACTTAGGACTACTTTGCTGTGCTAAAAAAATATAAGGCTACATTATCTAGTGTCATACAGTGCCACATTTTTAATATTTGCCTTAGTTTAGAAGATATTAATTTTTTCACGAATGGCGCTAGCATCGCTGTAAACTGGCTCATAAAAGAAAATAAGATCTTAATTACATATCATCTAAACTTTTTCTGGTTTACTAATGTTGTGTACTAATTAAACTCAATCTCATTTAAATAAATTTACCTGCACGTTTATTCATTTGCCTGCTAAATGTTAATGTTCGTTTTTTTTTCTAGTCTGCAAAAAATCATAACTGCCCGCTTTGTCGCATGAGTTGCTGGACTTTATATGCAGACAGACCCATAAAATTATTGTTATTACTGGTCCACGTTACTACCGAATCGTTATTAATTGTTATAATAATTGTGTTGACCAGATACCAGTATACGCTTTCGACAAAGCGTTCCAGAGCAACAACAATATAATGCACGTGTTCCTGGGGCTCAACCCGTGGCGGTGCGACTGTCACTTCGTGCCGCGCTTTCAGGCGCTACTTCTGAAGTACAAGCGCGTCATCCGAGACCTCAAGGATATTCGATGCTCCAACACTTCCAATATTGAAACTTCGCTTGTTCAGGTTTGTTTGTTTTTGAGACATTTGAAACGTTTACCACACGATGCGCGGTGTAGTATTCTTAAAAAAAGAGTGATGTAATCATTACTTTTTAATTCGCTTGTTTAATTAAGTTTTTATGTTGTATTTAACTTCCAAAATAGTTTTGATATCATATTGAAAATTTAGTAAGCTTTCGGTACTCTATATTAAAAAAAAAGGCAAATCAAATCAAAATCTCCTCTCCTATATATATGAAAATAAATATATCAAAACTCCTATCCTATATATATCAAAACTCGAGAACTGCCGGGCCGATTTAACTGATTTTGGTTTTGAAATGTTCGTAGTAGTCCAGGGAAGGTTTAAAAGGTGGAAAAAAAATCGAAAAATTGAGGAGTTAGAAAAAAACAACAATTTAATTTTTCTACTTATATAAAATTGTAGGGCGCGGAACAAAATTCTGCAAAACCACTTTATTATACTGTGCCTTCGGCATACGCAATTGAATAGAATAATTAGTTTTATGTAGATTTTAACTAACATATTTTGAATAGCTTTTGATGAATCCTACATGTGCCGGAATCCAGCTGGAACACACAGGCGTATAATAAATTTAGTGCAGATTTTCACGAAGAAACAGCGTAAATCTCAATTAGAGTGTATTCAATCTACATAATAGTGCGTTCATTTGTCGTTCGAGAATCAACCAGTTGGTTCAGTTTAACCAGTGCAAAGGTAGAGTAGAGTTAAGGTAGAGTAAGCAACTGCCTAGAGGCCCCGCATCGACAGAACAAACCGTTCATTGAACAAAAAAAAATGGTGTGACAATTCCCAACAATAACATTACAATTTTATTTGACAAATATCAATTGATCTAGTATCGAGCGTAGTGATTTACCTTCTCTCTGGTATCGAGTTTGCATAGCCTAGGGGCCCCGACGGAATTGTTTCCTAAGGGCCTGGACAGAATAAATCCATTATACCGGCCCGGTTTCAACTATTACATCCTATCATTTAGAGATCCTAGAAACTTGTCATATTCCACTTTCTAAATAAAGGCTTTGTCAAACAGACGGCGCTACAGCGTCGCGTTAGAGCGCTTGAGCGTCGACTTGTAATGAACTATGACTGTATTATAACTGGGATAGGTATCATAGGAACAGTAGAATTTCTACCCTTTGCTGAATACTATGTAAGGTTTCAATTCAATACATTGCACTGTATGCGGTCAATCAATGTAACATTTTTTGGAAATAAATGTCTTTGATGTCTTTAATCAATTTTATTGTAAAATTTACTTAAGTCTTTAGAATATAAGTGTTATTTTAGTAGAAATCTGATTTTACATAATACAAAATGTGCTTACTATGTGTTATCTAAAACGAACATCCTATGTGCTTGTGTAGGTATATTCCAATTACTTAAAGCTGTGTTGGCAAAATGAATTTTGCTTTGGCATTCGGTTGTATGTTTCGTAATTGGGTTGCAATTCCAACGTTTTAGAGAAGTTTTTTCCTTAGTTTGCTGTTAAAAACATACACGTGTTTTTCATATAAGTATCTATGTCTACATGAGAAAAATCTGTAAATTTTTTACGGTAATTTTAGGACTTATGTTAGTCTTGTGTCGAGTTATTTGATATGAAAATAGTTAAATGCACATATTTATCACCATCTCTACAGAATCACAACTTGCGGACAATGACCTGTTTTAGGAATCGCCATAATTACACGATGCTGTACTTTAATAATCTAGGTATTCTAGGTATTTTAATTGTTTTTTTTTTCAAAGAGACCCGCCTTCAATAAATTTACACATACATCGCTGAGAACTTCCTCTTTTCCGAAGTCGGTTCAAATAGGTACAATTAAAATAGTCAAACTCGAGATAATCGCATACAAACAAACATGCATACACACAACTCCTTTTTTGAAGTCGGTTAAAAATCTAATGTTACATGAAATGTTTCTATCACTTGTTATTGTTTCAGATCAGCTCTATATCTCTGGGCAGTGTCTGCAGTGCCAGCAGAGCCATGGCGATCAGTCCTGTCAACATCGCGAACATTGTCCTGGCGACTCTCATACTGCTGGTTATAGGGCGTTTCGTTTACGACTGGCACAGTTTCAAGACCACTGGAAAACTGCCATGGATATCTTCAATATTGCCTTAGAAGATTTTCATAATATTAATTTTTGTCTGTCGCTTTTAGCAAAGTCAAGATAATGATGTATTTAAGAGCTAGTTCACAGCAATGCTAGCGCCATTTGCGTAAAAAAAAATCAAAACTAAGGCAAATATCAAAAATGTGGCACAGTATGACACTAGGTAATGTAGCCTGTAAACTTGCTCTTAAGAAAAATGTAATAATAGCCTGCAAAAAATAGACCTAGTCAAAATAGGGTAAAATAAACCAACTGTACCGAGGCAGATTTATTTGAACCTATACAGAATAGAATTATAATAGGTATGTATGTATGATCTATACCAATATTATAAAGAGGAAAGATTTGTTTGTTTGTTTGTAACGAATAGGCTCCGGAAATTCTGAACCAATTTGAAAAATTCTTTCACTGATAGGAAGCTACACTATCCCCGAGTGACATAGGTTATATAAGATTTTCAAAATAATTAGGGATCCTTACTTCAACTCGAATGATAAAGCCCAAGGTGCATTTTTTACCCGTTGCTTACATATTTTGACAGTTAATGGTTTGTTATTGTTGTTTGTTATTTTTAATTAGCCCATTCTGGGCAGTCAAAAGAACACAGTCTATAGAGCCAAGTCTTTAGTAGTATAATAAATTCGTTGGCGTAACGAAGTTCGCCGTGTCAGCTAGTAACATAATAAGTATAGTGCGCTCGACTATATAGGTTATTAATAAATAAAAAAAATAATATAAATAGTTAAGGACTATACGAAAAATTAATTTTCAGTGATTTTGATGTTGTTGTAAATAAGTTCCTAGTTGCGTAGAGTTTATAGAAGTTAAATTAATTTATATAAGTACCAGTAAGAGATTAGATAAAATGTTATGTGAATATTGTAGGTCAATACTAGTGCGGACACAGAGTTATCAAATTCGTATACGTATTCAGTAGGTACTTAAATATACATAAAATACATAATTGTGTAAAAAAAAACTTACATAATGTGATAAACTACCTGTATTTGTAGTCAGAACGTAATATAATAATTAATTTTTTTGAAGAAATTTATTAGTCATCATTTTATTACCTACCTACCTAGTATAAAATACTTGGAGAGCTTTACGCTTTAGTCATAAATCATACCCCCTCATCAAGTAGAAAAAAGCTGATGATCTTCAAACGGCTGAACAGAATTTCATGAAATATGTCTAAAAATCAGTATAAAAATATGTATGACACCAAAAAAAAAAAAACTAAAAGAAATCTTTTTATCCGTTTGGCAGTTACGATACCACATTTACATACTTATATAATATATTACTAGGGGCTGCCCCGCGGTTTTTCCCGCGCAGATTTCTCCTAAACACAAAAATCCCATTTTCTCCCGTTTCCATGGGAATTTCGGGAAATCCTTTCTTAGTGCTCACCTACACTCCCTAAGGAACCTACATGCAAAATTTCAGCCCGCTACGCCCAGTAGTTTCGGCTCTGCGTTGTCTGTCAGTCAGTCAGTCAGTAACGGAAGAGTTTTATATATATTGACTAGAAGCTGCCCCGCGGTTTCACTCGCGCAGATTTCTCATAAACACAAAAATCCAGTTTTTTCCCGTTCCTATGGGAATTTCGGGAAATCCTTTCTTAGTGCTCACCTACACTCCCTAAGGAACCTACATGCAAAATTTTAGCCCGCTACGCCCAGTAGTTTCGGCTCTGCGTTGTCTGTCAGTCAGTCAGTCAGTCAGTAACGGAAGAGTTTTATATATATTGATAACACATTATACACGTCTTATAAAAAGTTTTTCCATGGAGCTATTATAGCTATTGCATCGGGGGTTAAAAAAGTAAGCGTACTTATTTGTATTGATTACAAGAAGGTACTATCCGAAACTTTACTCTGTCTAAATTAATTTATTATTGACGAGCTTTCCCGGCTTACTTCGTTACGCCATAGAATATAAGATACTATAAAAGATTTGGCTCTATAGACTATGTTCTTTTGCCTGCCCAGAATGGTCTTGATAAAAAACAAACAACAACAACAAACCACCTGTCAAAATATGTAAACAACGGAAAAAATATTGCTCCTTGGGTTACATTATTTGAGTTTAGGTAAGGACCCCTAATTTTTTTGAAAATCTAATATAGCCTATGACACTCGGGGTTAATGTAGCTTCCTACCAGTGAAAGAATTTTTCAAATCGGTTCAGTATTTCCGGAGCCTATTCGTTACAAACAAACAAACAAACAAACAAACAAATCTTTCCTCTTTATAATATTAGTATAGATAGGTATTAAAAAAGAGAAAAGAAAGTAACTTTAGTGTAATAACGTTGCCTGATGTTACAGACTTATAAAGAGTAGTTAACACAAGTTAAGGAAGGATTAAATTTCAAAGTAATTAAATAAGTTTTAAGTGTAGAACTTACGCCAGGAAGCACAAAGGCTTTAGGATTGGTACCTATCTATAGTTAAGTATACAATGTGTTTTTTTCGTACCTGACAAACATTTACTTCATTCAATATCGAAACTTAAATTTTAAAATGGCCGCCAATTCTAGTATATTAGGAGTTAACCCTACTTAACGGTATTTAGCGAAGAAATTTCTTAGAGAATCCACCCTTAATGTTTTTTGGGTACGAAAAGAAATACATTGTATATTTTATTTATAACAACAAGATGCAACACAATACCTACCAATTTCTAGATATTGCAAAGTCAGTCATACCCTTTTTTTTGAAGGCGGGGTTAAACTCCTGGGAGGAGCCGCCTGGTTATGTGGGGTTCACACCCACTAAAACCCCTCCGGTGTCCGGCTCGGCTGTTGGCAAGGGGGTCATCGGAGATCTTTTCGAGCTGGTTCATCTCCGCGGCCCCTTTCAGCATCGGCTCTTAAGCCTCATCTTAGGGAGACATGGTGGTCGACCCCCCGGAGCGTGGTTTGCTTGTCCAACCCACAACGACGGAAACGGGACACCCGCGATCTGTCGCTCTTCTCGGGGCCGTCGCCTCGTGCACCCAACGGCCCCGGGGTCCCCTCTAAGTCGCCTCTTCCCTGCTTGTTTTTTTATATCATTCTTCAGCCCGGTACTGCAGGGCTTAAGACATTTATACTTACGTTAAAGAAGAAAAAAATAAGTTAGGTGATAATTTGAGGTTTTAGGAATGCACAAAGTTCCTCCCTCAATTTCTATTCGTGATTTTATAATGCTGACTAAAAATACTGATAACTTATGTAAAAATGTTAAAGACGCAGGTGTGATGTGAATAAAGTCTAGAAAAGTTTTTAAACCCAATTTAAAAAGCAATTGTAAATAAAAAAGGACATAATTATTATTTGAAATGCGATCCCAGTTCCCACGTATCATGTGTCAATAACGCGTTGAAGCGTGATACCTGCCGAGCAAGCTGAAATTCATATTTTAAAACGAACTTTACAGCTTCCAGTAGTTATACGTTCGTTCGCATAAATATGTAAGTACAATTTTTGAACCTTACAAACGTAAAACATTTTTTTTTAAAACTTATCCTGGGCCCTGTGTTTTGTTGTATTAAAAGTACCTTCATTAATTTTGAAGCCAGTGAAGTAGGTTATAATTGTCGGATAAGTAGAGTTTGAAGTCCTAGCCACAGGGAAGGCAAGGAATTAATAAATTCACAAATAACGTTACGCCGCGCCGAGTACATTACGTAGATATCTTGGGTAGATATCATAATCAATATATATAAAACTCTTCCGTTACTGACTGACTGACTGACAGACAACGCAGAGCCGAAACTACTGGGCGTAGCGGGCTGAAATTTTGCATGTAGGTTCCTTAGGGAGTGTAGGTGAGCACTAAGAAGGGATTTCCCGAAATTCCCACGGGAACGGGAAAAACGGGAATTTTGTGTTTATGAGAAATCTGCGCGGGAAAAACCGCGGGGCAGCCTCTAGTTTATAGATAAAACTTTTGTTTCACTAAGCATTTCACACAAATGCTGCCATCTATCGGATTTGAGTAGAAAGCGGTACGGCAAAGTTTTAGGGGTTTGTGACTCTCTGGAATGAAGTGCATTCCAATCAACTCGTCTTTTGCTGTCCTAAAAGTATAACTTAGTTCTCGGGAAATTGAAAAGATGTCGCTGTGATTAAACATTAAAATTATGTTGTTTTTTAACCGACGAAAAAACAAAAAGGAGGAGGTTCTCAATTCGTCGCGTATATTTTTTTATTTTTTTTTTTTTATGTATGATCACGCATAACTTTTTACTGTGTGGACCGATTTTGATAATTCTTTTTTTAATCGACAGGGTATACCTTGAAGTTGGTCCCATAAAAATTTGGAAATAAAATTCCCACCCTAAAGGTGGGAAAATAGGGGTGACTTTTTGGTCGGCGGGTCGATTTATCCACTCACAGGTTGCATTTCCGTGTTACATTATAACTTTTGATACCTACTTACAATATCTTTGGAAATGAAATAAAATCAGCCAAAAGACGTCCACTGCTGGACATAGGCCTCCCTCACAAATCGCCTCACCGACCGGTCGTGATCGAACCTCATCCTGTTAGTCCCTCAACCTTCACCAGGTTGTGTGGCCACCTTGTGGGGTGCGACCACCCGGTGAAGTATGATTAGCTGGGGTCAAAAAATTAGCCCAAAAAAACTGAAAAGCAAAAAATAAAAACTTTTTATAAAAAAATTAAACCGCCGAAAAAACTGAAAAGCATTAAATAATAGGGAAACATTTTCTATTAGGCCTTAATTAACTCACTTCTTAAAGTAATTTTGGATTACCAAGAAATTTTGAGTCGGTGCCACAGAATCAACGAATAAAGATCACTAAATTACCTGAAATTCAAAGAAATAACCGAAAAACGTATGCCGCTGCGCATCGCGCTTTACATAGATAATGAATTTGCTTGTTTGGTGTGGCGCCGACTTAAAATTTCTTGGTAATCCAAAATTACTTTAAGAAGTGAGTAAATTAAGGCCTAATAGAAAATGTTTCCCTATTATTTAATGCTTTTCAGTTTTTTCGGCGGTTTAATTTTTTTATAAAAAGTTTTTATATAGATAAAATTTATTATAATGGAGCGTAGCCTACTGTCCTAGGTTCATGATTAACTTATTATATGCATAATGTACTTTTCCCACTTTCCCTAATTCGAACACTTTGTTTGAGCCTCAGAGAGATGGAAACACTAGAGCGTCATTATGGTTAGCGTTTACCCGAGGTTTACCTACCTCACTGGTTTGCATTGCCTTCATTTTTTTTCTTCATTTAATGTTCTGTGGTCTGTGGCTTTCCTGTAATTTTGATGGACAAGTAAATTGTAACCAAAAACGACCCACCGACCAAATTCTATTTTTATTTACCTGAATTTTAGATGAACAAGTAAATTTGTAATTTATTATACTTACCGAAATTTTGCAAGTTGTAATAATGCCCAATGATTCGGCAAGCCAGAGCAAAACATTACACCTTTTTTACCACAGCACCCACCCGTGGAGAGACAATTCGCCGTCCCCTCGCAACTCCCACGAAGAGCTGCCTTACCACTGCAAGCGATGGCGGAAGTACCCGCACAACGTACTTTGTAAAACATCCGATGAGACAGAGATCAAACCTAAACGCAACAAGCTCGAAGAAGGCGATTGCAAACCCACCACGCACCTGACCAGCCTAGCAGAAGCAATAAGGGACGCAAATTATCACGAGAGTCGCACTACGGATAGGTTCAAAAACGAAATCGAAGCCATCATGAATCGATTTGAAATCTTCAATCAAAACCTTGGTAAACTCCATCAAGTTTGCTTAGGATTTGCCGAAACGTCAACAGAGCGGGAACGATAATTCACCATGATAGTAATCTTGAGAGCAACTGCAAATTAAATGGTAAAAGATGTCTCATTGGAAATTAACGTGAATGTACTTAATCATACATTGAAGGCGAGCAATAATGCCCTAATGAATCGTAGATTGGTTCCTCGATTGTAAAATCTTGAGTAGGTATAAAATCTTTGCGCAATCCTGATATATTTCCAAGGTGAATGCTTGGAGATTAATCTAATTAAGAGAAGATATACGACTGAGCCAATAAATTGAGCTGGTTGTGATGAATCATAGCGGAGCTTGGAATATTTCTCTTATAATACTCGTAAAACCGAAAGACTTTGTGAACAGCAAATTTAGCAGTAATACGGGTTTTATTGTAAATTTATATATACAACCCCGTTGAGTTTCTCTGATGTTCTAAAACCATTATTTTTATTAAAAAAAAAACAATTTTTTTTAATATATAATCGGTTGCAATTTTAATATAAATGACTATCAACATCTCTCTGTTAATTTTATTACCGTCTATTCAAGTGGCATTCCGATATTTCATTTTCCCCAAAAAAGTTACCTTCTCCGTTTCTGTATCAGATTTTAAATTGTTTTGTATTTTATTATCGTTATACTTACCTATTAAAAGAGAAAAAAAACATAAATTATTGAAAGAGCTTAGAGTCATTCTTAATGAAATCACTTACATATGCAGGCACAAACTGTGAGCGTGTTTTTCATACACTTTGTAACCAAAACATAGCAATAAATGAGCGCTTGCTACAAACATGTGAGTTTTTATTTAAAGATAAATATGCCTTATAGTTTGTGAAATCAAGATCAGTATTCCGTACTTGGCTTTATTAACTCATCGAGCTGATTTTAGCTCGGCAGAAAAGAAACGCTCATATGGGAAACCGGAAACGCAAACGCGCAATCGACAGTATCTGAATGAGGGCGGCGAAGTGATTTATTTCCGCAAAGGCAGTTCGTCGGTTGACAGCTACTTCAGCAGTCTCGGGGCGAAAGTAATAGAAATTATTAATATGACGACGATCGAGACCGAGAAATAGGTATTATCGTTTCAATCGTGAAGTTGGAAAGTTTCGCAACTTTATTTTTTTCTGTCTCATTGATTTAATTCTATTTCTTGTTTAGAATTGATTGAGTTTACATATTTTCGTTCTTTTATTAAAATGGAATTGGGAAACTTTTATTCAAGAAATATTGTTTTTTGTCTGGAATTTGTGATGAAATAAATCTTTCGTTTGTACATTGTCTGAATTTTCCTAACAATAAAGTAGTATAAAAAATGTGCGGAATTGAGGAAATGGCACAGTAGTCTCTCGAATTGATATAGCGATCTGAGAATCTAATAGGAATGCTGGATAATCGAATTTTAAAACGCAATCAGGAATGGGGAATAATCCAGAGATGTGCCAATAAACGCGGGGCGATATATCAGCGCGTGTCAGCTGACTCCGCTCGAAGAGGGAGAGTAACAGATTGTGCTATTGTAACCTAATTTTACGAAGTAGGAACACTTTTTGATACCTAAAACAACCAAAAAAAATATTTCAGTATTCTAAAATAAGGGTAAGTTATCCTATAAAAAATTTACTGAATCTGAATTTGGGTACGTATTAGCTGACTTTAGAATTGAGATAAATATATAGGTGCCTACTTTTATTATATTTTGTATGAATTCATGACTCAGCTGGGTATGGATGGATCTAGAGAAGTAAAGGTAGTTAATTGAGGAGTGCTTCTGATTGCACATTTTAATTGCTGCCCCGGTGCAAACATCCGCTGCTTCTTTTGCAACGTTTTGAAATGCAAAGTCAAGAGGAAGAGCGCTATCTTTAACCGTTATCTTAAAATTTGTCTTTACAGCAAAAATGGTTCTCCGACTCGACTGGCTGCTGACTTTTTTTAAATATTTTAATGTTATTCTGGATAAAAAAGGATGAACAAGAGTGCCAATTTTTTCTTTACCGTAATCAGCCCACATTCATTAACTTTGAAACCTAGATAAAAAACGTATTTTGAATCACGGTAGTGCAACACACACTAGCAATGTTTGAATCATTAGAATTCGGCGGGATTAAAGTTTGATTTTCATCATACCATGATACATTATAGGTCAGAGAGAAAAACACTTTTATGTAACTTGTAACAATACAATTTACGTTTTTTTTGAAGAAAAAGAAAGTTACTTAAAAAACAAAACTTATATCATACAAAGAGCGTTTGCATTTCTCCACTTAAAACTTGTGAATAACCTGTCGATAAATAAGGAAAGTATTTCTATGGTTGAGGATCTTAATAGGATTTATAAAAGCGTTGCCACTTTTTGGGTGTTTTCCTCGAACCTTTTGAATTCTTCACGAAAGTTCTCCCTTGCATTCAAAGATAAGTGAAACTAGCTACCCTTGTCACGCGCTCAATCCGCTTACGGGTGATTGCCGAACTATCGTTAATACTCTTTGATTTTCTATATCTTCCTACAAAGTACTCTATATATATTTTATTCATTTTGGTTGAATAATAAACTACCTATTTTATCTTTGGTTCTGTTTCAATTGAATTCTTTTTTAATTGAGCCATTTATATGCATTATTTAAATCAAAGTTAAGTATTAATATAAAACAAATTTTATTAACTAATGCAAAAAAATATTATATTTTTGCGTTACTTGTAAAAATAAAAATATAAAATAAAGCTTCAGCAGCCCACTTCGCATTTAACCTGTATTGTTTTTACTTTAACTTTCTCTAAATTGACGCTGTGCAAGACAAAGTGCGCTGCGGATTAATTGAAATCAAGATTTTTCTTGCACAATTTATCTTATCTAAATTACTGAAATGATTTAAAATATATAAATGAACTCTGTATAATCGATCGAGCGAGACACAGGTGCAAAAAAAATTAAGATTGATTGAGGTACTTAACATAAGTTGGCGCATCAAAGCTTTATCATTATAATTACTAGATCTGTTTTAAAAATAGAGCAGCAAAAACAATATTCTTCTTCTTCAATATTGTTATCCCTAGCGGGGACATAGGGCTTCAAGAATTTTCCTCCAATGTTGGCGGTATTGAGCAGCGGGTAACTCCTAGCTAATCGTCTATGGTAATATGTATGTATGTAAATGCAGGCAAGACTAATAGCAAAGCGAAATTAGTCTAATCCAAATTAGTATGATAATCATGGTGACAATGCGTCAAACAATCCGCATTGGAAATTTGGTGAAAATAAATTTTTGATTCCAGTAGCGCATTGTTGTTCGTAGAGTAGCGCTTTTTATAAAAAAATAACTAATGTAAAATCTTTAGATTTCTAAACGTTGTCTTCGTTATCATCGATAAAAAAAACGTTTTTACTGTTGTTGCTTATTGGTATTTAACCCTAGTTATTACTTAAATTTCAGAGAAATATTAAAATATTGATAGAGTGGCCACTTTTAGTAACCTCTCTGATCTAATTAGGATTCTTCAAAGCCTGAATCCGTAAATATGCTTAATTTAAATATTTGATACCTATTCTATTTTGAATGAAAGTTATTATTATTTGCCTATAGTTTACTTACGCTACGTTATTTTTTTACTAACATGTTTACATATGTATATTAAAAACTTTTAAAGTAATAGTTTTAGAGTTAACTGCCTCCATTTTTTATATTCTCTAAGTGCTCAATATTTCTGAATAGCTATTTGTCATACCTTCGTTATTTTATTTCGACCGTCTGGGTATCAGCTGCTGATCTTCTGATAAAACATCTGCTCCAGCTCCAACACGTTTACATTCGACGTTAATGGATGTCATTGCATTTATTTAGTAAAAATATAATAATTGAAACGTTATTTAGTTTAAGAAAATTT
This sequence comes from Euspilapteryx auroguttella, assembly GCA_951802225.1. Classification (NCBI taxonomy): domain Eukaryota; kingdom Metazoa; phylum Arthropoda; class Insecta; order Lepidoptera; family Gracillariidae; genus Euspilapteryx; species Euspilapteryx auroguttella. The sequence continues at coordinate 4,624,759 of OX637654.1, forward strand.
ATAGTCCGAATAGTAAACAGCAGGGCTAGCATAATATGTGAGACAAGTCTTAAGCTCTAAAAATTAAGATAAAACTTCAACTAAGTTTGGTTTAAGAAAAAATATTCAAAAATTCTCTGCAGCTGCACTGGGACTAAAATGATTTAAAAACTCCGCAGACGTACAATATCACCTCACTCAGGTAAAACTTATAATGCACTTTCGAAATATGACAAGTTCTAAAGAAGTTCCAGTTTTAGTGTCCGCCCGCTTGATAACTTAAAGAAAATTGAGTTGTTTTTTTTGGATGCTTCATATTATTCAAAAAAAAAACTCCATAAGGTGATTATTTTATAAATAAAAATAAATTGCTAATGTTGTAGCTCGCTACAAAAATACAATGCATAAAATGACTCGGGGCACGAATGGTACCTTATAAGTTTCGCGTTGGTTCAATACACGGTTTAGCTCCAATCAGCATTACGGCGCGCAATTCCATTTTCTTATGTTATTAAAACTTTTCTTGTTTATTGAGCAGACCAATAAAATAACCAAGAGAAAAAAAAATGTATTCAATTTATAATACAACACCATAAATACAACATAATATACTGATAGTGAAACAAGATGATGTGATGTGATGATTGTGATGAAGAGCTAGTCATTCGATCTCAACTCGTAATTTTAAAAGCAACCATTTACGATGTTCACACAACGTAACTAGATCGGATTGTTTCCCGCGTCTTGTGATCCGGAGACATTAATTAAAGGAAGCTGCCAACTCAAGGAGGTGCGCTGTATAAGAGCAGGCAAACGGTTTACACATAACCAGCCTACGAAGACCTGTGATGGAAGTAACGCATAAGGAAATAAATATGATGGTAGATATCAAGTTCGGCTGGATAGTGAAGATACGCGCACGTCAGTTAGTTTGAGATCGGTTTAATTATTACGCTGGTGGGTAGGCTGATATTTTGTAAGTTTAATAATTTAATAACTTGTATTTGTATAGTTTAAATAATAAATTATTTATTTCAGTCCATGAATGTATTTGTCACCTTACATTATTAAACTCAGTTGTATATTACCTACTTAACAATTTTGTAGAAATGTAATTAATATTAATAATTTTTCCTTTATATCTTTTTAATTTTATTCTCAAATATATTTTTGAAATGTCAATGATTTCTATTAAGTTATTAAAATTTGTACTTTATGTATAGTATAGTTTCGGTTAACTTTCGTTCATAAATAAAATACATAAAAGTCTTATTACCAACAAACAGTGTTACCTAAATTCAGAAAAGTTCACCAGACAGTAGTGTTCGCAAAAATACATCATCAACGAGGCCGTTCCTGCTCAGTGGGCGTGATCGACGACCCGTTGTTTGTTGACGCGACGACCACCGTTATATTAGCTATTCTGCATATGTGCTACGGAAAGAGTTAACTCATTTGTTTTTCATTGAAACTATAATATAGAAAACAAATCAATATTTGAGATATAAAAATAAAAGGAGGATAAAATAAATAACATTTTTATTTAAATTATTTATTGCAATTGATTTGATTTTTTTTTATAATTTCAGTAATAAGTAGGTAGCTTTAAGATAAATTATAACTTAGATGTTTCGATTTAAGTATTTTAAAATTCATATATTTATATATTTTCAATAATTTCACTGTTTAAAAACGGTGTTAACCAGTAAAGTGTGAAATATTCGTTTTACACAGAATATATTGTCATTCGCAAGCGTATATATTGGCTGCAAAATATGTGCCGTTACAGTAATTTTGTAAAAAGGGGTTTGTGAAGCTGACGGCTGGCAGTACTTTTGTTAACGGATTAAGAATTTTTTTATACAGTGGTGCAAAGTTCTTTTAGTAAAAAAACTATAGTCTTGTAGTATAGAAATACCTTATTACTTACTAAGTATGGTCTATTAATAAACTTTAAAATTAGTTTGGTAAAGATATTTCCAATGGAAGAACGTGGCAATTTGGCTACACTCGTACGTGCTACAGTGCCAGTTCGTAGCGCGTAGCACGTAGCAAATTCGTAGCTTCGTAGCAAAGCTACGAACTTTCTACAACGAGTAACGAGTAACTACTATCTGCTACGCTACGACATTAAATTATTGCGTAGTAGTTATTGGCGTGGCTATAATGTTATATCACTTTGAAAAACTCCCCGTGATTTGTAATAATATAAAAGGTGGGTTGAGATGTAATAAACAGTTTTTTTCCCCTCGTTAATGAACTTTTATCAAAAGACATTAGCGTGCAAATATTAACTGCCATTGTTTTGCTTGCAGTGCCGAGTTAAGAGATTTTTTTCAGGATTTTGGTAGAATATAAACAAAAGTTAGAACGAGCGTATACGACTGACTATCGGTGATCGATTTTTGATAGTGGAAAATCAAACATAATGAAACTAAACGTTGCCAGGCACACAAACTACTTATACAAAAATTGGCTGAAAATCGTTTGAATTAAGTCAGTTACCGATTGTTGTGCCGAGCTCGACCGACTTAAGGTTTCTTTTGTGCGCTCGGGCTTCATTGCAGTTTCGCCGGGTGTTAAAAATATGTCTTTGCAAAAGTAATATTGCTTGATTAATTGATATTAAATACTTTTATCGCAGTGATATGCAAAATATGGTTTAAGAAGAAAAAAACATTTTTTTTTGGTTTGCTAGGATCGAGGGTAATAAAAAAAAATACCATAACAGCATTAATGTTAACTTAATGAAGATGCCGTTATTATTTATAGATAATTAGTCAGTTAGTCAGTTCAAAGGAGAAAATTTCCTTTACGTAATTAACGATCAGCTAATTAACTTGCAAAGGTTCAGGGTCGACGACCCCATTCGTGATTCGTTGTCATAAAATCGATCATTATTAAGGAGTCACGGGAAATTGAGAAGTAGAATGCTGTATTGTATCTTTTGTAACATTTAAGTATTTAGGAGATACCCTTGATATGGTATTCTTTTAAGTGGTGAAAGGCGTGTAATAGGGGGTACAGATCACATCAATAAGTTACAATTTGGTTAACGTTTCCAGTCATTGACGAATTGAGTGAAAGCAACTACTATTGTATTTATATATTATTATAAAATATCTACGAATAGAAAAGCATTTTGATCTATATACAATTCAAAACTGATTTTAGTGTAGTCTGATAAATAGACTTTATAAAAATAAATTTAATAAATGCAAATATCTCTAGAGAGTGTTGATGATTTAAAAAAAAAAAAAACTGATTCGTTGATCTTTCATACATTTTTTGTTATTTTTTTTAAAGCTTAAATGTTAATTACACAATTGACGAACTTCACGGCTTTTTAACTTTGTAACCTGTAGTATTTGTCACTCGAACATAAGTTGTAACTTATAATCCTTACGATGACATCATTCATCGTTCTCATACAAATGAGTCGAACCCAAAAGGTAACATTAATTGATTGCCTCTCTGCCTTCTAAGCAGCTTTCAGGGCGGATTTAGTCAAATTGGAACTCCTACTCTCAAGGGAATATTCAAAGCCAATATTTCCTTAACAGTAATTAAAAATGTTTGAAAGTAGGTAGGTGAACTTTGCGGATTCTTAGATATTTTCTGGCAGCAGATTTAAACACCTTAAATGTCATGTAATGGTAGTTGTCCATTAAGTACTTTTATTTAGAGTAGCATTTAAATAAACGCATCATTCGCAGCACCTAACTCAGCTACAAGCACTACACAGCTAACATTGTTGTTCACTGCACTGAGGCCGTCAAATTATGAATCCTTCTTCGGCTTTTCAGCAGTAACAATATAACCGTTAACATATATTATTATTGAATTGAATAGTGAGTATAGTTGCCCCCATGATTCGATATTTTGATTTTTGAATAATAAAGAAACAAAAATCTTATTGTATAATAAATGATTGTACAGAAGCTAGCTGGAGTCATAATTAAAAATAAATAATAACAATAAAATTCTGAATAACCTACAATAAATTGTAAGAAACTATGCATGTTAGGTAGCAGATTCATGCTCAGTAACAGAATGACGCGCCGAGGGGCTTCCGGCGGAAGTGACGCGTCCACGCCTCCGCTTCCGGCGGTAGAAAAATGTTGTGTCAGCTCTTTTAATACATATGCGAGACGCGAGCTAACTAACTTTGTGCTACATATTGCTATTTGCTATTCATTGGAAACTTTGCGTTAGCCATATTGTTACATAGCTAATATGATATTAATAAACATGCAAGTTTCAAGGTTTCAAGTGTCTAATATTGTTACATACAGGATGTAGCAGGAAGGTAACAAGTAAACATAGAAGTCGCGCAAGATTGGTTGGTATAATCTGTTGGGGAGGCATTTGTCCAGCTGTGGACGTCTTTTGGCTGAGATGATTGAAAAATAGGTCAGTAATTATTATGCGGTACAAGTCCACTCTCCAACTTTAAAATAGTTTCAGACAGCTCTATTTAATATAAATCTGTAGATGTTTTGTCAGTCTGCATATTATAAACGTAGGAATTAGTGGTATTATAATGTAAGTATGCACAATTACTTAAATTACGACCAAAATTAAGTAAGATATAAAAATGATCCTAAAAGATAAGATAAGATAAGATAAGATTTATTTAATGCTATTATGAAATAATTTACACATGTACAAAACATTCATAAACCCCATAAGGGCCCGTAAGATAAAATAGTGACATGAATATTTTTTATCCCATCGAATGTTTGCCTACCTTCAAACGCATTTAAACTATGCACAGTTTATGTAGGCACGACGCGGTGAGGTTTGAACTAAAAAGACCATTCCTTATAAAACTACACCCAGACTTAATAGTAACACCCTGTATATACATATGAATGTATATTGAGGAGCCCGCAAATGCAGTCTATCTCGACTTCCGGCGTAACTTTGCGGCGATCGCGAGCACTCCGGAGTAACGCGGAAGATAGTAGTTTCTAGTTTGATTGGTAACATAGGATGAGCATGTTAAGTATTTCAATATGTTAAGTTTAATATGAGCAAATTCAGCTGGTGGTATATGGATATGTTATTTTACCTTCTGAAATATTGTATTGTATTAAAATAAATACATAGCCGTTATAATATGCACATTTTATTAAATTTGTAGTTTCATATTATTTTTCAAAAATTGTGAGGTACGTAATTACAAAATAGGTAATTTTATTTACTTACAATTACTAAGTATCAATTTAAAAATGTATAATATGTCAGTGCGGAGCCGTGCCCCATTCAAGGCCCTGCCGTGCAACGGCGCGGTGTAACGTAAATCATCCTTTAAAATTTTCTTTCACTATATCAAGGTTAATTTTGTATTTGAAAAGTCCTTGACTTGTCCTTACACTACATCCTTACACTATATCAAGGTTAATTTTGTATTTGAAAAGTCCTTGACTTGTCCTTGACTTTTAACTTTTGAAGAACATTTTAAAGGATGATTTACGTTACACCGCGCCGTTGCACGGCAGGGCCTTGAATGGGGCACGGCTCGGCACTGACATATTATACATTTTTAAATTGATACTTAGATATTCGATAAGGATAATAAAATTTTGGCAATGTTTAATCCTGAAAATTCTTTTGAAGAACCAATTAAAAAATAAACAAATGAAAACCTTAAAAAAAAAACTCAAGATTTACGCGGCTAAAACCGTCGACAATTATTCAGAGGGGTGGTCCGGGCATCACTAATCGGAGTCATCAATCAGTCGGCGCTGGCGCGGGGGTGACAGCCCTGGAGCTCAACTGAATGGCATCTTTTTTTCTTCTTTCTGCTGAAGAAGAGATACTGGCAGCTTGTATGCATCTTAGACTAGGGGTCAAGTCAGTTCGTGCAACGAGAAACCCTGAAGAAACACACTAGTCATGTGATAAAGAGACGTGAATATTTGTTTGATAAATTAAGATGTTGATTTTTGTAAAATGACATTGAAAATGTAACGGGCTAGGTTTAATTTTATTTAGACTTAGGTTTAACCTAGTTAGAGCTTGAGTGATGCTATAGTATGATGCTAAGACTTAATAGAAAATATTTTTAGTCTATAAACTTTGTCAATAGACAGAACAGTAAAAGTACAATTTGGAGAGATGAAATTATGCAAGTAAAATTCTCGGCGAGTCAACCGACAGTCGGTAAATTAAATTTTTAATGTAATTTTTATGTATAATTAAATATGGAACCATGCATGTACTTAGAACAAGTCAGAATTCAGCGGAACACAAGAGTATCAGAGGTGAAACCTTGTCGCAAAGCGGCTGCGACGTCGTGTTCCAATTTGCCGGCGCGGATTCCACACGTGCCGCGCGGAGGTGCGACTGTTTGCTCGGACGGGTTTAGACTGCTGTATTTAGCAACTATTATTTAGAAAATTGAGTTCACATTTGATTAAAAAATGTAGAACTAAAACGATATCTAAACAAATGATACACGTGATTTATGAAACGTATTGACGAATGCAGTAGGTATTAAATAAATTTATTTAAAATTATATTCCAAAAAATGGCTACCGCCAGTACCTAATGTTAGATTATAAAAAAACTTTATTTAAAACTATTTAAATGTTATTTTAATTTCTATATTTGATACATTCAATATTTAATATTTCGCTCATTGAGAATCTCATAGATATGTTTTAAAATTTCGTTGCAAGAAGCGACAATCATACTGCACTGTAGATGCGTATTTGAAAAAATATTTTCGTTAGTTGGTATGAACTCAGCTTATTCTAATACATAGCCTGAATAAGTGTTTTGCGCGGTTATCGAATAACCTCATGTTAGCATGAGCGGAAGGAAAATGAGAAAATATTTTTATAAAACGTAAAACGCGCAAGCAATAATAATGTTTATGAAATATATAGACTAAAATTGATGCTAACGCTTGAAGCTCTAATAATAATAATCCTAAGGATTTTTCTTTAAGTTGCCAACCATCAGGATAATACTGTTAGGTAACAATATATTTGGTACCTACGTAACTATTCCCAGGATTAATCAGTATTGCTTCTACGACGAGTCACACAAAGCGAGACGTCCTAGAAATGAGATATAATGGAATATACGATGTCGAAGCTTACCTATCATAGCTTATCTTTGATCGCATATTTTCTGTCGTATCCTCATAATCACTAATCGATACTCCGTACATCAAAGCGACTATTTTTGGCAGTCGATAAATCAAAGTGTCGTCGCTGTCGACATTAGGTCGTTAGCAGCACCCTTGCCATCGATCGGCTAATAGAAAAAATAAACTATTTACTCAAGATATTATAGTGTTCAACATCAAAACTTCTGGCGTAAAGAACGAGTACAGTGGCGGTCTAGGAGGGCGTAACAGGCATTAAAATATGGAGCTCATCATTGATTTCACTAATTTTATTTACAAAGTTAATTTGAAAAAAAACAAAAAGCACTTCAAAAAATATATTACTTAATTTTTGTGTGACGAAGTATAAAACTTTCTATTGTAACTTTTTAATCTTTGGTAGGATATAGAAAGATATAACATACATACACGGCTCACGGTGAAAGCTACATCGATGTAAGTAGTAGTTTTTGCGAGCAACACGGTTTTTCTCAGGGTATCATAAATAACGCGTTCATTTACGACGCGGTGGGCGTCTGATCAAATATTTACAGATACGTTTCGAATTATTAGAGAGCTAACCTTTTATTTTGCAACGCTTGACAAGTAATATGTACATAAATTTTCTTTAGAGAAACGTTTGAATACAAGAAAATACCTTTAAATTATGAGATCTTTTGTAGAAAAATCTTGACTATACCTACCCATGTTTCAGGGGATACGGTCTCAGCCACGTCCCAGCTACAAAAAAAAATTCTAATAAAAACTTTTAAGTTCTTCGTACTTTATCAAAAAATCAAAGCGTTTGATACACAAAATACCTTTCCTTTCATCTTGGACAAACCACGCTGTTATGAATTGAAAACAGATACTCAACTCAATGAAAACTCTAATCTCAGGTATATTACGGACTAGGTTTTCTACCTTTAGCGGCTGTTTTACACTGTTTGGTATTGCGAGTAGTTGATATCAATTATAGATAGGTACCCACTTCCTTTGCTGCTTCTTTTGTAAAAGATTGACACTGTGAAGATGTTTGTATTGGATGGAAAAATGCTCTCATATTTAGGAAATCGTGTATGGTTGGATTTTTTAAAGAACATATTTTTTATTTACGAAATCCAAAAATATCTCGATAACCACAAGCATTCTTTGTTTTTTATTGCAATTGTTAAAACACAAAGTTTTCAAACAGAAGCAAAGATTTTTTCATAAAATTTGGTAAAACTTAATTATTACCTTTCCAATCAAAAAGGACTCTGTCAGAGAATAGGTAAATCACTAGAATCTGGGACAATAATTCTTGTTCGTTCATTTTAAATGTAGGTACCTACCCCAAAAAGGAGACCCATGAAGCGTTGCAGACATTTCCGTCATTTCGGCCGCGTCATTTCCGATGTGCTCTCGGAGCTGGGTCTGCATTTTCAGTATCACGGTTTCATCTCGTTTTCTGGTTCTCGTTTTTGACAGAAAAGTACAGTTTAGTAGTACAGTATCGCTTCAAATGAAAAAAAGGCGAATAGTCGAAGTCAATGATTATCTTAATTTTTAAACCAATGACTTACGACTTCAAAGCAGGTATGATATGGCACGATTTAGAACACATATCAATATTATAGAGCGCCTAACAATAAAATAAAATGTGATTATTACTTCCTGATATCTCAAAAATTCACAAGATGATACCCAGCAGCACCGTTTCAACTTAACAAAGTGCTTCCCATCGATTTCTTTGTATGTATCTAGGTAAAAGCTAGCTGATAAGGTAAGTTTAAACCCGGCCGGCGCGCCCGGGCACGTCTGCCGCGTTTATCGACGCCACGTCCGGCGCCCGCCATAAAAACTTCCAGCGAAATGAAATATTTAATGCTTTCCCGAGTGGTTGCGCCTTTGCCTTTTGGGTTCTTAAGAGGCTGGTGCTGTCCCGTTTTGTTTCCTGATGTACGTTTAAGGGTGAGCGAGAACACATGATTTATTATTGAGTTTTTGTTTCTGATACATTTTCTGGGTGAACTTAAGAAAAACTTTGAGGAAATAAATAGAAGCAGTATGCTAAATATCACACGATTAATAAGCATCGCTGAAAAAAGAAAATTGACTTTAATGACACAAATAGCATACTAACATAATTCTAAACTCCTATTAAAAACTTCTACGATCTAAAAGGATCTTCAGTAAATATTATGTACATATTTAAGTACATTTAAACAACCTGCATCACATTACTTACTTGCTGCAAAACAACGAAATGAGCATTCCTATGAGCCATTAACTTGCTCAGCAGTAAAGCGTTGAGTAATTTAGGGAAAAACTAATATACTACACAACTTTAGTGTACCACTGCATCTGGGCACTTATGCTTTAGAAAATGGACAATGCACCAGTTCAGTATTAAAGCTAGTGCTTAGCGAGTTGAAAATCTATTTTCCGAGTCCTAAGATGTTTTCAAAAGACGGATACAAAGAGTGATTGGCTAGTAATAATTTGACGTCCTACAAATTGTTATGCAGTTTCACAAATTTTATGTGAAACTATGTTCTCGTACTTACTAATATCTCAGATTTTTTTGATAAATTTTATCAAAAAAGAATACAGAAAAACAAAACGATTAAAAAAAGTGTACCGAGAACATGGAACTTTGTTTTTAATTCACTAATAATATAAAATTTATCCTTTATTATATTAAAATAAACATTCATATAAATTGCAACCTGATTTACGTGAACGAAGAAGCGGCCACAGTTAGTTAGATATAGTAACAATTATGAATAGATAGACAACAAATCATTCAATCAATTAGTATAGATAACAATTTTACTCAAAAGATTATACGATGCAACGATGTAACCAAGCACGTAGTCGTTTTTTCTATCTTTTCATTAGCATAGTGGTGAAAGGAATGCTCTGGAAATGCACTATCACTCATGTTCTAAATAATACATAAATTATTATTCCTTACTAGCACGCAAATTGTCATAGTGCTGAGCCTGCATGCTGCCTCAAGTCGAAGCGGAGGTGGGCAACAACACTAGACAATGTAAGCAACGTCCAAATAATTTCAATTAACCTATTGTTTCACTAAACAAACCCACCGCAGACTGAAATTAATTGCGTAAAAGCTGAATTGGCGGTGTGGCTATTTGCAAATTGTTGTTTTACTATGATGTATGACGCGTAGGTTCGTCTAAGCATTTTGAGGTTGAATCCCATTATTGTGTTTTAAAATACAAGCTCAAGGTGTATACCAGTTAAATTGAACCACCCAAGAACACCACTGGTTTTTACATGTTTTAATTTTTCATGAAATTCCCCTTGAAACAGAAATTCATCTTCAATCATACTTATACATTCATACATTTACATATCTAATTACTTGTAGCGTAAAATTATACATATACCAACAACTGCAAAGGGACAGGGTCCTTCCCAAGTTAATCTATGCTAGGGTTACTTATGCAAATTCCATCTATTAGGTACACAGAGGATTTGCACAGTTTAATGTATTAGTTACTCTCTAGCGCGTGTGTTGACGGCGGCTAATTCCCGGACAAAGGCCTTGTGGTGACAATTATGGAAAATAGTTTAATTAGAAATGGCATATATTTTGAGGATTTCTCTTTAGAATTGACAGTTTTTTAAGACGACGTTACTCATGTTTTTCGCAAGTTCGCAAACAAGTGGAGTCGCCTCGCTTCATAACTATTGTTTTTGATTTGTGTCGTTTGCGAAAATAAACATGTTTTACTGCGGCAAAATATTTGTAAATATCGGTGTACATACGTGTATTGTTTATTGAGTACTCAATCTCTTTAAACTGGAATCTAGATCAAACATTTAGAGAACATTCAATGACCATTGCGGTTAGAGATTTTTAATGTGATTGTTTAAATTAAAAAATTAATGCTCCTTAAACAGAAAACAAAAACAGTTCATTTCTTAAAGAGCACTTTATATCGAATTTCACTTCACAATATTTTTGTCATACATCAAAATACAAACAAAAATTCCTTAAAATAACGCTATTTACCTTTAATATTTTCTTATTTAGTTTAAGTTTTTAAGAGTATTTGCTATAATTTAATATTTTATTATGACTTGTCCCGTTCTGAGTTTGCTTCACTTTCATAAAAAAAATTGAGTTGAACATTAACAGCAGCAGAGCACAATCGCAACCAGATTTAACAAGCAATCAACTAAGCAGGTGTCATTTACGCGTTCACAGTAATTTCCCTTCACCAGTACAGCAGTCAGGCAGCATTATCAAGCAATAAGCTCGAAATCCTCAATCTGATAGCTGTCTGCGCGAAGCTTGACAGATGATAGCTTCCGGCCGCTCACCGCAGGAGCAGTTATGCATCTACGAGCTGGGTTGCGCGAAGTATAATTAAGATAGATAGACTCATTATTAAAATCAACCAACTTAACATAATTCCAATTTTTGATTGTTTGAGGCAGCCCATTGTTAAAATAAACAGAAAATGGTTAGGTTGGTGCACAGTAAAAAAAATTAAGCTCTCAAGGAAGGCGTAATTTTTAGCCCTTCTTAAAGATAAACAAAAAAAATATTTTGATTTTAATCCAAAATAATTTGATGTAATTATGTACGTGGTACATGATGTATTATGAGTAGTATAAACACTGTGCCAAGAATTCAAGTGCGCATAAGCGTGGAACTACTTCTCTTATCCTCATTTTTAAAGGTAAACTAACTTATGTATTAGTATAGAATAGAACAAAGACCATAATTGATTTTCATATATTAGGCGGTTCGCGGTGCGAAGTTCACCGGGTTAACTAGTATTTATATAAAAATAAGCTTTTACTCCAAACTAATATCTAAATAACTTCATGTTTCTTATTATGTAAAGCACTAATCAATACTGTTAAAATTTTTAACTTCTCATGCATCGCTCAACATCGTTACAGCTGAAAGATGAGCACCAAGCCAACTTGATCCCTGTTACTCGGGCGGCCACTCTAATTTCACAGTTCACGTATCAATGGTTAATACTGCACCGGTGCCCAGGTAAGACGAATTGATGTTATGATCCAAGCTGACGTGGGGTAAACGATAGGGTTCAGGTATTGTTTGAACGTAAATATGCCAGACACTGGAGTGACGGTAAAACCTAAAACCACAGTATGATAAATCGTTCTACATACAGTATTGACACTCCCTGCCATCTCAGCAAGTGCGGCTCTCCCGCTCTTGGTTACCTCTAGGTTACCGCTCAATACAAATAGCACATCTTATCTCACTCACACAAGCACGATTCGTGCACGTACACAAGTTTAGGCTGTGCTCGAAGCAACGTGCTTTTTTCTATGAAGTGACCGAGGTGTGGTAAAACGTAGCAGTAGCGTCGTCGGCTTTTCGTTGGTTCAACACTTCGAAACTGACACTAGATTCTGTTTGGTACCAGTCTATTATACCTTGAAGAGATCAGCCTGTTTGTATAATATAAGGCGTAACGAAAAGCTTAAACGAAGGTAGGTATAATAATGAAATAAATACACTAATTCTATACACAAAATGCAACATTGACCATTGACCTACAACAACCTGGTTTAAAAATTAATACCTTATAAACTATACGAATTACTAAAAATGTTATTGAGTTTTTTCCAGTCGTGTTAATATCATAGGTCAAGAATAATTGAATGACCGGCAGGTCATTTTAATTGAGTATCATTAACTTGATTTTGATATTTGAAACTGGGACTTTACTTAAGACATTGCACGATTTGCACATAATTAAAGAACTTGACCGTTAATGACTGTTTATAATTTGTTGATTCAAATTGTTAACCTATATGAGATGGGTAATAATAACAATGTGCAAACATTCACAGAGTTCAAACTATGTGCATAAACATAAACGTAACCAAATTCAAATGGCGCCTGGGGCCTAGTACATTTGAAATGAAGGAAATACTGCAATATCCGGACCAGTGAGTTCATGTGCTTTGATTTTATCAAAATTGCTACTAAATGGTTATTTACGTTATTGATTCCGGGATTACAACTAAAATTTATGCTTTGCAATATGTACCCATTTAGCAAACACAAAGTTTATAGCAGGTATGTGCGTTTGCTTGCATGTGTATTTTGGTAGATGGTAATTTGGTTGGTAGTAAAGTACTTACTCAAACTATTTTACTAAAGAAAACAGTATGAGTTATTTTGTGTCCTACAAGGTTCTAAAATAACATTTAAAAAAGATATACTATTTAGTGAAAAACTATTACTCACTGAACTCGACAGCGAAACTGATTTATTAGTTTTTTATAACAATTTTATCATTTAAAACATAAAATACTGATAAAAAAGGTAGAGCAATACAACCGAAACTAATTTTACACCAGCTTGCCAAATATATTAATAACTAAAACCGCAAAACCAAAACCACATCGCGCTGACAAATTACGTTCATAATGCCCGGGCAACGAGCTACCCTTACTAATATAGGGTAGGACTCGCGATGCTGACTTAAACTTGACGCACATTGTAGGTACTATTTTCTAATAGCCTATACCCTGATTACTGTACGTACCTACTAAGACTAGAACCAAAAATCTTGGGTGGCGAAATACACGACGCGTGATGATCAGCGCTGACGTTGGTCAGACATACCATACAAGACAAATAGATAGAAACTTTATTGCAATCAATCAACCTAACGTTATTACAAAAATGATCTTAAATTACATTGATTGCAATCGCACGTTTTTTGCAGCGCTGAAGATTACTCTGAAACTACTGGCCGATTTGAAAAATTCTTTCACCCCTTTCACCATTAAAATTCGACACTACCCCTTTATAAACATAGACTATACTTAGTATATATTAAAAAAATCGAGGAAATCATTAGGGGCTAAACCTAAGCTATATTTGTGAAATACTTATATTGTGGGTAAGTTCGCCGTATCAGCTAGTTATAATAACAAAGAAACACCCAGATATTTTCAAGTAAGGTTTTTGTTTTATGATGTTGTTTCAGATTTACGTCCGCCAAACTCAGCTTTACCTTACACCTGCCATATAAAGAAAGGGATGATTTTTCAATCTGGTCCCATTATCTTGCGATTACGAGGGTGGTCCCGAGTCGGGGTATTTTGCTATTTCCACGTACGGAGAAGTGGCGGGGCAGGGGGGAGGGTAAATCAACGGTGTTGTGATAGAGACTAGGAAACTATAAGTTAGCGTTACAGAAACTTGATTTTAGTTACATTTAAGGTGGTCAGGCAAACTGAAAATGAAAAAAATGAAAATGAAAAAATGTTTATTTAAATTTTAAAATAATTAACACAACATTTTTTACAATAGCTTCCACACTAAGCGTGAGCCTGTGTTGTGGCAACTAATAGATTTAAGTTTTAAAAATATTACAATATTATTTAGCGGGCGCTGCTAAACATTTACATTTTTTTTTTTTTTTTTTAATTTTATTAGTACAGTACAAGGTGTGATATAAATAAATAATATACATAAAACCTATACAATAGATAGGAATCATATTATACATAATATACTGAGATGAGAACTTCTCAAAAATATAGGGATAGGCTTGTTATATATAATATATTATATAGAGAAAATATATATTTGACCTATTTAGTAATATATAAAATATCCTCTGTGTCATCATAATTAAAGTTATATAAATAAGTTTTAAGTTTTTTCTTAACCTCATATAGACTACATCCAACTATATCACAACTCTTGTTAAGTTTGTTAAAAAGATAAGGCTGTAAGTAAATTGGAAAACGCTGGCCAAAGAGGAGATTCATAGTTGGTTGTGGAAGACGTATAATGCGTTTTTTTATTATTTCTTGATATGTTGGGGAAGAAAGAAGTGATTTGTAGCCCAAAAGAACACATCTCAGGATAAATAATTGTCTGACTGTTAAGACCCTGCATTCACTGTACAACTGGAAAGTAGAAAAACGGAAAGGTTTAGAAAATAATACCTTTAAAATCGACCTTTGAGCTCTTTCTACTGGCAACATAAAAGTTTTGCAAGCTCCTCCCCAGGCAGAAATACAGTAGGATAGGACAGATTCGCAAAGCGATGTGTAAATCATATTCAGAACAGCCTTGTCACCTATTACTCTAACTTGTTTCATTATTGCTATAAGTTTTCTAGCGCGGGAAGAGAGTGATATCAAATGGGTTTTAAAGTTAAGCTTGTCATCTAGTATCACGCCTAAGTATTTAATATTATCTGATCTTTCTATTGATTCACAAGGGCATGATTGAGACATGAGAGCTGAAGAGTTACCTAGGTTACTGCAGTTGTGGAGTTTAATGTAATTTAGGTTAGTGGGGTAAGAAAAGATAGTTTTATGAAATGTAAGAAATTTGGTTTTTGAGGAATTCAGTGTTAATAGATTTTTACGAAGCCAAGAGTTCACAAGAGTCAAACCAGCTTCAGATTTAGCAACAACTGATTCCCAGGAAGAGTCGTGAAAAATTATTGCTGTGTCATCTGCGTAACAGAAAAATTCAGACTTAAGGGAAGGAGGAAGGCAAGAGTGGATGTCATTAATGTAGATGATAAATAAAGAGGGGCCTAAAATGCTTCCCTGTGGGACTCCATAGGTAATGTCCATTGCAGAGCTGCGAAAAGAATCGATTTTAGTTACCTGTTTCCTGTTCGTTAGATAGCTGCGAAACGAGTCTAGAGCATGTCCTTGAATTCCAAATCGCTCTAATTTTTGTAAAAGTATAGGTATCGAGACTGTGTCAAACGCCTTGGCTAAATCAAGAAATATTCCCACACAAGATGCACCTTTGTCAAGGTGAGATGCAACAGAATTCACCAAGGCAGACACAGCGTCATCAGTTGACTTTCCACGACGGAAACCAAATTGTTTTGTAGAAAGAAGGTATTTTGATTCGAGAAAGGAGGTCAGTCTGTTGTTTACGATTTTTTCTAGAAGTTTAGAGAAAACATTTAATAAAGATATCGGCCTATAGTTAGTTGGTGAACTTTTACACCCAGACTTAAATATCGGGGTAACTTGGGCTGTTTTCCAACAAGTTGGGAAACAGCCTTGAGAAAGACTAAGGTTAAAAATGTGAGTGAGCGGTATAACAATTGAACTATGGCACTCTTTAAGAAAAACGTTTGTTATATTATCTAGCCCAGGTGCACTATCCTGTTTTAAATTTCGTATCAACTTAACTACTTCAATCTCATCGGTAGGGGTCATAAAGAAGTTGTGACCTGAGTGTGGAATATTAAGTTCAGATGCTAAGTCTTCTTGAGTTTTATTTAATTCTAATAGGGTTTTCTGTGCTAATGATGAGCCCACTGACACATAAAAAGAGTTGCACTTATCTATAGAAGAAATTGAGGAAGAATCAGAATCAAGCAGCCCCGAAGCTGACGACCTGTTCAGTGGCTGGTCACAAATAGTTTTAATTGTTTTCCAGAGTTTCTTTGTATTATTTTTACTGTCTGATATTTCCTTATTAAAATAATTTATTTTAATTTTTTTAAGTAAGGCATTACAAAAATTTCTGTATCTTAGGTATACTAACTTTGCCAAGGAGTCCGTGGGATTATTTCTTGATTTTAAATGCAGTCTATCTCTATGCTTTACACATCTAAGCAGTCCAGGAGACATCCAGGGTTTTATTATTTGTTTTGAATTATTTATTTTAACTGATTTAGAGTATTTTTGTATTAAATTTAAAACAATATTTGTGAAGTTTGATGTAGCTGAATCAATATTATTACAATCTAAGACATTTGACCAGTCAATTGTTTTTAGTTCACTTTGTATTGCAATATAATCAGTAGTTTGGCGATGCTTCAAAGTTGGTTTGAGTGTGGAAGTGTTAAAGTCCATAGAAAGTATAACAAGGTCATGATCGGTTACAGAGGTTTTGCATATAAAAGATTCAGAATTAAATTTTGATTTGCAAAAACTGTGGTCAAGGCAAGTAAAATTTCTGGTTGGTTTGTAAACAGCAGGGATTAAACCATGTTCGGCTAGGGTACAAAGGTAATTGGACTTGGTGTTACATTCAGTTAAAATATCAATATTTATGTCACCAGTAAATATTAGATTTGCCTTATGATTTACAGAGGTAAGTAGCAGATCAAGTGATTGAAGAAAATTTGAAGAGTTATGAAAAGATGGGGACCTATATACAGCAATCAGAGAGGTATTGTTGGGAAAATCTAGAATTAAAGCTTGAGCTTCATTTAGGTCAGGTTCATAAACAACTACATTCCACTTTTGTTTTACATAAACTACCACCCCCCCTGATTTATTAATATACTTAGAAGTAGAAAAGCTATTATAGCCCGAAATACTATGAGTGAGCGATGTACCTAGCCAGCATTCTGATAGAACTATAGCATCAAGGTCAAATTTCAAACACTGCAATGCAAGAAGAAAAGAGTCGAAATTTTGATTTAAACTTCTAATATTGTAACTAGCTATTTTAAGAGTTGTGTGTTCCTTTAGGATACTGAACTTATTACATTCATCCAATGAATCTAACACATGACAATTTATAAAATTTGAGGAGTCAATGTTATGATGTAATTCTGTAACATCAACCATTCTTCAAAAGAGCGCCTTGTTTGCGCTGATATGAAAGCGAGGGAAAAGAGTCATGTGTCAGGTGCTCACTGTAAGTCTGGACTTGATAAAAACAGTTGACAAATAGAAATATGAGGCAAAAAGATTTAAAGTACGCAATGATAATTTTACCTTCTTTTCTTTTTTGATAACAGAGCAGGAAATACAAAGAAATAAGTAAACATACTAAATTAATATACGATAGTTCAGTGACAATAACGATATTATAACTAATATAATAGTTCAAGCACATAATAAATAGAAAATATATAAATAAATATTTGAATTTAAAGAATAAATACAAAACAGAACAGTTTAGTTTTATGAGGGGTTCACTTAAATTTAAACATTTATTTAGATACAAGAGATAAGGAGACATGAAAATTAACTTTAGGATAATTAAAATAAACTTAGAAACAGTAGTCATCTTCCTACTTAGTAATAAAAAATAATCTTGAAAAAGTAACAGATAAACCATACCTATCTTAAAATTTGCATTTGAATAACGCATAACTTGTTTTATTAATATCAATGTTTCACTCGGGATAATAATAACCAATCCAAGTGAGATTAAAGAAATATAAAATAAAAATATGATATTGTGGCTGCTGTTCATTGGGGAAACAAGCGGTTCCAGCATGGTAGTCCTGGTCTTCACGTTTTTACTTAAGAAACTAACTACCATAAAAAATGAGATCAAAGAAATACAAAATAAAATTAGAATATTGCTACTACTTCTGTTTAGTTGGGGAGGGAGCAGCTCCAACATGGCGGTCCAGGTCTTCAAGGCTTCTGATGTGGATTGTGGGCTTTGCCCGGTCTTCACTCTGGCGTACATAAATTGCCCCATTGTAGACCCAGCAGAACTTAAATTTGTGTTGGTTGGTCCGGGCTCGAGCTTCACGGAAAAGGGCTCGATTTTGGAAAGTGAGGCGCTCATTGAAGTAAAGCTTATTTGTGGTCCCCGGGACTATGTCTTCAGTAGTTAGGTGCTTACGGACTTTCGACGCTTTCAGGATCTCGTTTCGTTTAAACCTTCTAAGGAGCTTAACAACAACAGACCTTGGAGTGTTGGACTGGTTGGGTACTCGGCGAGGGCCAACACGTGAAATCAATCAAACTATCAGCGACAAGTCTCAAAAACTATAAAGGACAACACATAACAGTATAATTAAATGTGTACTTACCTAAAGAAAGCAGCAAAGGTTTTCGAATTAAAAAACTGCACAGCACTGCACAGGGGTCACGCGTATGGCCCTTTTTGGCTGAAATTGTGATAATGATTAGTGATAATAATAATGTTTGAGACATTGTAAAAATCCTAAAGTTGTTTCTTATGGATTTATGGTAAGTATACTTACTCATATAGCAAGAAAAGTAAGGAAGCTATTAGAAAATAATACAAGGATCCAATTTATACCCCCGTCGCTATGTTAATGAAATTACAGCTACATCGGCAGAAATAAAATTCTCTCTGGAAATGTGGGCAGACTATTAATAATTCATTATTGTTATTACCATTCTGTGGAGAAATAGAGAGATCCGAACAAGTGTGAGTTAATGAAAAAAAGCAAAAAAAATAGGCACTTTACGTGCTCCATGCTTCTTATTAGACTTAGTATTCTTGATAGTGACAAAATGACAAAATAAACAATTTTAAGAAATTTTTGAGAGTTCCATGACGCTGTTATATTTATGTATGATCAACGTTACATAATATTGCTGGAACTTTGCTTAAAATTATTATTATTACTTATCTAATTCTTATAATATATACATATATAGATTTAAAACTATATTTCTGTCTAATTTTGTTGTAAAATCTTAACTTTCTCCCTTTTTGTTACAAACACGTACATTCTTTACTTTTTTCTTTGGACGTGCTAATTTATAAATTGTAATTATAGGCGAGGTCCTTTGATAAATGGCTATTTATGTATATTAATTTTTACTATTGTGTTAGATTAAGCTTTAGCCCTACGTACTTGTAAAATAAAATAAATAATATTTTTGTTTTTCAAGAACCAAGTATAAACATTTCCATGCATGTTTGAGCATTAAGCTAACTCTCCTAAATAATTACAGTGTCCAACCAACATCATTAATCAAGCAATCACTTCCCAAAATCCCAGCCATTATTCCCATAAGCCGCGTGCCGGGCCTAATCACGCACCGGGAGTTAGCGCCCGTTCACTCCCGTTTACTCCCGGTCGCCCCCCATCATCCCTACTTCACATTTGACAAGATAAAGCTCAGATTAAAAACATAAAGCGGACGACAGAACACGTCATCGAGCTTCGATAAATCATAGCGCGCAGTTACCAGAGGGATTTTTGGGAGGCAAACTTTCCCTACTTGAGACCAATGGAAGAGTGTAAACAGGATCATTTTAATCATCAGGCAAACGATAAATAGGTAGACCAATAGGTGTATTGATTACATATTGTCAACGAATATCCTTTTATATTATTTAAAAATGCGGCAATATAAATCATATCAAAGTTCGTGAAATCTAAGTAAAAACTCCTATACATACATACGAGTATTATGTATAGGCGTATCTGTTGCAGTAGTATTGTAGTTGGATAACAAAACAACAAACAGTCGTGGTGCGGGCTCACTAATCACAGCGCCGAAGCCAAACGTTTCTCAATCTAAATGATAGATGACATTTTCAGGTCAGTGGAATCAAATGCAAAACCTAGGCGAAGTACAGTTGTTTCATTGAAGTTGAAAGGGATCGATAAAAAATATATGTAATGTTGGCAACTTTACTATAGTCGTGCGTGACTATAAATTAATACAATGCTATGTCCTATTGCGTAGTGCTTTATCTGGATAAATACTAAAAAAAAACATCAAATTACGATCAGTAATTTCATGGTGAAAGTAGAATAAAACTTCTAAACATTCTCAAAATGTTTGTACGATTCGCTATAATAATTGCTTTGTAAGTGCAATTTATACAAAAACATTACCTATACAAAATGCTTTCACAAACATTACCTACTTTTTTTAATCTACAGTAAATCTCATTAACAATAAATTTTTCTTGCACTAACAACGCTTTTATAACTATTACACTTTCACTAGGTAAAATGTGAAACAAACGATAGTTAGGTAGCACTGATGCGAAACCGACTGCACCGCATAAACCAGCGATGACATCTCCCAGGCCGCATTCCCGCAGCAATGCACCTCATCGGAATTCAGCTCCGACGTCCGAGCCGATCCTGTCTTTACGGACCCGCCGGCCAGTGTAGTGCCAGGTACGACCGGCAAGGTAAATGTCTTGAATGCTTCTTGTTTGTTCAGAGTTTACTGTTATTCATGAAGTATTTTTTTTAGAACTGACTCGTTTGCTTGGAGATAACTTGAATTTTATTTTTATTTTTAACCGACGAAAAAACAAAAAGGAGGAGGTTCTCAATTCGTCGCGTATATATATATATTTTTTTTTTTATGTATGATCACGCATAACTTTTTACTGTGTGGACCGATTTTGATAATTCTTTTTTTAATCGACAGGGTATACCTTGAAGTTGGTCCCATAAAAATTTGGAAATAAAATTCCTACCCTAAAGGTGGGAAAATAGGGGTGACTTTTTGGTCGGCGGGTCGATTTATCCACTCACAGGTTGCATTTCCGTGTTACATTATAACTTTTGATACCTACTTACAATATCTTTGGAAATGAAATAAAATCAGCCAAAAGACGTCCACTGCTGGACATAGGCCTCCCTCACAAATCGCCTCACCGACCGGTCGTGATCGAACCTCATCCTGTTAGTCCCTCAACCTTCACCAGGTTGTGTGGCCACCTTGTGGGGTGCGACCACCCGGTGAAGTATGATTAGCTGGGGTCAAAAAATTAGCCCAAAAAAAACTGAAAAGCAAAAAATAAAAACTTTTTATAAAAAAATTAAACCGCCGAAAAAACTGAAAAGCATTAAATAATAGGGAAACATTTTCTATTAGGCCTTAATTTACTCACTTCTTAAAGTAATTTTGGATTACCAAGAAATTTTGAGTCGGTGCCACAGAATCAACGAATAAAGATCACTAAATTACCTGAAATTCAAAGAAATAACCGAAAAACGTATGCCGTTGCGCATCGCGCTTTACATAGATAATGAATTTGCTTGTGTGGTGTGGCGCCGACTTAAAATTTCTTGGTAATCCAAAATTACTTTAAGAAGTGAGTAAATTAAGGCCTAATAGAAAATGTTTCCCTATTATTTAATGCTTTTCAGTTTTTTCGGCGGTTTAATTTTTTTATAAAAAGTCTTTTTATTAATAAACAATATTATTGCGTCAATATATATAGTATAAAACAAAGTCGCTTCCCGCGTCATATAATGCTTAAATCTTTAAAACCAGGCAACAAATTTTGATGCGTTTTTTTTTTAAAAGGATAGAGTGCTTCAAAAGGAAGGTTTATACCTATGTATATAATTCATTCACAACATCGTAATAGGTAAAGCGGTACAAAGTTCGCCGGGTCGACTAGTTGTTTATAAACCTTAGCAAAATAAAAATAAAACTATATTTCGCACGTGCTGCACTCTCCACTCTGTCTAGTTAAGCCGTCTGGTCGTGGACATCGAAAAAATACCAAAAAAGGGTCGTCGCAAACGCAATCAAGCCTCTCTATTAGCTCACAAAGCCGGCAGCACGTATCATTTGCTACCTACATAACGGTCCCCGCTGCCTTTGTAGACCTACGAAAAAACTATTGAACTATGAAAGTTTTTAACAAATTCAAAATAGTGTACTCATGAAATTAAAATTGGGTAAGATGTGTGATAACTTAAAGGAAATGAACAAAAAAGAATTTCTGCTTTCCCTATTAACCAAAGCGGCTATCAAAAACATTAGGATAGGATTAAAGAACAGTGATCTTAAATAGGAAAGCAGCTGTTAATTACTTACTTTCTTATCTATACCAATATTATAAAGAGGAAAGATTTGTTTGTTTGTTTGTTTGTTTGTTTGTAACGAATAGGCTCCGGAAATACTGAACCGATTTGAAAAATTCTTTCACTGGTAGGAAGCTACACTAACCCCGAGTTAGGCTATATTAGATTTTCAAAAAAATTAGGGATCCTTACCTAAACTCAAATAATATAACCCAAGGTGCAATATTTTTTCCGTTGTTTACATATTATGACAGGTGGTTTGTTGTTGTTGTTTGTTTTTTATTCGGCCATTCTGGGCAGACAAAAGAACATAGTCTATAGAGCCAAGTCTTTTGTAGTATCTTATATTTTATGGCGTAACGAAGTAAGCCGGGAAAGCTCGTAGTGTATAATTAAATTTCTTGAAACTTTAAGGCCATATTAAACTATACTTAATCGTTTTTTTTAGTTTTTTTTATAGTTTTTTTATGCTATAGCCCTGTCACTTTTTTTTTACTATCGCTTATCTGGAGCACACGCAGAGCACCTGGGAGGAAGTCTGCGATATTGCTCAAGACCGTCGAGTGTGGCGGCGATTTGTTTTGGCCCTTTGCTCCCCAGCGGAGATTGGGCAAAACTAAGTAAGTAAGTAAGTATAGTGTTCGGGGGTGAAGATACTCGAGACTAGAATACAATGTCCCTTGAATTACTCTAAATTAGGTATTAGATGAAGTAAAACTTAAAAAAATATTCCAAACCATCGGCCACGCCATTGCAACACACACATGTTTCAAAATACCATTTTTTTGTCTATCACAACAAATGTATTAAAAATACTCTTTGTGCATAAATTGCATTCAAATCATTTCAAATAACGTGACGGAAATTCCTATCCCTATGGAAGCCTGTATGCTGCTTGTTATTTTAAATTGGACGAAGATTATGCTCGCAAAGGGCCTTGTGTAATAGTTGCAAAGCTTATTTGCCTTTATGCTTTTATAGGAAGCAAGTCGAGGAATGCAGTGTCTGGAGGTCAGTTTACTTCAGTGTAAAGTCGATAGAATAATTAATGACTTAGATCTGTAAGATGAACCTTGAGATACTGATCTCACTGCAAACTTATACCTACCAAAAGAAAAAACAATACTGCCTAAGTTTTCAAAAGTTCAACGCAAACACTTTGCAGCAAAAAATAAATTGACCCCGATATTTTTAAACTTTTTATTTTTTTAAACAGACCAATATTTAAAAATAATATTTTAGAATTCAAAGTTATCATTCGTTATGAACTAAAACAAATATCTTTAAACATTCCTTCTATCTTGTATATTCAACCATCCATCAAAGGCTAGAACACCACAGAGACTTTTAAATGAACTCGCATCCACGGACCAAGAAATGAGTGAAATCCGCAGCGAACAAAGTTTCGCAGGCAAGTTATCGGAAGCCCCTTTGTGAAATACTATCCGATATTTTCAGAAAGTAACTGCTAAGGACAAGTTTCTAGAAGCAAAAGTTGAGGCCAACGTTCGGTTTATGTAGGTACGTTTGATTCATTTGGCCTTTTCGTTTGATTTTCAGCTGCTTTTTCATGTTTTCTTTATTGAGCGTTATGGTTTATTACTTGGTAAGTAAAAATAATACAGCATAACAATATAATAACATAGGTTACACCTCTTCATATTCATAAAGTGATAAAATATGGTTGATAAACAAAGAGATATGTAATGTTATCACCCTATAACCCGGAGCTCACAAACACAATGCGGTAAGTTGGTTGGCTGGGACGCTCGCTCGGTACATACAAATTTTGTTATATTTTAAACAAACTCACGCGCGCCAAAGTTCCCAACTAGTCCGTGAGCAGGTGCTGCATTGAATACGTCTCGATATTCCGCGCGGGATGCGGCCGGGTAACGAACACAGAACGTGCTGCTTCTGATTCTATCTATCAAAGTTTCGATTGATTACTTGCCAAATAGTTCCTCTCAAGCTGCGGGCTAAATTGTAACATGATAATAACAGATTGTTGAACACTGTATCCTCGCAATCAAACGAGCAAACTTTGCTTGATTCTTGACGGAAACACAAAAGAGTAAAGAGGAGCTCTCCTTCAGAATTTCAAAAGAATCCGGAACATGGAATTCTTAATTTTCGCGAAAATTTCCAATGAAGAACCGGAGACAATGTTGGAATAACTTGGTAGTCTTCCCACAACAATAGTCTGTGTATTTTGCGCGTTATGTCGGCTCTTCTATTTGACCTACTTAGTGGTGCTGTCAACAAAGGCGCTTCCTTTTAAAAATTGTCAACTCACCTCTTAACTTTGCATAGTTACCGGGAAGTGCTTAACGACAGTTTTCTTTTAAACATACGAAATAATAGTATTAAGTTAGGAGACGAAGCAGAGTAGTTTTTCTTTACATTTTCAGGAGAAAAAATACATATATATATGTACTTAGAAAAAAACGACTACGAACGACCTAATAATACATTTATAATTTTTATACGCTTAAGAGCTAAAAGTTTATCATCATCACATTCTAGCCATAACAAATGATTTTTTTATGTTTCAACATGATTAATGTTCATGTCGGGCGGACACGCGACATGTGTCCTGTTTTATGAAGATTCACGCGGCAATCGGAATAAAACCTTGTTACAAATAGGCCATGAAGCATGTTGTTGTCATCACAATGAAAAATTTCGACAATCGACTGCTATTTCCACTTTTAGTTAAAAAAATTACACAATTTCATACCATTTTATTTTTGGCTGCCTCTGTAGCGAAGTGTGCAGCAATTTTGACTGCGACGCAAAAGAAAGTTCCGGGTTCGATTCCCGCCGGTGGATTTTTTCCTCGGCTACATATTTGAATTCTAGTTTAATTATAAAATAACATATAATACTGCTCGGTGCCTCAGTTGGCAGTGATGTGGACTGAGTAAGCGTGTGCACCCGGGTTCGATTCCCGGGCGGGGCGAATATTGATATGATGAATATCGATGTTTGTTTCCGGTCTGGGTGTGATGTTCGTCTTTGTGTGTGTTTCGGGCACCCTAGATACAGGTTCTTCCTAGTTAGGGGCTCTGAGTGTGATGTGTTATTATTATTATACTTTCAAATCATATTATAATTCCACAGCTAGAGCTTGCTTATTCTCGAATCCCGACAGGGTTCTTTCAGTCAAGAATGTGGATATGATATGATAGTTTCATGGAACAGCACAATTTCTGTACATAAAGCTTACTGGCAAAGCTGGGCGCCCAATATTTGCAATAGAGCACGAGCATGTCATTATAAGCCTCGTACATAATACTGACAAAATATTGGTGCGTCAACGCGTCACGCACCGATCTGTTCGTTAAATAACATTATTTACTTACTACATAAATTGGTAAAACAAATACTTTATTTCACCTTCATTTTTGGATATGTGTTTTCTTATATCCTAAAAATATTGTCCTCTTCTGAGATAGGTCAAAAGTTATTTGAGAAAAGAAACAAGGGTTAATCTGACATTCAACCAAATATTTTCGGAAGAAAAAAAAACATGCCCAGTGGAAAAAAGAATTATTTTCATATTTTTTTAATCAGTGTGTGTTAAATTAAAAATCTCATTATATTTAAAATCGATAGATACATAAATATATATACTTAATTGCTATTAAAGAATATAATTATAGTTAACATTAAATCCGATTGTGAAAGATAAAATAAGTTAGGCGAATTGTTTATAAGAACCAACAGTGCATAAACAAATTACATCGAACAATTCAAAAGGCGGTCTTATCACTAAAAGTGATTTCTTCCAGGTAACCGAGACTGTACTTAGTTTCAACAGTTGTAAATCAAATTTATCAGAAATAATTTAAATACCCATTTTATACTTATAATTGTTATGATGTCAGAAAATTCAAAATTAGTAATCATCTCTTGCATTACTTTTATTTTCTACACAGAAAGCTCAAGCTACCATTTCCTATTACAACAATAGTAAGTCAATACTTTCACACATGAGCACATTTTTCTCACAAAATCTACTGGCTAATCCTACCTACGTTACTATTAAGCCCAAAATAAACGATCAATCGGCCGCTCGGCGTCCTGCACTCGCCCTAGCGAGGTCTAATCCGGTGATCTACGGCGCGCACTCTCCGCCCGATCCTGTTTCAGGAGTTTGACTAAATAATGTTACACACTTGGTTTTATAAAATAATATATTTATTTAAAAAGGATATTAAGTTCAGCATTAAGTACATAAAATGCGGCGTTTCGTAGTGGATTTTATGTCCATGGTAGCTTAAACCCACCTAACAATAATTGACCAGACACTACTGGAATTCGGATTTCGGCCGAGCTGGAAATAGCTGGTGTATTGAAGGCGTATCAAGGTGGAGAAGCTCTAGTCTTTTTACTCTGGCAAGAACTCGCAAATGAGTGGTGGCTTTTAGTTCAGGAGGCCATCAACCTATTCAGATTGACTCGCTAAAGTTAGTTAGTTTTTTACAAGCCGAATATTAGCAGAACTGAACTGCTAAACAAAACAAAACAACATTTTCTGATCAGATGTGGAGCGGATACAAGGCGGAGCGGGCGGAGCCTTCTGTCATCGAATTTCGCATCATAAGCGGCGCGTCGCATCTCGCATTGCCTCGTCACGGGCAGCAAGTGTGTTTGACGGACGGAAACGTCTGCGCGGATTGACGTGAAAATGCGAATGAAAGCGAGGTGCATAGTCCTAGTATAGTGTATATTATATACAAGACATAAATTCTTTGGAGAAAAAAGGTGTGGAATAATGTATCTTTTTTAATCACGGTCTGTGTACTAAAATTAAACTTTTTTTTTTATTTTACTACAATAGCTGCGGGATGAAAAAACGGGGTTTTGCATGGCCCCTGTAAAACTTATTTTTTATTAAAATTAAACAATGACGCCTTAATACTATAAACGAAAACAGTATAATAGCGGTGCTAAATGCCTTTTTAACGATTCCTGCCAGGGGCTAATGAAAGCAGAACCGATGTCGTAAAGTCGGAAAAACAATTTACACCTTTTATCGTGACAGGTGCCGGCCCAGCGCTGAATAATTAACGATACTGTACTTAGTGCTTTACTGCTCAGTGGGAGCCATTACACAAAATTTGTAAGTTCATTAATTTTTGAATGCCCTTTGTATTTACTTTGACAATAGATGAAACTATAATAGCTAAATATTTTTTTACGTGTAACTTTAGTAAACAGTATTTACGATAGCATTTAAAGCTAGACGAGGTAAACATTTTTTTTCAAGTAAAATAATTTTAACCAATTTTCTCCTCATAATTATCCTGATTGAGGACCATCGCAGTTAATAAAAGAACCGTTGGAGCCACAAAACATTATGGAACGTTAGCTCCCAAAAGCATTACGAACCATAAAATGCTACTAAAATAAACAAAGAAGGTATGTGTGAACTGCAAACTAAACTACCAATCGGAACACAGGAAACCAATTCTTTTAAACAAAACGAGTCCGCTGCAAAATGTATGCAGGCGACGCTAGAACGGTTACTTTTCAATTCTTCCTTTACGGTGCGATTCCTCCACGTCCTAGGTTGTAAACTTCCTTTTTAGGGTTCTGGTGCAAAGCGAAAATAGAGCCTTATTAAAGTTTATAGTGTATTCGCTGAAATGCCGATTTCCTTTAATTTAGTTTATATCCCTGTAGTGGTTCAGGTAATTGCGGGTGATACATACGATGCCTCTTACGTACAACTGCTTTTGCTACTTTTAGTAATAAGCACCCACCCACCATAGATTATGTCCATAGAGTTTCATTCCGCCCAAAGAAACCCTCAACTACCGGCCCCATCAAAATATTTTTGACAACGTCATTACGGAACCAAGGTAGACGAGTCGCGCACTTTTTTCTTGTTTTTTTAAATAAAACAAGTACGTGCCTCCCAATTCACGGACGTTGTTGCCAAATGGTGCTACAACAGATTTTTGTAATGCCTCTGTATTGGTAAGCGGGGTCTGGTGGGCCGCCAATTCGGCCATCGATTTATAAGTTCACTCTATATTTTTCCTAATACTCCGCAAAGTTTGGAAGTTGGGCTATTATCAGTTTGTTAGGTGTACGTTTCAGTATAGAATGAGGTATAGAATGACGAATCGGTCTAGATCAATCTTATTGAAGATATATTGGAATTGTTTTATTTTAATTTAGGGATGTGGCTCATACTTAAATATTAATAGTTGTCTTATCTTTTCACAGCAGTACCTAGTAAATTATATGCGTTTTCTCAATAGGATTCTTATTTTATTTTTTTGTGTAACATAACCCTCATCTTACAAAAAAAAAACAGCTAATTCATCTCACCTTCCCAATCTAATTTCAGGGCATGAATCTAAACTTCTCGCCAGAGAAATAAAAAAGAGAAGGTAACTTTTCTTATCAAATGACTAGCAAATTGTTCGCTCGGCAAATGACGCGTGCCCGTCTGAAGTGCGGGGAAAATTGCTATAAGTTATGCAATTTTCCTGCACGCCATTAACCCGCTCCCGGCGGGACAAGCTATTTGCAACTGCATCTGTTGGCTACGTACAGAATACAACTTGGGAGATAAACTGACGTATTGTGATGAAGAAATTGGTCGTGACGCCGTAAACCTGAGTATAATGGCCGGTGGAATTTATTACTTTGGGAAATGACTTGACACATTGTTGAGGTTATTTGTTTTTTTATTATAGGAAAATTACCTGTTCGAGTTACGATTGAAATAACGTACTATCGCTGAATAAGAGAAGTAACAAGGACTTATAACCACATAGTGGTTTAATAATTAGTATCTCAATCTTTAGACAACTTCTGTATAGTAGATGCTACTAGTGTGTTTAGACCGGAAAACTAAGAGTTTAAACAAGTTTGGAAAACTGCTTAAAGTACTTACTTACTCTACATTAATACTCTTTCATACAGTTCTTTTAAAATTAACATGCATATTTATAAAAAACTCTCACATAACTGGTAAGATAAAAACTCAGTTCCCATTTCCCGAACTCAACTAATGTAGGTACCTATATCTAGGGGCGAAATCGATTGAATTCTGCACATTCGGTATTCCGACCGCGCCCGCGACGACAATCGCTGGTTCACTGCGTCTCGACGAGCGCGGAGCGACGTCTTGGGATCTTTGCCAGTCTGTGTGCGGCTGTGCTTGATTTAGTTATTGTAATTTTGGAGGTAATCTATAGTAATTTTTGTGCTCAAGACTATTTTTATATTAAACTACACGCCCCTGTTGTTTTCCCGGTAATTATTCGAATTTTTACATACATACATACATACATAACATCACGCCTGTATCCCATCGGGTTAGGCAGAGAAAATTCATTTCCACTTGCTACGATCCTGACACACTTCTTTTGCTTCTTCTACAGTCACAAGCCTCTTCATACATGCACGTCGGTTTTTCGTCAACGAATCGTCTTGCCGTAAAAACCATCCTTGGACTTCAACAAACATAAAAACATAGAATTGGTAAAATTGGTCCAGGCGTTGTTGAGTTATGCGCTTACCAACACAATTTGCGATTCGCCTTCGCCAGAGCATTTCCCATTAAACATGAAATTCCCAATATTCCCGTGGGAATTTCGGGATAAAAAGTAGCCTTTGTCCTTACTCAGGCTCTAGACTATTCATAATACCAAATTTCATTCAGATAAACAGACGGATTTATTTTGGAATTTATAATATTGAGTATGAATAGTGACTTTTAGTGATCTTTTTCAAATAGTACAGTAACCAGTACATTTACCTAACTATTTATAGCTACATTCACTATTTTAATAACATTTTAATGTATTTTATTTAAAAGTTATAAAATAAAAGTTAGTTACCTTACCTACTTAATATTAATCAATCCTCATACTTACTTATATGTCTAGGATATTCTATAGCTTACGTTCACATTTAATTTCAACAAGAACTCCACGTTTTCTTAGTATCCCGCTAACCAGCTCTCCTATTTATTAAAAGGAATACTTTAGAAAATGTTATGGGCATGACATGAACATCTCAAGGCGGCTGCGTGCCGGGCCGGGCCCGAGTGAAGTTTCTTACTTTGTTAGCAACCGCAGAATATTTAGCGGGTGTCTGCAGATTACCGAAGCCGAAATAAACATACAACTTTCAGAGGTAATGATACTAGATTTTTTTTTTGCAGCTCATTTTGTTTTGCATTGCATCTCCTTTGCTTATCTTCTCTGCTCTTGGCAGTCTACTAAAACTAAAAAAAAAACGCTTTTAAATAAGTAAACTAAAAATTCATATGTACACTAAACACCGGTGATCCTTATATTATTTTACTGGCTTTAACTCTAATAAAATACAACAAACTCTCGAAACATGAAATGAGACCGAATTTGTGGCAAATGGGAAGTAAGTGAGGAATAGGTGATTAAGTGACCATAATTAAATAGAAGCACCTATATTTAAGCACCATGTAGATCTTAGAGCAAGAGTTCACAACACCCGTGCTAGGGTAGGGTTCTTATTCAGGTAAACTTGACCGCAAAGTAGTTTTACTTGATCGACGCTGGGCTTGTGCTCCTAGTTTATAAATAAATAAAATGTTAATTTAAAAAAAAACACACCTTAAATTTTCATGAAAAGGGATCTCTATTTAAGTATGAAAGTACCTGTGTTAAGAGACCCCAACTCTTCCACAGGTTGTGCTGTTTGTTACTTTGTGGTGTAATAGTATGTTGTCAAGTATATTTACCAGAAAGTTAAACTATAAGTACTTCCCACAATAACTACCTAGTCTACATAATACGGGCTGATAACCAACCATTATTCGAGTGCATAGAGAGTCTGCCTACCCTGTATCAACAGAAATTTAATAAATGTTTGTCAATCTTTAAATACTCGTCTTTCCGTATATTTAATCGCTTTTTGTTTTTATACTAACTCTCTTTTCAGGTTCTACGTACTCGGGATTCGTATTGCTCAAGAGTTTTGACTAAAAATTATATATATTCTTAAATTGTATTCATAAATTCCCCATAATGTAGACTTTATGCAACAGTACAATTAATTTTAACTACAGATGGTTAGTATTTTCGTGAATAGTGTATACCTACTTAAACTTTTAAGTAACGTAAAATAAAATGTTAAGGCTCATTTCTATTTCGTTTCAGTTCTTTCGGAGTTTTAAAAAGTTTTCCATTGAAATTAGTGTTGCTTTTTAGATAATTAAGTTTTTGTTATGTACGTGAGTCAGAAATATTTTAAATAACCATCGTGGTGAAATAATATAGGGCAACATAAGAACATTAGTTTAAAAGTTTTGATTGATCTGGAATATTACTTAGGAACGCGTCAGTTAGTATTAAACTAAGAGACAACTATAGAGCATTAACGCACTGCTATGCTAACTTCAAACTATCTACAAACAATAATTTTAGTATATTGATGATATTAGCGCAAGAGCTGACGGCTGCGCGATGTTATTATAAACTTACTAGAAGCGCGTAGATTGCAAGTTTGGTTTGTCTAACATTTTGTAGCAGAATTCAATTTAAGAATTTATTGTAATAATGGTCAAGTTTTAAAAAGCCCTTGTTAAGCCGCTGGCACACCTTCATGACACCATAAAATTGTAATAAAAGAAATAACAAAAAAAAAACAATATTCATATTTTTTCCGTAACAAACGAATATCTAAATAGGACAATGTGATTTATACCAACCAAAAAATT
Source organism: Euspilapteryx auroguttella (assembly GCA_951802225.1). Lineage (NCBI taxonomy): Eukaryota > Metazoa > Arthropoda > Insecta > Lepidoptera > Gracillariidae > Euspilapteryx > Euspilapteryx auroguttella. The sequence continues at coordinate 4,657,103 of OX637654.1, forward strand.
GTGTTCCAACTTGATAAAGAAAGTATCATATTTTGTCGTCCTTGTAATATTTTTAAAACACAAAATTTCCTTTCTTTGATACTCCTAAAAGCGGCAGACAAATGAAGAAAAATGTAAAAGTTTCTTAAGCCGAGCTTCCTTCAGGATTCAATTTATTGTTCAGCTACGCCGCCGCCGGCCGAGCGCGATATAAAATAAATCATGAACAAAGCTTTTGATGGCCATACGTTTTCAATCATTACCACCCTTCTACTAACATAGGTGAGTACCTACTTGTGGAAATGTCTTACCAAATATGTACCAAATTCACTTAAGAAATCGTATTTTGTTTATCATTTTCTTTCTTGTAAATCAATAAAAACTTTTACAGATTTTTGTTTTCTAAGAAAAATAAATTGAATAGTCATTTAATTTGCCGAATTCAAATTTTCCCAATTCTATTGAAGATCTGACAATAATTTATTTTAAGAAAACACGGGAGCCATACTAATAAATTAACAACTAAAATTGATATGGTATATGGTGCTGAAAATAAATACTTTTACAACTCAAATAGGTCTTGGCAATAAATATGTGTTATGACTTTTGACTTCATCATTATTTTGTACATAAATATTAAATAAATTGGTTTTGTATTTGGAGTAGCATTAAAACGGTTTTGTAGTAAGTGTCACAACTCAATATTTTCCTAGAGGTAAGATTATAAAGACATAATATTTGATATAAGGCACAGACTTGCTTAAATCTTTTGTTATTGCTATCTAACTTGATATTAAAATTCGGAGAAGCGCGGCCTATGGCCGGGGACGAAACAAATTTGTCATCCGCAGAAACCTTTGTTTTGTAAAAGCAATATTGCGATTCAATTAATGAGTTTAATATTTCCCCGTCACAAATTCTGTCTGCCTTGCTAAAGACAAATCTAATTTCCTTACTATTATAAATAATCGTTTCATCATAATTCCTTTTTTAGGTTTAATAGATAATATGGCTGGTGTATAACACGCATTATGTATTTTTTCAGACATAGTTAATATGTAAAAAAAACATTATATCCAATAAATAAACTTCATGTTTTTCTGATTCGCAGCAAAAAAACACAATTCTATAACTTATGATGATTGTATAAATTGCTGTTGTGAGGCGTTGAGGAGTTCACTGATTGGGCTAGAATCTAACTATCTAATACCTTCTCAAATAAGGAATCTATTTGCCACAGGTCCGTGGTGCGTGGCGTGCCAAGAAGAGGCTTCTAGGCAGCAGGTCTTTAAAATGATGATAGAGATAAAAAGGTGTCTATCAGAAATGTGAAAATTTGGATGTTAGTGTATGTATAGGTAAAGATGTAGGTTTTGTAAACTAAATAATCTACACCGAGTGTTGTCAAAAGTAGCTTCTTAAACTAGATACTAAAAAAACAATGGCTTAAAATACTACGCAAAGTTTCATTATAAAATCTGAGAAGTACTTATAATAATTATATTTTAATGTAGGTACTTATAGTTACTACTTAATAGATATAATGTAAAAAGTCCTAATTTAAAAAGCAATTTTCGTTTCATCTATAACGGGCCTTACGAAAGTGATTGATATTCTGTCAATGCTCCTGTAAGCCTCCGTTCCGTCATTAGTCTGATTTGATGTGACTTTGACATTAAAGATGTAACCTTGCAAATTCGTGCCCCTGTAACTTCAGCTTCCCTCGTCAGCTTGTATCTACGTCACATAAATCTATTACTTATTATTTAATTATAATTATACATTTATTCCTCAAGTACCTCGGGCTACACGGTCCGATACTAGCGCCACTTCTTATAAATAATTATATCTTAGAAATATTCGTTTGTGAAACTAAAAGTGGCCACTTTAGGCAACAAACGAATATTTCTAAGATCATTATCCTGAAATCTACACGACAGGAGCAGCAGAGAAAATTCTAAGCAAGATTACCTAGAGCATCATTGACGCATATTTTTACATAATTGTATGTGTTATAATATTGTTTATCATATTTTTAGTGAAGCCGGAACGCATTTCTTCGATTTTATACGAATTCAATACTTCGTATTTTAACGAATTTTATTATTTCTTACTATAAAATTGATATCAATAAAGTGTAACAAAGCTATTCGAGAGCTAAAGTTATTTCAAAGAATGTAACAGATGAATTAATAAATTATTGAAATAATTATAACATTTAAAGTTTTCAGCAGAGTGAAACTACCTTTTCTAAATTTTAAGTTTCACAGTTAGATAGAAACTAAAGCCATAATTTCCACGGTAACCAGACCGCCAGAGTTGCCAGGTAGCAAAAGCAAAGCTAACATAACCCTATGCACCGCCCGTCAAAGATAACACGTATTGCCAAGTTGACGATGACAAATAGCCTTTGTTAAATCCGGGCAAAATACGGAACTCAGAGTTACTACCGTGATACTGTCATATCGCACCGCACGTAACGCAAAACCGACGCAAACGTAATGAATAAACGCGCATTCGTACATACATCGCAGTTTTGCCGCAGTCTGGACTTATAAACTATTTGAACTCATGAACTCTTCTTAAAAAATAATAATAAATACTACTAATAAACACTGTAGTAAATTTTAATGAAATATAAACAACTATAAAACGAATTTGTATAGAAATTGTATTTATGCATTTCATTGCCCTCAGTATTGGCTGACTGTACATGCTGTATGAATCTCATTATTGCAGATTTAAAATTGAATTTATAAAATAAAAAGTATCCAAATCATCATCCAAACATTTATAGCGAATTCATATCATAATTATTATATCTATAGTTTTATTTATAAAGAGAAAACAATGGCATGACGAGTAACTGCGATTAGACTTTTGTCCGATTTAAGGCTTAGACCTGAAAAACAAATGCAATCTTTAATATACGTGCTCTAGTTCATTTCATGTTCTATTGGTTCATCTATCCACGACCGCAATATTACAAGCAGGCTCAGCAATAAATTCGCGAGTGTTCAAATGTTAATAGCGTGCACCTGTCACTTGTGTATGTGTGCGGCGACTGTTTTCCATCGGAGGGTAGGGTTACAAATTATTTCTAGCTAATACCTATAAATATATCAAAGAAAAGGGTTCTACGGGGGGGCTTGAATAAGTTTCGATAAGTTCTAAATCAACGTTTCGTCTGTGAGGCTCAGGGGCTCTTACGTTAGCACCCACAAACCTGGCACGTTGTCCAAATTACTCTCTTACATTTTCTTTATCAAAGACTATAATTTCTGCAAGACTCTATCAAGAGATTCACTGCTGCAGCAGCAGACAACACAAACCGATTTTAGGAATATGACACCGATTAATAAATTTGGAAACCCTTCGCTGTCCTGACTATCAAAACGAATAATATAAAATTGGCAATTTGATTTTCGTTAGTTTAAGTAACATTATTATCACTTCCATTGTAATATTTAAACAAAGCTACTGGTAGCCCTGGAAATAAATAATATTTTTGCCGTCACTGTTTGCTTCGTAAATTCCATTTTGTGTTTCAGTGGATATGAGCCTGCGTTTGTATTTATGTGTCCATCGATTTTCTAAATCTAAACGCAAAATTTCCATATTGTTGCTGATTTAATTTTAAAATAATTACTAACTATAAATGTAATTATAATTATCGTATTTTCAGGACTAGGTACTTGTAGAGGTAGTTTTTAAATGGAAGTAACATTGTTGCCAATCTCGAAAATGTAAGAAAAATTAATTCCCAGAAATGTATGTAAAATGAACTCCTATTGCTACAAACTACAAGTACCTTCACCTTCCCTTACTTATTTTCTAAAACTTTTTACATATTTTCAGGCTAGACGTACGATTGCGCTCACTTTGTACTTGACCCTTCTGAAATACATCGCCAATCTGGACTTTATACGTCCTTTACGGCTTACTCCGTCCCGACGTACCGTTCGTTTTTACCTTCATTCGTCATTGTGCCTACATCTTGCATCCCTTAAAAATACCTAATCAATTATTTTTTCAAAAGTCACTAACATTCTTTCAGGTCGTACCGTTTTCTTATCACACTCTCTTTACGGTAACAATCTACATATATCATTAAAAAAATATATAATTTAAATTAATAAGCGTTAGCTACTGAATGTTAAATAAATACTTAAAATAATTCAATTTAACTTTGTATACCTATATCTCAGGCCGACTAATATACCCACTTGCCAAGGTACTTAATTTCTGTAGGAGTTTCATATTTCCTTTAGCGAAATAATCTTGCACAATAAATCAGAACACATGTTGCTTGCATTTGGTGCAGCAGCATTGAAACTAAGGATTAATATTCGACCTATCATACAATGAAACTAAAAACATTCTTAGGTGTGAACACAATTTTGAAACACCGCGTTTTATTTTACTAAAGTAATTTTATTAAGGAAGTTTTTAGATCAACATAACACATTATGACAAAATTCCTTCAGTGGCGGCAAGTCATGAAGAGCTAGAATACTTCGAATGCGTCAAGTCTACCTATTTATGAAAAGGCTTTGTTGTTCGTTTAAAAATCTACGGACTTTAGGAAGACTGCAATAAAATAAAATAGAGTCACATACGTCGCATCGCTACCACAGAATACATGGCTCTCTACCTAGATCCACGTAACCAGCCTCAGCCATACACAATCTCGGGTTCGCCTCGTAAAGTAACCCCGCGCAGAAATTACAGGCGCCGCGCGACCGACTGCGAGTTATTACCTGTTTCCCTTTGCAAGTGGTGTGTGGTCGCCACTTTGATCTGCGTCTCATTTGTACTTATGACTTCGCATTTAGGATAAACATATGTACATAGAAGGCTGTGTAACAACATTTTACATTTACAAGGTCCACTAATTTCCTACTTTGATTGAAACTTGAGAATCATAAGTTATAAGCTAAAATATCTTCTAATTTTTATTAAAAATAGTAACGGTTGCCAAACCAAGTGTGATATTGTCGGCATAAAAATAAATACTATACATAAATATAATGAACAAATGAAATGTAAAGTGAAAACCATTTCAGTCAACCTCAGTACTTTTATAAAAAATGCTAAGACAATAAATCTAACTAAAAAATAACATAACAGGTATAATATAAACCATAATAAATATATTGAGTTGCTTTGTAATAATAATAACACTCAGATCACACGCAGAGCCCCTAAATAGGAAGAACCTGTATCTAGGGTGCCCGAAACATATACAGAGACGACCATGACACCCAGACCGGCAACAAACATCGATATTTATCATAACAATATTAGCCTCCGCCCGGAATCGAATCCAGGTGCACACGCATCTCAGTCCAATTCACTGCCAACTGAGCTACGGAGCAGTCAGTTTTTGTGATTTTTGCTAAGGAACCTTATTTTATATATTTCGTCATACAAAGAGCGTCGTGCTGCCGAATAATGAGGTTCGCACAAGAGGTCTGGAGCACCCTTCCTTTTATCCAGAACTTGACGCAGGCTCGTCTCCTTTGAGATCAAACCTATTATTTAGTACCTACTTCATATTTTTTCATTGACTTTTAAGTTCAGAACTATAAAAGTATTATTTTTCCAAAATCCATCTTGTGATATTATTTATTGTGTAACTAAGTTAATAAATCAAAGGCAAAAATATATGTAAAAAAACCATGATGACTTATTTTAACTAACAGTAGGTATGTATTTTTAAACAGAAGCCGCGTCCGGGAGTGCACCATCTATACGAAAATAAATATCAAAAATTTTGTCCTATACGCTGTCATCCAGGTGCTTGGTGAGTTATATAACGTTAATGGTTTTTTTGAAAAGAGAGAAAAAAAGTTGAAAACGTTATGTCGTAGCGTCATCGTTCTGGCAAAACTGTTACGCTTATGAAAAACGCGTCGCATTAGATTTGATGTTTTCATATGTAAATGATCGCCGAATTACATTTTTAGACTACAAAAATAATATACTTAATCACATTGTAGCTGGTGTCATCAAGATTGGAAGTTTTATTAGATTTTTTTTCCCTAAACATCGTCGGCTTACAAAGACTGTTACCGCACGTACTAAAGTTGCTTACAAGGCAACTTCGGCTAATTAGGTCGATAGACTTATCAACCCTGACATGTTACTCGGGCCTATAACATGGGCTTAATTATGTTTAGTACATACACAACTAACGAGCGCGAACGAAAACGAATTTTATCTATATTTCCACTTTTGTCTTAAAGAAATCGTCGTGTTGGATACGGTGTCTCATAATATTTCCTCTTCTTCTCTATGTATACTTGTATAGACCTAACCTCAAACCTCTATAGACCTTGGCTCTTAAACCAAGACAGTTCAATTCCAATAGGTATGGTGATATAATTTATTGTATGATTTTACTTTGTATCTATTTAAAATAGTAGTTGTTTTATAGCATTCGTCCTCTTATCGTTTTGTGTGTGCAAAGCATCGAATAAAAGCTTCCGGAATTTCCACCTCCCCTTAATAGCTCAACTTTTATATGTACTTAGGTAATGAATATTTTGCGGAGGTTTCTGCGAGTCACTGTGCCAAGGTGTTGTTTTACAGCATTTTGTATTTCGTGTTAATTAGTTAGCTTTACATTATTTTGTTATTAATCATTCTTTATGTATAATAATTTTAGGGATTGAAAGCGGCAGCTTGGCGCATTTTAGCCCACTACGTTTTTGAGGGTTTTGCTTGCCAAAATAAATTACAGAACCTCACAATAATACCTTACGTTAATAACTAACATATGGTGTTGGTGTATGTAATATAATGTAGAAATATATAGTGTGTATTTATTTCATATTTATGTATTTATTTGTGAATTCTTCACTTATATTATTTATGGTATAGTGTATATTATATTTATATCTATCCCCTTTTTATATTTAATTGTTTTTTACTATTGTTTTTTCTCTTTATCTGCCTCTTAGCATAGTATTTATAATAGGTGAAAACCATAAGGCTATGTTTATTTTAATAGAAGTTACTTAAGTTTTTGTTTATACAGCTGTGTGTTTTCCTAATAAAAAATAAAATAAATAAATAATATGTATGAAAATTAAGAAAGGCTTGTCATACGTTAACATAATAGCAAATATAAATTAAAATTTACTATAAAAGTTATGTACCTTCATAAATATATTAGATGTTTAGATTATCATTTATTATGTTAGTCTGTTTTAAATTAATTCAAGCAATGTTTATCTTTGATTACGAGTAGTACGTAGTACAAAAAAAAAAACAATGTCTTAACAAATTGTTTTAATGGCGACAAAAATAATTTTTCTTCGTAAACTGTCCTCAAAAACTTTGAAGACGACTCAAGCAAGACAGTTACAATAACTCCATACAATAGAGCGAAAAACGCGTTATCATTGTTTATGGAAAGTCATTCAATCAATTCTAACAAAGCGGGAACATATAGTGGGAGACTGCGTATCAGATCGTTAATCTTAATCTACGTTTGTGCCGGTCACGGCTGGATTCGCATCGAGGTCGGGATGGGAAAAATTAATCGATGTGAGAGGAATCTGTTCGTATTTATAGGCATGTGGTAAAGGTTGGAGATTAGACCCTCTACCACAATTGGGAAGCAACAGTGGAAAATTATTTGACTGGTTACCTTCTATTTGTGCACTTTGTACTATATTATCTTATCAGAGGTTGTGCTATCCCCTGCCTGTCGTAAGAGGTGACTAAGAGGCGACCCCGGGGTCGTTGGGTGCACGAGGCGGGGGCCTCGTGTAGTCATATAACGGCCCCGAGAAGGACGGCGGAACGCGGTGTCCCGATTCCGCCGTCGAGCGTAGGAAGAGCCATTCGCGGTCAAGGGGGACCACCACTTGTCCCACCGTGAAGAGGCTAAACAGCCAATGCCAGCAGGTCGCGGAGTTGAACACAACGATCGAAAGATCACCCGTGACCCCCTTGCCAACAGCCGAGATGGACACCGGCGGGGTTTTAGTGGGTGCGAACCCCACATAACCCTGCGACTCCCCCCGGAGACGCAGGGTATTCGTTAGGAGTTTTCCCGCCTAAAAAAAAGGGGTTGTGCGACGCAAGGTACAGTTGCGGTCCAGGATTGCTTAACACTTCCGGTTCTTCTGTATTGCAAAATAAGTCTCGTTCTTCAGTAATACAGTCTAGGCTGCACGAGACCATTGACTAATCTGTTACGCCGTCCTAGACCGCTACTGTATGAGTTTACTGACCAAACAAAAAGGTCTGCTAATGTATTGAAGCGTTATATAGCTCGTCTTGTAAATAAATCAAACATAATACATATGATAATAACACTCAGAGCCCCTAAAGGAAGAACCTGTATCAAGATACAAGTATTAAACATTCATTAATCAAATTTCGATTTCAAACTACTACCATGAAGCAAATTCAACCCCGGTGGAAATACGGAATGTTTCTCTCTACCGGGCGGTATTTGCGCAAAAGTGTGCAACTTTCAAGAGATACCTCGAGCTTCGAAGTTCGGGGTGCACTTGAAAGATAAGCTTCGGACGTGAAATAGGGGAGAGGTGATGGAACTTTCGATTGGACTTGTTCTGGAACACTAATTGAATGAAAATTTAACATTGATAATGATTGGGTGCTGACAGATTGAAATTCGTTATCGTGCCAGAGATCCAGAAACTTAAGCTAAGAGTATCGTCTTGTCTGATTGGGAATTTAAAGCTGAAAAAGAACATAAATTATTTTAAAAACCTGAACATAACTAAACAAAATAAATTAGGAATTGTAATGCAAGCACATTTAACTTTTTATGTACCCATTTTTGTTGTAAGCATTAAGGTGGTAGGTATGGGTAATTCAATGTCGTGGCAACGTCTCGACAAACTTAGTTGTCTAGAGACAGCAGTGACCAGACCAGTGCGAGCCGTCGAGACCAGTTTAGCAACTTCAGAGGAAGCCCAAGCAGTGGGTGGCAAATCATGGCCTGCCATGGCAATTTGTGAAATGTTGATGATTATGTTAAACGACAAAGACGCATGGAAGTAGTCTAGCTCTGCACTTAAGATATTTTCATTATTTCATGTACTTTCATTTTTATTAATCTGTCAATAAAATATAAAATAATGTTCATTATATTGTCACCTTGTTGTATTGTAATTGTAATATCACAAAAGAAAAAAAAAAGAGAGATAAATTGTAAAGTAGAGTTTGTTACCCCTTTCTTCTCTACGCTGTAAAATCATTGCGAAAGGGAGTAGAATCACTTGACAGAGGAGGGCTCGTTTGGGGGCCTCTCCAGGCGACTATTGTCGTAAGGCAAGCCAAACATTTGTTTGCCTGAGCCAATTGGTGGGCACCCTGAACTACCTCACTTCTCACAGTATAGGATACTTTACCAAATAAGGTATAGCGATTAGATTAGATGTAGTCTAATTGACTTTCGATAAGTGATATCTTGTATCCTATATTGAATAAAGATTTTTTAATTTTTGATTTTGATTTTGGTTGCATTAAAGACGTGACTACCGTATTTCACTACATAGCACGAGTTAATCGGTCGATTTAACATCACACCCCTATACAACACTTTATAGTCATCCATTTTACAATAGCTCCTATCACCTTCGGGGTTTTGCCGCTGCGTCAATGATATATTAGTGCATTTAGTGGTAGTTAATGGTCCACGAAACAATATAACAAAGCTTGTATAAAATAAAATAAAAGGGCCTCTACGAGTTGGATACTCCCCTGTCACCCTTCATGAGGTATCCAGAAGGTAGAGAAACAAAATAAAAATAATAATAACACATCACACTCAGAGCCCCTAACTAGGAAGAACCTGTATCTAGGGCGCCCGAAACAAACACAGAGACGAACATCACACCCAGACCGGAAACAAACATCGATATTCATCATATCAATATTCGTCCCGCCCAGGAATCGAACCCGGGTGCTCACGCTTACTCAGTCCACATCACTGCCAACTGAGCTACAGGGCAGTAAATTTAGAATTATTTAGAATTTTTAATTTTAATTTAGTCAATTTAATAATAACGCATTAAATTTAGAGTCCCTTACTAGGTAGAACCTGTCTCTCGGCAGCCCAAAACACATTCGAAGACACCGCTTAGGAAACAAAAATCTATATTTATCATAATAATGATTGCCCCCGCCGGAAATCGAACCCGGACCTATGAAATTCAGTTTGTGGTTCAGTTATCTTAAAACCATTTTTATTTTACAGTATTTAAAAAAATCATTCGGTATTGTCTTATCCGATTTACATGAGCCAATTTGCTATCCAGATTTACGTAATTATATATATATTTACAACACTGTGTGTGTCGTACGTAACCTTATTCCAAATGTATAAGGTCGAAGGCTTATTGCAGCGCAGTGAACTGTACCAACAAAATAGTAATTCCGATGCACTGTATGAAAGTTTCAACACCAGTTTCAGAGCCAAATGATCTGACAAAGTTGGCAGTCAGCGGCTTTTAGTATAAATAAATATTGAGTTTTAACTTTTCGATGTATGGAAGGGTCTTTTTTATTAAATACTAGTCGACCCGGCGAACTTCGTACCGCCCAACCTATTAGTAATTTGTGCATGAATTATCCTTATAAACCTTCCTCGTAAATCACTCTATCTATTAAAAAAAATCGCATCATAATCCATTGAGTAGTTTTAAAGATTTAAGCATACATAGGGACAGACGCGAGAAGCGACTTCATTTTATACTATGTATTGACTCTTCATAAAGTTCATTTAAGCCAATTATCCCCAGTATTCTTTATTGCAACGAGTGAGATACTCATAATAAAATAAAAAATACGTTAAATTATTACAATAAACGGTTACAGAATTAAATACGAAAAATATTATTGTGAGTAGTACTTTCAAAAGTGTAGATAAGAAGGTAACTATTACACAGAAAGAAATAGAACTAGGACAAACGATCTCTTATTACCCGTCACAGGCTTGTTTCCGTTTTTAAAACTCGTTACAGTAAGCCATTTACAAAGAACGTTTCATGGGAAATTCAAATAAGCTAGTCCAGACATTTTACGCCAATCATGCCATGTCTTATAGAGATTCTTAGAACCCTTGCGCCTTAAGGAATAATGTAATTTTTTTATGGAAAACTACTTAACTCACAATTTCGGTATGAATAAGGTAACTAATTCCTAAGATTTTTTTGCATAGATGTGGAAATAAACCGAACTTCTAAAAGTTTACTATTTTTTTTTGTGCAATGATGATATTTTTCGAAATGTTTGTTGTAGCCATTATCTACTAAAAATAAACTAATAAAACAGCCAAAAACAATCAAAATAAAACACCTACCTAAGCCCTAACATTTGCAATACAATACCAACGCTGCAAATAATGCAATTGTAACATTGAGCTATGCAACGGAACGCAAACGCATCACACATAAAGGTCAGTGGAACATGCAGGCGCCGCATGCGTCACACATTAATTTATGTAGGGGGCGCGACGCGACCAAACTGTCCGGCAAAATCCGTATGCGACACGGCAAAGCCTCCCGAAAGCAGCTTTGAGTTTGCCCGACGGATTAAACGTAACTGAAAGTTTGCAATGCAGCCATTTTGAATGGACAACTTAATAAAACACCCTCCATAGAATAGACGAAGGATTCCAGTTTGCGACAGACATAATACAAACAAAACTCTAGGGTTTCTGTCCCTTTGTGGCTAAATGGTACAAAGTGAGTGGATAGTTGATAGGATTATTTTTATAGGCATAACTGGAGTACGTGCGCTGTGAGTCTACATTTCGAATTTTTTAAAGAAAAACATTTCGAAACGTAGACAGTGCAGTTTTTAGTGCCCCTGAAATTATTGTAACAACAAGGAACATTGTAATAGTTTTTTTTTTGGTACTAAGTCTGTCTGTAGACGGCCAGACGATTATTAAAGAGAGTATTTTGATGATTAATTCATAAAACTTTAATTAACCTTAATTTATACTTAATTGAAAGAAGAATAGAACAGGTGTTTTTTTTCCTTAAAATATTGAAATGAGATGGAAATATGTACTTCACAGAATTCAATCATCTATACCAATATTATAAAGAGGAAAAATTTGTTTGTTTGTTTGTTTGTTTGTTTGTAACGAATAGGCTCCGGAAATACTGAACCGATTTGAAAAATTCTTTCACTGGTAGGAAGCTACATTAACCCCGAGTGTCATAGGCTATATTAGATTTTCAAAAAAATTAGGGATCCTTACCTAAACTCAAATAATGTAACCCAAGGTGCAATATTTTTTCCGTTGTTTACATATTTTGACAGGTGGTTTGTTGTTGTTGTTTGTTTTTTTATCAAGCCCATTCTGGGCAGGCAAAAGAACATAGTCTATAGAGCCAAGTCTTTTGTAGTATCTTATATTCTATGGCGTAACGAAGTAAGCCGGGAAAGCTCGTTTTATAATAAAAAAATACAGTTTTCTAAGAGAATATTATTGAGAACGGCATCTTGTCAAGATAAATATTCTTCAATACTGTCCAATTCCCTTAAAGCACCTACCCACCTTTTTCATTAAAAGAAGCAATTGAGCCAAATCAATAAGAAAGAGCCGCTTCGCAGATTCAATATTGTATCGGATACATTATTTATTTAGACCGAAAAACGTTTGCGGTAAACTGTTTGTGTGTCCATCCAATAGCCATTTGATAAATCGGTATTATACTGTTACAATGAATGATTCAATTTCCGTTTCTATCCACTTAGGTATTATGGGAAGAGCTTGGAATAGTTTTCTTGCTGACGCTCCTTTTACTGTAATGACGGGGCGCCCCGTTCAATAACTATAAAATATTATAACCTCGCTTGCTGGACCTTTGGACACTGTGGAGTTACCGTCGCCCGAATTACTACAGGAGACCCAGGAAGATTGGTAAATAGTGCATTAAATTGGCAATACGCAAGAAAATGTATTTAAATCTTAAAATAAATGCATTATAAACATTTATTAAACCATATTTCGAACGAATTAGTTTTGGCAGAATTGAAACAAAGAAACGCACGTAATACAGCTATAGATAGCGCTCCAAGCTATGAGGAGAGGAATCGACTTAGGAATCGTATAATTGTAAAATTATCTAAATTGCCAAAATGGTCTTCGCATCCACAAAGTATCTGTCCACCACAGCCACAGGCACGGTCCAGTAGCTAAATTTGATTGGTTGAATTAACTCGGACTCTGAAACGCGGAACCCGTATTCTTGTTCAATTGTACGAACCGGCTACCTAACTCAAATATAAGTTCGGAATGAGTGACTTTTCAATTCGATAGAGGGTTAACATTGTGTGGTTTACTTTGCTACTGGTTGAGGCAAATTGAGTAATTCTATTGTAAATTGTATTAAATATCTAGGAAAGGTAGTTTGCATTTTTTGTAGGTTCCTATTTAATTTAAGTCTAATTTTTTTTTTAAAACATACATTTTGTTAGATAAAGTCGCGTTCAATGTAGAGTTAAAACTTTTAAAATAAATTATTTTTGATTCTGTTTGAAAGAATTAATAATTGAAATCTAAAATAAACTTTTAGAGCTCTCTATAAAATGAAAGATATGGGTCTATTTGAGAACAAATTTGCTTAAAAAATCAGTGTATGTTAATTTGGTGTAGGTAAATTTTGAGTTTTAAACTTTAAGATGTTTTATAATTCATAGCGTAAACTTATCAGCTAGATGCTAAGATAAAATAATTATTTATCTCAAGCAAGAAAGTTTACAAATACAAAAAACCAGTTTTTTTAATCAATAATAATAAACCCTTTTCGAAAAAAAATTTCAGCGTAAATTTCCGATCTCATTAAAAACATCTCTGAAAGCAAGCAATCTCCCGTGTGTTTTACGTTGAACCGAAGATTAACGTAACGCTACCTATTGAGTGCCAGGATTAACGTCTGAAATCAAGCCATGTGTTAGAAAGCTCTGTGATGGTCCAACACATTTTGCTAGATTAAATTAAATTGAATAATATGCCATTGTTTTTAATTACTATAGTATATATTTTTTTAAATAATACTTTCTCAATCAATTAAAATCTATATAATTGAAAATTTGATTTGTACAGGTAGTACATCTTTTACTACCTATACAAATCAAATTTATTTTATATATACTTATGTTGGAAATGCATAGGCAGATTCGTATCTCAAATGAGGAAACACACACGTCAGCACGTTGGCTAGACCTCCCCAACGTCATTTGAAAAGTGTTGCGGCAGCATCCTTTTACTTTTACTGCAGTACAGTGCTGAAAAACAATCGATAGGTAAGTAGTTTATTTTATTCCAATGTTTATTTTAAAAAGTATAGATTGTTTTCAGGCATGAGTTTAACATTCTTTTAGTTCATTACCTTTTAGCTCACCTACACTCCCTAAGGAACCTACATGCCAAATTTCAGCTTTGTACGCCCAGCAGTTTCGGCTCTGCGTTGTCTGTCAGTCAGTCAGTCAGTCAGTCAGTAACGGAAGAGTTTTATATATATTGATTGATAAGTGTTTTTTATATTTTATGTTAAGAGGTGCGGCAATATGTATTTCTTAAATATATAGTTGTCATGATTGCTGCTTCAGGTCATTTCAGCCGTAGGACGTCCACTGCTGGACATTGGCCTCCCTCAAGGCTCTCCATCTGTACCGATCGGAGGTGGCCTGCATCCAGCGTGGACCCGCAGCCTTGCGCAGATCATCCGTCCATCTGGTCGGTGGACGTCCTACGCTGCGCTTACCTGCTTCAGGTATTGTTGTAAAATATATAATATTACTGTGTAAACAGATTCATTCAAAGTACATTCGATACTTCTTAGTAGCGCTTACCATCGATGTTCAGTTCAGGCAGCACTAGCCCCATGTGACATGCGCTAATGACCAGATTAACGAGAAAAAGTGCCCTGTCTCTATCTCCGATGCCAGATTATTTGGCTGATTGGGCCATTAGCGTTCGATACACCTGATTAGGACTGTGTGACGTTGTCGTTATTTTATTAGGGCTTATTTCGGACCGAAGAGATTTAGAAAAACACTTTAGGTTAAAATAATTTTGTTTGGTAGCATCATTTTGGTATAAAAAAAGATACCTACCTATTACTTATTTTAAAGTGTTATTGACTAAATATAATATTTTATTGCTGATCATACGAATTTATAAATTAAAGCACTGACAAGACACTGTGATATTTTTACATGATTGTTACTAAAAAATTCAAACAACAAAAGTTAATTACACAATATCTATGATACACAAATCCGACTAAGATGGTTATCCTATTCGCCTTCGATATTTTCTTGGTAAATATACGTTTCTGGCCATGAAAACCCAGTCGCCGCAAGCCATTATCCGAAAAACGGCAGCCTGTTTTTCTTTTTAGAATTCTACCAACAAATACGTCATCAATAAGACTTCCAAGCTGCATGGAAAAGCTACACACCGCTCGCTCGTGACGTACCGGCGGCTGCGGGGTCCTGCGAGTGGCAGTGATGGATGCCGAACTGAAACTTTGGACAATTGTATCTGACAAATTTTCAAGCTATTTTCGGAGCCATGAAAGATTTATTTTGCTTTCTTCTTCCTTGCTGATCTGATGAGATGAGATGCTGATCCAAATGGATATAAAACGTATATACACTTATTACATTAGCATAATTCTTTTAGAATACGAAAAAAAAACATAAATACAATTTCATCAGTCACAAAATGTTATTTACTTACCTAGATACGTAAAAAAAAACGTAGTGAAATCATTACATATCTCTGTCCCATTTATATTTTGTTTATTTTTTTTTACAAACGACGCAATGTCGTAATCGTAACACATTACCTTCCTTCCGTACAGTGTCGTTAAGGAAAAACGGCATCTTACTTTTCACAAATTACCTTTCTAAAAACAAACTCAGCATAACATGAGGACGCGGAAGTGCATTCACTTAAATATGCAAGCAGGTGTAGTGGGAGCTAGACAGTAGTTGGTAACTGCACACGTGGCAGGCTGTGGACTTTGTGACAAGCCAGTAGGTTTTATTATACCCTTTGGTAATACTGTCTTTCTTAAGAAATAAAATTATACTAAATAGCCAGATTGGTTTGCGAAGGGGCCGCTGTGTATTTGATATGAAATCAACAAAGTTAGAATTAAGGCTAAGCTTATCTGTCATAGTTAACATTGAATTTTATCAATTTATTAGTATGAGATTCGACTATTTGACAATACTGCCATCTAACTAGCCACAAGCTAACAATCTGACTTAAAACGAACTTGCCAAAATGCAACACAAAATCGCATGCAATTTAAACACAGGCTGAATTCGTGCTCAGTGAAGTACATGTAGCCACCTAAACTCGTCATCCCTATGCCGTTGTATTAGTGTGTAAAATTGTAAGTCAGCTACTTTGAAATGAAACTAAAGATGGCTAGTTGCAGTTCTTGTTTTCCGCAATGTTGGCTACGGACGGGTTTTAACGCGGCGAGAAAAACTTTTCTATACGTTGTTTATTTTTAAACTGGACCGAGTGGACTTTGCTTTTATAAACCACTACGCAGTACAACACACGTTTATCGAATCAGAGAACTGAATATACAACGACAAACGAACAAGAAGGCTGTCAGATTAGTGTTAAACAATACACCTAATTTTACTTGGTATTTTCTTCGGATAATTGGTTAAAACATAGAAAAGTTGATGGGAAGGGGGTTCCTTTAAAAGTACCTAATAATAATTATGCAATTTATTTACTTAGGTCTGTCTGTTTATTCTGATGTTTTTTTAATATTAATAATAGTAAAGCGTGAATAAAAAGCTAAAATTTTAGTTTCATTTATTCAATATTCATTAGAATATAAGTAAGTATTAATTTTTATAGATATTTAATAATAATAAAAAAAACATGCTACTCTGCTAGCTTATATCGTTCGTTTTTGTTGTTAGTGGCAAACAACTATATTTGTGTAATAGCTTTTCCAGTTGCTATCTCGTTAACCCACCTATTCTTTACTACACTTTCCAGGAATAAAAGAAATGAAGCAAGAATCCTTCTTTCTTCTGAGAATTCTATTTACAAAATGACAACTTAAAAAAAAACAACAAATGCGTTCACGTGATAATTAGCAATCAGAGTTAAACAAGTCCATATATTTAAAGAGTTTCTTAAAAAATACCAACAGAGCGAACACAGACTGTATCATTAAGCGAATCCTGATTTTACAGCATATTTGCGATGCAGAATAACTTCCCGTCCGTTATACAGCTTTAAGCGGATTAAACTCGGCCGCAGCTGGATTGCACGGACCGACAGGACACCCTGTATGTGGAAAATTGTTGCCCTGGGTTATTGTGCTGCCTAATTCTTGCAACACTTTCCAGTGTATGAAACACGAATGTGTACGCAACACAACATAGTAGGTTTTTTTTAATTAAAAAAATAGGTCAAATATCCCGTAAATCACAGTTTTTTTAAATTTATTTATATGAACCAACCTATATTGATAGTAATGGCTATCAGATTCGCATATTATCATAAACTTACTTACAAAAAGAAACTAGAAAATGTGGAATCAAAACGAAAAAAGTAAGGAGTTTCTTTGACCATTGTCTGATCGTAGTTCATCGATCCACTCCAGGAAAACTTTGGGGCCTCAGCTCAACCATAATAAATCTTTCCCAACTTCATTGAAATTTAACGCCCGTAAAGGCAATGGCCTCGGATTATTCGAATTCCGTTTAATAAATCATGAAATAAAAAGTTTTTCTCTTTTATCGGAGACTTTGAAAGTGATACTGCGAGGTGCATTAGGACATCTTTTTATATTTTGGCCGGCGATTCAAAACAAGGACTGTTTTGTTAAATTGTGTAAGCAAAGTCCATCTTGTTACTAACAGTATTGAAACTTAAAAGGTTTTGAAACTTAAAAAGTTAAGGTAACCAATATTTTTTAGTCAAATAATGTTAAAACTTCTATCTTTACAGAATACTCCCACGTAATAATTTATTATTAAATATTTAAATTTTAAAATATTCTACCAAGGCAGACAGACAACTAAAACTTTGTCATTCACACTTTATTACGACAAATTTCATAAAATATAAACTTTATACTTTAATCGAATTCTCGAAACAAGGTTGGTAAGTGCTTTTCTAGATTACTCAGGTAAGAATTCTAAATTAATTATAAGGACTTCAAGGTTTAGTTACTAAAGTCCCTAAGTCTAGCCAATTCAATACAGGTAAACGCTGGGTAAATGCGGTAATTGTGTAGGTAATTTAGTTTTTCATGAATAATACTGGCCATCATTAAAATTGAAATAGAAAAAAAAAAACATTAATCAATCATCGACTCAAAAGTTTATAAATTTTGGCTACCTATACAATTTATTTTCGCTACTATGTTCTATCTAGACTAATAGATTTGATTTGGTTTTCAGAAATGTTGTGGTATTTCGTACGAGATTAACTACGCTGGCTAGTAATAATTAATATAATTCGTTCAGTAATATTACGCAAGGCAGTTTTTAAATTTGTTTAAAACTTATCTTAAAGTTGGTTCATGTAGATTCCCAAAGCGAAAAAGAAGTAGGCACACAGCAGGCAGCATTAACCCAATTGAACAAAAGTACAAAACAAACATACCTATCTAATAATTCCGCAGGGGACGCGGCGCCCGCGGAGTTACAATCCCCAAACTTTTCCAATAACAACTTGAACAATTAAATTTACTGACTCTAAAGTCTACGTAAAATTTCAATAAGCACCCGTGAGTTAATTCTTCCGAATTCATCTTTCAATCAAAACTTTGAGATTGAATGCAAAGAGAAAAATCGCTGTTAGTTTAGTAAGTAATTCAAGCGTGGAGAATTTCGATAAAAAATATATATTATGTATCGATGGAATTATTAATTGAAATAATTGAGTTGGTATAATTTATGAATCCAAATTGATTGCTTATACATAGAATAATATTTATCGAAATTCACACAAAATTATAAGGGCGTATTCACGTACAAAGCTTGGAACAAGCGCTTGTTTGCGATGGTTCAAAAATTTATAGAAAATACCTGCGCGGACATACAGCTTTGTACCTCGCCCTTAAAATGTATATTCTACGTACCTATAGATATTTTGAATCCTTAGTAGATTGATATGTATTAATGATTGTTTGTTTTTTGTCATAGTCCTTGTTTTTTTGTCATATTGAGTAAAGTCCCAGCCTCCGCGCAGAAAATGTGGGCAATTCGAAATTCCGAATAATCCAGTACTAATCTATCATTAATAACATTACAAATTCACTGCGTAAGAACTCACTCACTTGTATTATGGCGCACCTTAACAAAACGCCATTGTAAAAAAAGTAATAACTAGTATCTATAAAAAAAACTTTATTCACCAAATTGATTTAACACACACGTGACTACGACTATTTTGACTGACCAACAGCAGATTGACGACGTCCTTGCCAGCTAATTCTGCGCGCGACTGGGGGCGCAATGCAACTGTATACTACCTACTTGACGTACTTTACCCGCTATTCAAAAATTGATATTTGACTGAAAGATTGCTAATTGGTTTATATTTTTATCGCGCGCAGACTTAGCTGGCACGCACTTTAGTATAAAACTTAGTTGTTTCAAATAAATTACGAATCTGGACTGATGGACTCAACGGACGCCGAACTGAGCCTGTAGGTCATGTTATAGTTTTTAGGGTATTTCTTAAAATATTTTAACGTATTGATAAGTATTTATTATGAATACTACCACAAACTTATATTATTTAAAACAGAGGACTATCTCGGTAAATTTCAATCTAAGAAATCAAATCCAAAAAATTGAACAGTGGCGCTAAATAGTAGGTAATGATCGCCTTAAGCAGAATTATAAATGAGGTGTCACATAAACGGATCACAAAAAGGGAAGCCCCAGAAAAACGGCTCTGGGCGCCGGAAGGTTTTAACTCAAAGAAAATGGGCTTCAGAGTGCGTCATTTACGGCAAAGACCCGAATGGAAACCTACATGAAAATGTCTGCAATGTTTCCTTGTAATAATTTTTTTAAACCGTCTCATATGAATTTCATTCTCTATAAATTATCTAATGAGTGGTAGGTACCTATTCTAAACAATGTATTTTTAGTTGGAAACATTGGTGTAAGGTAGGTACTTACTATGGAAGCCATTGCAGACAAACTGTAGCATAATGTTATTGTTTTGAGTGATTATAAATTATAAAAGGCGAGGATTGTATTGTGCGATTTTTTTGCGTATAGGGATTCTGAATTCCGTTAACCTTTTCTGTTCGCGACAAGTGTAACGGCCTCATATAGACTCTGTAAATAGATATTAGTTTAAGATTTTTTATTAAAGAACCCTGTAGGGCATTTTTATAGAATAAGAGTAAATAGAATTTGGTATAAACTTTGAGGTAAATACATGTAATGAGCGGTATGCAACGAGTCGGTAAAAGGTAATAAGGTCTGTTTGATTTAATAAAGTATTATGGAGTTGGTAATATTATTCTGGTAGCCTATTAGGAAATACAACCTAGGTAGGCTAGGTACTGCCTAAATAGTAAATAGTAAGTAGTTAAACGCTAGTCATATAGAAATAAATAGAGAATAACTTGATATTCAGCATAGTAAATAAGTAGTACATAAGCTATGAACCTTTAGGGAATAGCAGGTAGCTTATATTTGTATTAGTTTTAGAGAGGGTAGTTGTGTGTAAGTGGGATCTCGCAGGCCTCCCCTCACCCCCGCCTTCGTCACCTACGGGTGAAGGGGTGAGGGAGGAAACGCCCGCGATTGGCCTGCTAGGTCTCACACGCGCTCTAGGCTAAGTTCATGTACATAGTAAGTTTGTAATATAATTAAGGCCATTTTTGGGTCTGGGCTTCCTGCCGACCACCGGGCCTCCAATAAAGAAAAAAGAAAAGAAAGCTCCTGAGTTTCCTTCAAGCCTCCACCCACTTCAGTCATTTAACCAGCACACCGCCTAGGATTGTGGGTCGTCGAAGGGGCCCACATTTTCAGTATCTCGAGCATTCATATCGAGGCTCAAACGATAAATGCACAGTGAACTGTAAGCAAGTTTAACAAAACTGTAGATCACACACGGAATATGTGAACACAATCTTACTCTCTGTTCTCCCTTCACAATGAAACAAAAGCCTTGAGCCTTTCAGAATGCGAACATTGATACAGGCCTTTGTCTTAACAAATTCCGACCGAACCTTACTTATTTACCAATTCATCTATTTTCAAAGACTGCAAAAAGCGGCTGCTGAACGCACTTCGCGCCTTTTGTGTGGAGACAACGCGGCTGACAGCTAGCTGCTCATCGAGTTAACAGTTTCTAGATAACACCTTTATAATTAAATGAATCAAATTGAATTTCACATATATTTTTTTGTAAGAAGAGATTTGGCAGTAACCAAACGTAACTGGCAAAGAAAAAATGCAATTATTTTATAATCAGTTTAAGTAAGATTAAATTAGACTTACTTGTCAAAAGAATGGTACAAGTTACAGATTTTCTATCTAATTAATTAACTGTACTCTAAATCTCTGATTCCAGATAATAATTTAACGTCATGTTTCAAAAATAAGTTTGGCTTTCATAAACAAAGCAAAATTTCATTCATTTATATTTAATCCCAAAAACTATTAGCTCTTCTAGACAATAGAACATTCTATCATATTCTAAAGTCCGCATTTATAATATTAAGTCTAAGTCGGCAAGCCACTCCAATTTGTATGTTGTAGAATAAATGGAAAAGCGGCACAAATCGATTCCTTCTTTGAGCTGTGTAAAGAGCAAAATGAATTGTGCGAGCGAAGCGAGGCAACGGCGCTGAGTGTTTCTATGACAAAAACATTCAGAATTGGCTTTACTAGGAAAACTGGCTTAGTCGCTGATAGTAACATAACATATTCTCACGCCTTTATTCCTCTAAGGGTTAGGCAGGGGCACCTTGGCTGAGCCAACGACTGAAAGTAACTTTTTGGATTTTCATAATAGCTTTTACATAAAACAAGAGACGTAAATTTAAAAAGACAATCTCAAAATAATAATAAAGTACAGCTAAGTATAAATAAAATAATAAAAAATCAAAAAGAAACTGATATGAACTGAACATGTTAAAATATTCAATTTCTCTGAAAACTTTGATAAAAATTCAAGAGCTAGCAAAGCATGTTATTAATTCATCCTTCCTCCTGCGGTTGGCTACACTACACTACAACCGAAATGGGATTGCAAAATATTTCAAGCTCACTGCGAGAAAACAAATCACGCTGAAACAAAACACTTTCGTAAAATTGTGTTCGTCTATGAATTAAAAAAAAAAATATATTAGGAAAAAAAACAAAACGAGGCTCGATGATATAGCTGTGGCTCCGTCCTAGCGAATTTTTCGATCCACCTTTTTAAAACAATCATCTATCTTAATCATCTGCGATATACTTTGACTAGTTCCAACCCTTTAATACTGATCGATCTTTCCGATGATATTTTAAGTGTGCGAAACTCATTTACTATTTATTAGCCATTACGTAAGAATGTAATAGGTACAATGTTTAAAATACTTATAGTGAGAGTGAAATTAGATATTCCGTAAGCGATAAAATTCCGAATGGATGGCAGACCGCGAGTTTACGCTTCGGAGGACACGTTGAGTTAGTCTAGTCCCGTTATCACGAAAACTTAAGATAAGATAGCCACAATCCCATTATTATGTCTAAGTAATTTTATAAAACCTATTTTTGAGTGTGTTGTGAAACAAATTTTTTGTTTGTCTAATTTCTTTTCGGAAACTTGATGGCACAAATGGCTGTTAATAAATTACAGGTCACGTTATGTGTTGTCTATGCTAAACACAAGATTGAAAAGTTTGAATGAATAAATTAAAGCCAGTTGCTGGGGCCGAAAAGTACTTGAGTGGCGATCGCGCACTGGAAGACGCAGAGTAAGCAGACCCACGTGATGCACTGGATAAGGATCACTCATTGTTAGAGATGTGGTCCCGGGAGGCCATGAGCAATGGACGTCTTTAGGACGAGATAATTATGATGTCAGCGAAACGTTATTATTACCAAAGATTTTATAATGTATCAGAGTTGTATATTTTGTCAGTTAACTAAGTTGGAGATAGACGCTACAATACCTGGGAAATTGAAAAGTTCACTTACAAAGTTCTATTGAAACAGGTACGGTATCCTACAAACTAGTGAGTAACTAGATCCATGGTCCTTTTTCATTTTCATTCTACATAAAGCCGGCGCATGGAGGCTAATCGAAAAACTGTAATGATTCAAAGGCCACCCTCGCAGACAGCTTTTACACTGAAGCCTTTTATTTTTGTTGTCTCTCGTTAGTGCGGACCGGAATGAAATAATTCAGTTATATTTATATAAATGTTTTTATGTACATTTTCCTCATCTTACTTTCAAACGTTCGGATTTAGGTTTTATCCTTTTGTTTTCAATCAGTTTTTAAAGGTAGGGTCTAATTGATTCGATGTTTAAAAGGATTTTTGAATTATGAATAATTTAAATTTTCTTATCATATTTGGCTACATTGTACCGCATAGATGTTATTATCGTTATTTATAAGAACCAAATATTAAAATGTTTCTTTGTTAGAAAATTTTGTGCCGATGATGATGAACGAATGATAATTTGAGTACTTTTACAAAAAGGTAAAGTTTTGCAGCTTATAAAATACAAATCGCTTGCACAAAAATGCATTAAAAGTATTTATAAAATAATGCTTGCTCGCTCCGCGTTTTCTAAGAAGATTATAGCCTGTAGCAATTTCAGTATTCCTCCAAACACTCGAGGCTTCTCCCAACGTTTCCTTCGCAAGAACCCTCGACTTAATTGAAAGAGATCGAACGGGGCACGTGTCGAGTGAGAGAACAAACTGGCCTGTACTGATACTGCTTTTTTAGAAAACCGATTTTATAAAATAGTTTTTTTTTGTTTTCTAAGCATTTCCTTTAAATCAATATATTTGTTTTAAAACGCTCATTCTCTATTTTAAGTAGATATTAGCTACTGTTATATACTTATATTTATTTGCAGATAAAAACGTGTAATAAAATAAATAATAATATAAAAATAAATAAAAGGGGAGTGCACCGAGTTCAAATAAACTCGGTGCACTGATTAATGATTTATCACTTAAAACTATATACTTAAATCCTTATCCATTATTATAATCTTAAAGAATTTGGTTTTAAATTGATAATATATTTTTTAAGTGTTTCATAGATTTATTAAATTCATAATTATCGGACGGCGGCGGCGTATTTTCCAATTTTATTTGCGTCTCGAAAACCAGATGGGAACGGCCAACAAATTCATTTCACGAAGAAGAAAACATTTTCCTTGTCGCCAAAAACACTACAAGCACACAAAAACACACACAAGCACAGAAAAGCAGTAAAGTGTAAATTGAATAGCAGTCAGAATTTCCGGGGTATGCACATAAGAGGTGGTTGGTAATTTTATAAAACGGGTGGAGGACGTGCCGCAAGGCAGGGGTCTGTCACGCGCGCGCCTTATCTTAGGTTCAATGGATGCAGTAGGTTCCTTGGAGGTTCACCGTCTCGGAGGCTACGTGAATACAGGTTTGGTGAATTGGTTAATCGTAATAAGACCTTCTACTTCAAATAAGATAACAGAACCATAATTTCGTAATGTGTAGATAATGTGAAAGGTCAAATGTTTTATGAGGAAAATAAATCACTAGAAGCATTCGTGGTAGTTACATGCATGAACATACTTCTAAATACACTTTGATAAACAGAACAAAACATTATCAACACTAACTTGATTGTGTCATTCATATAGTTATAGTAAATCAGTACTATTCTTAAACATACATAACAATGTAGCACCGGTATACAATCTAAAACATAGCGTGTAATAAACCGCATCAATGTGTGAGTAGTGGGCCCCAATTCAGAATTTGTATTGCGAACAGTGGGACATGCTGTTCTACTTGAATCGTAAAATTTACGACCACCCCTTTCAAGGGTAGACAGTGGCCAAATGTAGAACGCTTAGGTCGCTTTCAGTTTTATGGGAGCTGCTTCGACTTATCCGAGTGAGCATGGTGTAAAATTTTAAATATTACGATTGGAGTCTTAAGATGCGAAGGTATTATGTTAGAAACTTATTATATTTTTAATTAGTATGCGGCGATACATAAATTGCAAATTTTATAATTAATATTTGTTACATACTTACTTTATTTTCTTCTTCTCTTGAGTCATCATAATATATAGTACACATTAATTTAGGAAACATTTATTAAAAACAAAAATGTTTTAGGTATCTATACCAATATTATAAAGAGGAAAGATTTGTTTGTTTGTTTGTAACGAATAGGCTCCGGAAATACTGAACCGATTTGAAAATTCTTTCACTGGTAGAAAGCTAAACTATCCCCAAGTGACATAGGGTATATAATATTTTCACAAAAATTAGGGATCCTTACTTAAACTCAAATAATGTGACCCAAGGTGCAATATTTTTTCCGTTGTTTACATATTTTGACAGGTGGTTTTTTGTTGTTGTTTGTTTTTATTCGCCCATTCTGGGCAGTCAAAAGAACATAGTCTATAGAGCCAAGTCTTTAGTAGTATCTCATATTATATGGCGTAAGAAGTAAGCTGGGAGAGCTCGTATTATATACACACACTTTATAACAAATAAAAAATCGCGTGAAGACGTAAGAAGAGGGCAGAAAAGAGTCTGTCTACTCTATAGAAGGCGATAGATAGAAAAAATTAATTGATAAACTACACTGTAATCCTAAAATAACACCTTTAAGACAGTAAAATGTAACGTTAATTAAAGTATACGATACGATCGATACTATTTAGGGCATCTGTCGAAGGTAGCTTCTGTTAATCTCAGCTCTATATTTTTCGTCTAGACTACGAAGTTTGGAGTTTCTTTGCCGAACCGATTGCACATGTACGTATACTTCAAGAAACGACTCAAGGGAAACTTTGACTTTCATACGTATTTTCGAATCCAATCAGTTCGTTTACGTTTGTTTTTATGTTATGTTAACCATCATCAGTCGCAGTATTAACTTACTTGTATTGTGCTGGTTTATGTTTTTATACATTAAAATTATTTACTAATACTACTACTATTTCATTAGTTACTTTTTTTTTACGTATCATTCCTTACGATTAATCATTCGGGAAATTGAAACTAATTTTCTTCATAAGTTGATCGTATTCATCCCCCCAGGTGCATTAGGAAGATGACTTTGATTTCTTTCACACAATCTGCCACTAATGTTGCGTAAAAACGCTAGTTTCAACTCGAGCCCGAGACTTGTTGCAGTTTTCCCTTTTCCGGGTTGATTCCTGACGAGTTTTTATTGTGTGTTTGATGAGTTTTTATAGGGTTACATCATATTGGTAGGTAATGAATATCGTTTATTGAATAGGTTTATAGAAAATTCTATTATTAGTAGATTGATTGTAAATGTATTTTTTTTCTATCGGAAGTATAATAGAAAGAATTTGTAGGCGTTTTACACGCGAAATATACCTAAGTAATTAATAATTACAAATTTTATGAAAAACTACAGGCTGCCTCGCGGTTTCACTCGCGCAGATATATAAGTTTTATAAGTTTTTTCCCGTTCCTATGTGAATTTAGAGAAATTATGCCTCAGTGCTTCCCCACACTCTCCAAGGAACCCACTTCCCAAATTTGAGCCCGCTATTCCTATTAGTTTCGGCTCTACGTTGTCAGTCATTCAGTCAGTTTTATATAAATTGATTCAGATACTTATATATATTCTAATTACTCAATTAAAACCTTAAATCTCATTTAAAGATATTCGGACTGGTAGATAGACGGTATCACATCAATACAAAACTGTACGTAAACTCAATGTTTATTAAAACGACTTTCATTACTCTTTCTTATTACAGTGGCGTTTTAGTTTATCTATGAGGCATGCACCCTCACGTGAAAAAGCGCTGTAATAAGGCTCATTGAGTGGATGGAAATGCACGCTCGCGTTACGACGCGCCAACAAAGAGGCAATGATGTAATGTTGGGGATTTACAGATGATCCTGTTCTGCACGTTGGTTTTATGTGCAGCATAAGGTGCTTTAAAACCGTGGTATAAAGTCGATTTATAATTTGTGTATGTGAAAAAAACGGGTTGAATATTTTTCTATTAAAAATAGCATCTCATACAGACAACAAACGGCATAGCATACAAATCTTTCACATTTTAATATATTTCTTTCCCTTTTATACATGTACAAGTACATAAAACAAACAAGCTTCTATACTGAAAAAAGAGATAAATAAAATACATACTCCTATATTGTTCAGTTTTCAACAACACACACAACATCTTCTAGTATACCTACGCGTCTACACAGCTCTATTTCATACTGTAAACATTTGCGTACGCTAAGGTTTACAGTTGTTAATTTAATTTGAAAGTTTAAAGCTTCGCTCATGCATAAAAACCAAAATCCAAACCAACTCCTTAACTTCGTAATCTCTCATGTAAACGAAAACTTTTAACTGCTTTATGATAGGTAGTTGCTTATATCTTCTCCGTTCTGAATAAATTCTCCGGTTTATGCCCTAGGACCAAAACAAATGAAGGAATCTACGTCTCCGTGCCCTTTGCCCCTGATATATGAGACTATAGGAAGGAATCAATATCACAAATCCCTTCGGTGCAATCAGTGATTTACCTGAAATTAACAAAAAAATAACATGAAATGAAATGATTAAAGTTAAGAGTAAAATGTATTTTCGATTGGAGAAGCACTCGGCAATTACTCAGCTGGCAAAGTTCGTTTCAAGCCGGAAACCTTGTTATCTAAATGTCAGTCTAGGCTAGCAGCTGCAGTTCGCTGAACAAGCAAGAAATATTTCATAGGTTTTTTAACTGTCGGGTTCGTAATTGCATTTTTAATGATTTCGTTTACAACTTGAAAATACCACGTTTACTCAAAGTTTACAGTTAGTCTACTTTTTTTCCTTAAGCAATACAATACTGTATAGGTACTAGTTAGTAGAAAAATATTAAATAAATATCGTGAGGGGCAGCTCTGCAAATAAAGCGGTGTCATCAGAATCGAAAAACAGTACAGACTGAAAAAACAAAATATTTTTTTTGTGTAAGCATCTTATATGCTTATGAAATGATTTGTACTAAGATTACAATTTATTATTATTGAAGTTGTTTTTGTTACTATAAATACCTGATCTAATCCACTCTAATTTGCTGAACGGGCTGGCTGCCTCTAGACTGGACACGTGATTTTAGCACCCAATTTCTACAAGGACAATGTTAATATTTGTTGGTTATATTTAAAAATATAAAAACTTAATTTACGTAATGATTTATCTTTATAAATTAAAAATAAGTACAGTTATATGAAATAAATACAGTTATCAGAATTGAAATTTAATAGTATTTTTTTAACGTGCTCCTTTTGGAATGTATGTATTTCATGTAGATAATATGTAGTTCACTTTATATATTTTCTTATCTATAGATAAAGTCTCATACAATAAATAACACAAGATAGAGTAGATGTCTCATTAATATTTGAAAATAGATTTTTTTTTTTGCGGTTATACTGTTCTTACTCAATACCCTATATACAAAGTCTCATACAATAAATAACACAAGATAGAGTAGATGTCTCATTAATATTTGAAAATCGTTTTTTTTTGCGGTTATATTGTTCTTACTCAATACCAATATAATTTTATATTCTACCATAAAACTCACTCTACACTTCCATGGTATTAACTAAACTAAAGATGAAGTAAATATACAATATCATAACATATTTCACGTAAGAGAAAACTATTAGGGTTCTAATTTTAGGCAAGACGTTAACTAAAACAAAACAAAACAAAACTAATCCATTTTTGTACCAAAAAACTATAATAATAATAATAAAATAATAAAAATTTATTTCAAAAAAGCAGATGAACAATTACATAATAATAATAAAAATTTATTTCAAAAAAGCAGATGAACAATTACAATCTAAACTAATCTTCCGCTTTACAACAGTCGGCTTAAAAACACGTTAATCATGTTCTTATTTTAAGTTGACAAAACAGATTAAATATTAAAAACTCACTTCACAACATAACGCTTTTAAAACTAGAACAAACAAAATATTGTTAACAAAATAACTAGTAAAAGAATAACAATGTGTTTTATAATAAACAACAGTCGTATTGTCTTTACTACGTGGAAACAGCAATGAGGTTTAACACTAACGAATATAGTCTTTATTTGCCGAGTAATACAATGTAAAATTGCTTGCATAAAGGGGGTATTATAGTATACCTTTCTAGAACGAGATTGTTTTCATTTGTCCCCGTTCATTCTAGTAAAGCCTTTATCCGGAAATATATGAACTGAGATGTGGAGAATTAAAAATGGAGCTTCTTTTTATGTAATAATCTGTATGACAATACAATATTATTATTTTTTTACAATAATATACAATAGCTATATTGTGAAACTGAAGTGAAACTTAACTTTCTTATCGGAATAATGTGGGACTTTGCGGTCTGCTGCTGAATTCATATTTATTTGGTTTTTTGTACAAAAAATAAATATTAGCAACAAAAAAAAACACGACATTGACGGAATGACTAATAATAAATAACCCGGAATAACAATATATTGATCTCAAATACTTAGAAAAACCGCTATTGCAAATAAAATAACAAAAAAATCTTTTAAACTTCGAGCATTAGCGCAAAAGATGATTATTCTTCTAAAGCAAATCTTTTATTCAATCTAACTTTGTAAACGGAATACCAAGTAATAGGGCCTTATTTCCTCATTAGTGGACCTCGGGAAGTTTTGGGTCTCGGATTAAAAACTCCTTTGGGACCCGACGCCCCAAGAATTACCTTAGAGCGGGCTAAATAGGTCCTCCCGTACTGTCTCTTATTGCTAATTGAGACATATCCCTATTGGGACACGTTTCGACCCTTTTGGGTGATGGCTGATATATGATACATCCAGCTAGACACAATACATATGTACGTACGTACAAGCACATATATTTTTGTTGAACAATAGTCTTTATGTAGTCTTTATTAAGGTAGTAGGGTAAAGGTAGATGGATTTCCTGGCTACCGTACATGTGATAGTTGTGTAAGTGCTCACTATTCAGTAAATAAAAAACACTGCACTATCAATAGGAATTTAATTAAAATATTTTGTTTCGGATAATTCAGAACGCAATAAAATTGTTCACCGCTAAGAGCATCGTTAAATCCGATTCCCAAAATGATTTACCGGATATATTTCTGTACAGAAAACTACTTATTAACATAATTATAACAGAAAATATTAAAGCAACCATACACGGACTTCCTATATACGAGTCTGTCTACCTACATAGAGTAGAAATTCATTTTCTCCCGCTATGCATTGCAAGTAGGTTCCTCTATTGTTACACCTCCATTGTGCATGTGATACCCGCAAAAAGCCTAGACTAACGTCAGGGTAGGCGCTTATTAAATGCGATAGAAGATATTTCATTTGCAAAATTAACATTAATATTGGAAAGCCAAAGCACATTTATTTAAAACGGCTACTTAAATTTCGGCTGGCGACTATGATACAAGCAGCGACAAAGAGAGAAATTACCATACAAAAAAAAAACGTATGTAGAGCTCAAATAATACTTACGTAGTCCCTATAGAGCTTATTTAAAATTCAGTTGAACTGAACATCTTCTAGTTACAGACAGACTTAAATTTTTGAACATAACAATACAGATGAACGAACAACTTTTGGTATAATTATGTTTTAAAGTAATTTCAATTTTGATTTTTGCGCGATTGAATGTGCAACTTAAACCTACCTTTAACTAAACTTACCATTAACCGCTCCAAATAAAACTAACCTTTATTCCAACACATCAGAGTGTTTTTTCGCTTCCCAGTGTGTGTCCACGTCAAGCCACATTAAAGTGGATTGCCCAGCTTCTTATCAGCCGCTGTTGGGTGCAGATAACAGTGACCACTGATGGCTGCGGTACAGTCACGTAGAGAGCTGGAACGCTGCGAGTTTTGGTGATAAAGAGTTTTAGTTTGAACATTTTGTGCAATGATGTTGTAACTAATTAATTTAACTTAGTGAATGTTCTGATTGTTTGTAGATAAGACTTGTTTTTGTTTTAGTTAAAAATACCACTGAATTGGCTTTTTAAAATAATCTTGCATACATCATCATCATCTCAGCCGACAGTCGTCCAATCCCCGCCTTCTCTACAAATAGCTATAATAATAAAGAAAACTTTATTTTAATTCGTTTTTTAAATTATTCCAGATTTTAACGTCTTAAATCTCTGTTAGGACTCGAAACCTTCATCAAGTCTTCCAGTGCACGCCACTAGTACACTTGCATACGATAATATAATTTATAAAATATCTGAAATATAAATTATAATTTACAAAACTTAGTGTGTATGAAATTGCCTTGAAAAACTTATACCTAGTACCCATTGTTAGTTAAATTCTAAATATTTGGTTATTTAATTCTATTGAAGCCTATGCCATTTCAGACTTAGTCAAACACGACGAGTAAATTTAATTATTAAGTAAGTACTTACGGGAGCGTAAGTAAAGTACTAACTTAATGAAGGGGTTCATTTTAACTTAATAAATAAATGTTATTGATATTTTGTTATCCGGCGATCACATTTTGCACGCTATATAATAATGTGCCATCAATTTCGGCTCAAATAATTTTGTTGTACACAAGAGACTCTGGCATCGTAGCTTCTGTGCATAAAATTTGACGACCCCCCCTTACCCCGCCTTCAGCATGCCCTGTCTCACATGTAAGCACTCCCCGGTGCCCTGCACATTTACGATAACAATAACGGTTTATTAGAGCTTCATTATATTATGAAGAGCTAGTGTTGGAGTTTCATCGATAGTTAAATAAAAAAAATAAAAAAAACTTCTTTCTTTAACCCGTATCACAACAACCCAATCTACACGATCCTTTGCCTGCTGTCTGCAAAGGTGATCTGTCCATTGTGCAATATGACTGTTACAGCGTTTCCGTGTCTTTTTGAATTATGAGAGTGATTATAGGATTATCATTATAAAAATACAATAGTTGAAAACCACATTTAATATTTAAATAAAAGGTCCGAACATTTTAACTATAGTTTTCTTTAAAAAATGTAGTATTAAATAAAACCCTTACGACCGCAAATTTATTGAAATAATTTGCTGTGAGGTAAATAAATACGCGATCCCGCTGCAAACCAATAAAACGCGACCCTGTCTGTACTTATAAAAAATAATAACCCCGCATTATTATTTATGTTGCACATAACTATGGCTCACTTACAATAATGAAATGAAACATCTGCGTACCCAATTTATTAAGATTTTATACAACTAAACAAACTTACTAAGTAAGTAGTATAGTAGTGAATTCAGCATGCCCCTAGCATACAGTTTCACGAAACATTTGCAAAACCCCTATCCTCTAATTAGGGCCTCACGCTTGGCACAATTCGTAATCCCGCACTCGTTTTTTTTCCTCATAAAAAACTTTAACACAAAACGTGAAATACTGTTAAACTTTTTACGCCATTAGGCCAAGTCATCGTTGTAAAAAAAAAAAAAAATTCATCCCTGCCCTTTCCA
The DNA here is from genome assembly GCA_951802225.1 of Euspilapteryx auroguttella. Lineage (NCBI taxonomy): Eukaryota > Metazoa > Arthropoda > Insecta > Lepidoptera > Gracillariidae > Euspilapteryx > Euspilapteryx auroguttella. The sequence goes on from OX637654.1 coordinate 4,689,819, forward strand.
TTACGCTGGCACACGCCCGGGGCTACCAATAAATCAATCTGTGAACTCGAAACTAGGAAGCTGAGGGGCCTGTTTCGTCTAACCATATCTAACTATGCCTACGCAAAATTTTTGAATCAAAGACTATGCATACAAAATTCAGTAAACATTTAAGTATATTTAAGAAAAAAGTGAAGTCTTTAGTTTGTTTTATCGTTACCCAATCATGTCTTGCATGACGTTATATCGGTGAATTTTTAAAAATAATGTCTAGTTTTAAATAGCATTCTTCGTTTACATTACCTAGAAAATATAAAATACTTACTCCTTTTTTCGCAAAAATAATGGGACGACTACGATATGAAACTCTCTCTAAAGGTATTTAACCATCTGTATCTAAATATAGCGAAGATAGGTTTTCTGTGTCTGGATGAAGCTAGGGTTTTAACTTGGAATGATGGCGCATTCGAACACGTCAATAGCCATCCGTCTGGCTGTAAACTAGCATTTCAGATTAAACCTATTAAAGTTTAAAGTCAACATTACAACATTACAAAAAATACACAAAAAGTACGAGTAAAAATACGAATAATATTCATCATCCATCGACTTACAAAAATAAGCAATATTACCGCTATTTAATAGCTTAAGGCACTTGTCTCACCGGCAACGATTAACGAGTAACGAGTAGAGCTAGAACTAGAAACGAGTTAGCGAGACGCGGGGAGCGAGTGCGTAGTTCCGATATTTTTGTGTAGCTCGGCTATAAGCGAGTGTGCGAGTGAGGCGGGCGATTACTCGCATCACTCGCTCGCGGCAGTCAAGCAAGTAGAAATGACCACTGGTTGGCGGTGGTTCGGCGTGGTTCTAATCGCTTGGCGAGTATCGCCGAGCGAGTGTTATCTTTCATAGCTCTTGTCGCTCAGCGACAAACTAGTGAAGCGAGTGCTCGCCGGCAGTGTGAACAGTCAGCGATCAACTGTTTGTATATGCATCTCTTTTGTTCACACAGAAAGTATATCTATTGTACGTTTCTTGAGCGAGAAAATAGCCGATAGTTAGTCGTTTTCTCGTCGTTGGTGGGACAACTGCCTTAGCTATTAATTTACTTTTTCTATAATCATTTTGGACTAATTATAATAATGTAAATTTAAATTATTAAATGGGTACATAATAAAAAAATCTATAAAATAACTAGGTATACAAAGAAATATTAAAAAAAAGTTTATGAATACAAATGCGTACATTTTTAACGTAGTAACCAGTTTTCCGCTCACCCGACAGAACAGGCATGCCCAACTGTCCACTACTCTGCCAGAGGCTAGAGTAAGTATTTTTCAAACTTTTCACTTTTTTATATTTCATTCCGGAACTATGTTTGTGTACAAAAATGTATGTATAAAACGTGGATTTTCGCTTTGATCTCATGAAATTCCATCACTCCACTTATATCACATCATAAAACTAATTACCTACCACTACTTATGAACATCACACAAAAGTGAAATTTCCCAAATTATACAATATTATAAATCTGTTAATGCTAATCCATTTATGCATTAAAATCTGCAGAAGATTTATTCATTTATAGATAGGCTGTGCGGTTAGGTATTTCATAAAAATGGGTATCAGTAACTGCCTTTAAAGTTGCAAGCCAGCATAGAGCTCAGAGAATGAGACAAAAAGTTGATTAACAGATGACATCGGTCGTCGGAAAATATAATTCAATACATTCCAAGAATTTTTGTTCATTTAAATTTTTATTTCAAGTAAAATTAAAGTCCCTACGTAATTCATGTCGAATCGGAGCCGCTCCGGCCATTCTAGTAATGGCGGCTTAAAAGTTTAATATCGTTTGCGAAGAACTTATTTGTTACAAATGTTCAATGTAAGCTTTTGTAGTTTTATGGCACAGAAAATTTGAAACTGTTGCATAAACAAATATATATTGTAAAATTTTATTATTAGTTAGTGGGTATTATGATAATACTTCAAGGAACCGGAACCATAAAACTCTATGAAATGGTTACCGTATCTCTTTAGATCTGTCTGCAAAGCGTAAAAAAGTATCTTTTACAGGTTAAATTGACTTTCTTAAAACAAAAATGAACATCAACCCTACTGTACCGAGCAATAACATATTATCTATCGAAATAGAAAGTACAACTCATAGTACAAATAAACATGTCATTGTCATAAAACCAAAGGTGTAAAAAATAAAGCAAGCAAAAAAGCAAATTTTCCAAACTTTTAATAAAGGGCCCAACAATATTCCCTTTCTAAATTGTTATGAAAAATCGCTAGGAAAAAAGGCGAACGCGAATAAAGCCAAAACAGATGTGAACAAAGATGAAAAAACTTTTTTTTTCCGAAATTGGAAATGGGAAATGATTACTGTATACAAAGAATGAAGTGGAGGCGTTTTTATGAAGTCCCCTTTGTAAATATTTCCGAATGCTCCACTTCTCGCGAAGTTTTCGACAACTTTATTGCTTACGCGGAAATAATGTGCCTTAAGAAAATTCGTATCAAATTTTGTAACTATGTAGGTACCTTAATATTTGAATGTATATTCTCTTTTGAATTGTGTATTTTTTAGAATTATGAGTTGGTATGAGGTTTGAATTTAAAAGTTACTTAAAATGTTATGTAGTAGGTGATTCGGCTCTCCATCTCTTATTCAATTCTCAGCTCAAAACAAAACAGCGTTTCTATACATTTTTTGTTCGAACAACAGCAACGGGACAGCCTGTTGCCGATCAAGTGCACAGCTTTAAAGAAACCTTTCTGTAAATTTTGCTATATTGCTGAATAACGACAAAATAGAATCTTGGTGTACCTTACACTTCAATATCACGAAGTGAACTTCAATTTGCACTAAATTTTCCTTGAAGCTCACCGCAGACCAGCAAACAACACAATTGTGTAAGCAAAATACCTACTTGAGAATGATTTATTGTAAGTACCATAGATTTTAACAAAGATACAAATCGACAATGCCGTGCTATTTCATATTAAATTATATTTCAAAAGTGATGAAGAAATACAACAAGTAGTAATATTATCTTTAGATGTTTTTTTTTCCCACGATTTGACTATTTATTTATTTACTATCAGAACTATCAGAACTTGTCGTCTGGAGGCGGCATAGAATAAGTACACCACCTCATTTCCTCACGTGGTTGTCATAAATCTCGACTAGGGAACCATCCGAAGAACGGGCAGCAGCGTATTTCGTTTAAAAATTTGAAGATCCATTCTTCGATCACCCACCCGCCTGCCAGGCTTATTGATTGCAGCAAACCCCATGGCCCCAAATTTTTGTACTTGTGGTGATTTGTAGGAGGAGGCTTATGTCCAAGAGAGAACGGCTCTTGTCTAAGATGACGATGGTGATAGACTTGATGCGCCTTTTTGGTGAAAACTTCATTAAATTTATCTTCGTACTTCTAATTATCAGTAAATATTGGAAGAGATTGGACATGTTTAATTCTAATAATATGATAATACAGTCAAACCAAACCTTTTGCAGTTCATTAAAAATATTTTAGCCAAAAGAAACAAAATCTCATTATTTAATGAAACCAGAATTTATAGTTCCTAAGTCTATATCGTCCGCCCATTGTTGCAGCGCCTCTGTCTGACGCTAAATTTCAATGACAGTGGTAAAGATTTATTATTCCCAACAAGAAACACTCGGGAAGTTTGCTCACTGAACCTCTGCTTGGTGATTTAAATCTTTTAATCTGCCAGAGTGTTATTATAAAGCTGTCTGCGAACTGTTTTATGAAATGAGAAGGTTTTAAACTACTTGCAGCTTTTTGATGTGTAGACGTAGAAGTACTTTTCGCGTTTCGTTGCGGGATACAGATAAAGTTTCGACGATCCTTTGATCTGTTTTAAATTCAAAATGTTAACTAAAATACCATACTTAAACTATTTAAAACAGATGTGTACACATTAAGAAAACACTTAATTACATTTATTAATTTAATTTAAGCTTACGTCAAAATACATAATAATTATATGTAAAATAAGTTTATATTTTCAAGATTATCTTATTATTTTCATTTTGTTTTCGTTCACGTAGATATTTTAACTATTATTGAATCTATTTTAGTCTAAGCTGAAAAATGCCACCACTAAAACCTTTCCTAGAAAGTAATACGATTAAATTAAATTTCCTCTTTTACAACGGAACTCTCAAAGGTTCCGCGTTCTATAGCAGGCAATATCTTAAGCGAACGTCTTCAAATAAAGGTTCGAGAATCTTGCAGGTCTTAACAATTTCCCATGCTCTTTTCCTTCAGCTTCTGAGTACACACTGACCGCAAGAACGTTGCTAAGTGCTTCGTAGAAAGAAATTGTACAGGGTGTTTATAACAAGGTTTTTTTGGTGATTTCGACCCATGTTTAGGATATTTTTGTATCTTTAAAAACTCAATAGTGTTTCTGAAGCATGGTTGGTTTACTAAATTACACAGATTATATACCACCTATTTTATTATATAACATTGTTATATAAAAAAATATTAACGGAGAACTAACGACGTAGTACAGTGGCGGACTCAATCGGCGTAACACTTCCGGTTTTTCTGTATTGCAAAATAGCTCTTGTTCTCTGGTAATACAGTCTAGGGCTAACAAAACCATAGACAAATCTTTTACGGCCTCCTAGTCCGTGACTGTACCACACTGTAAACTTGCCGAACCGTTTCTAAGCTACCAATAAAATTCGGTTAAATGATGCTTCACACCGCAACTGCGGCGGTTTAAGTCGTCCTTTACGAATGTTCTGTCTTCTTTATTTTGCACGGACCCTTGCGATGGCTGTGATGGGACGAGAGTGAGGGAAGTAACGTGATTTGTGGTCAGCAGATTTTATATTTTGTTATCAGGTCTTTTTCTGTGTACCACATATTTCTTTAAAACTTTGTTCATGGTTAACGATATTGTAATTACACTTTAATTTGTGAAAACATAATTTTGTTAAGTAAGTAGTTTTTCATCAAATTATAGCGGAGACGTCCTTACTGAAGTAAAAGCCAGCCGTAATTATTATTACATAAATAATACCATTCTTTGGTGACACAGTATCGATTCGGCTATTAAACGGTGACATTACGTAATAAAGAGCTCATTTAAAGCCATTATTTAAAAACATAATAATATTAAAGAACGGGCGGAATAATGACCCGAACTGAAATAATATCTCCGACCAGCCGTTACGGCCTGACTTCCGAATTATAATGGAGGGACTAACGACAGCTAATCACTTTGACCCAATTATTATAGCCCCAAACTGATCCTGAGTATTTATTAGTTAAAGCAAAACCCACACCTTAAGGCGGTGGGCCTGATGAAAAAACTTCCTCTCAACATTTCAATTAAGGCCCCTTTCAAAAGACTGTAATTTTCCAACGTTAACGAGCTAAATTTTATCGAAAATTAATTGCGACATCTTCATTGAAACTTTTCACTCAACTTTGATATTAGGACGAATTTTCTTAGAAAGCAAACTTTGTCAGTGCATTGTGTCTCGCTGAGCAGGGCGGCGCTAATGCTTTACGAAATATTTAGATTTTATCTCTAAAATTGCGTGGGTTTCAAGTTTGTTTCGTGATTTTGTAAATATATCTCAAGTAATTTTAATCATTTTTAAACAAATTATTAAAACGCAAAAGTTTTAGTAAATTTTTGAAACAACGCAACAGCACAGACATTTCAATTAGTTTAGTAGGTATTTACAATTTAAGAAGTGCGTGTAACCTATACTTTTATTGAGTAAAAAAAAAAACAGAATTTTCGAATATATTCAGTAATATTTATTTTGTTGTAGTTTTAATTACAAAGACATTAGTATTATTTTGTAGTGATGGACTAAGATGTTATAATCTCTCTTTCCACTCCTAAATCATATTATTATGATACAGTACAAAAACTTAAATCTACATTAAAAAAAACTGTATTTTTTAACACGCTTATATTATTTTTTTCCTATATATTTGTATGTATATGTATGTACTTAACTTCGCGATCAGATTTAATTTTAACGTTTTACATATAAAAAAATCAATGACAATATAACTAACGATATAAAAAGAACGAAGAATCAAAGAAGAAAAAGAGATGAAGAAGCGTGTTTCTTCATACAAAGATACCGGTGAAACTAATAAAGCGTGTTTGACACAATGTAAAGTTATCTAACCTAAAACATATTTCACCGGCGTGGTGACTTACAAAATTTTGAGATTTGGTTTCACATAGTAAGACCTAATATAATTTCTAAGGATGATCAGAATCCTTTAAATTCAAATCATCGTTAGGGATTACAACTTTGAATCGCTTCTATGCTACTTTGCGTTGAGTCACGCGTGTGTGTATAAATCACCATTACATACTACATCATTTTCAATATCAAAAAATCCTGCTCTCTCGCTCTTTCTCGCGGACTTACAGGGCTGTTCTTCAGATGTGTGAGTGAGTAAGCGTATTCAGACAGAAACGCGAGTTATTTTTTGGTAGTGTTGGTGCGCGATCCGGGCCGTCCAAAGCCCTCGCTAGTGTAGAACCGGTCGTAGTCGCGTAGCGTCGTGCCTACGGAGCGTAGCGCGTAGCACTAGCACTCCCGCGTTACGGACAATAGGCAGCCGGCAAATACAAAAAGTCCTTATATTCGCTTTTACAAAAACGTACGAAAAGTTCAGTTACGCTTCTCTTTGTGTGATTATTTGAACTATTTTCTCTTTATTCCGTAACTTGAGACGTTCCTAATCTCTAATTAGGTCTTTGTTTAATTATTGTGAGCTTTGTGTTGTGTGAATATTCATTATAATTTTGACAATTGAATTGTGCGTTGCTATGGAATTACCTCTTCAGTAACATAACCCGTTTTCGAGGTAAATATTATTCAATTAACTGATTTAATTGCAAAACCAAACAAGTACTTGGTTAAACTAATAAATTCTATTCTAATTTCATCCTCAATCAATGCATTTACTATTTTTTTCCTTTTGTTTATTCACTGCATGAAACCATCATTTATGTATTTATTTTAAAATACAGATGTGATTAATTTCCTTTAAACGATATTTTAATTACGACCTAGGATGTTCGTAAATCTCCAAGGATATTATCATTTATCTTTTGGATTGTAAATTACTTAGGGCATGTAGTACACTGACGAACAAATTTACAAAATCTCTATGGAATCAGAAAATAACATAAGTAATTTAATTTACACAAAAAATATGCGAATAACTCTTTTTATACCAATAGCTACAATTTAGTCTTCTTATTCAGGGTTAGGGTTATTAAGACCTGCACTGCAGAACGGTAACCTTAAATTATGTTTTGTATTTTTCCAGAGGCGTTTGAAACACAGGCACAGAAAAACATTGCTGGCTCAGTAAAATATTCTCGATGTACAGTCAGTCTGGAAACCAAAAACAGTTTCAGAAGAAACAAGCATTGAATAGGTTTATACCTACTCTGGTAAAAAAGACTTAACGTCTCTTTCTTGAAATACTAAGTAAATATATCAAGATTTGTTCATATAAATAAACTGCAACAAGTTTTATTCAATTCACGCATCATTCTTTCGATGACCGGTCATCATAGGATCAATAATCATCATTATCAATAATCATCATACTCTTGATTTGTCTGTGCGCTCACGTCTTTTATCTAGGCCACAACTTTGAATCACAATATTTCAATACGAAAACCTCCGTGGTTCAGTTTGCAGTGCTGTTGACTATGATTTTGGCGGTCCAGATTAGATTCCCGGCGGGAATTTTTAAAAATCTAAATGTGATTAAATTTTTTAAGCATCCTAGGCACAGGTTCTACCTAGTATAAAGCGTTTTTAAATAAAAAACTACTATGTTCATATACGTCAATGTTAATTTCGTAGTAGGTATACAGAACAGATATTCACTGTCCACTACAGTAGACTACAACCAATAACCTAGTCGACTTACATCGAATATCGAATAGCAGTTGTATTGTATTGTACAGCCATTGTACAGCATTGTTAAGCAGCCAGAATATAAAGCTAAATACCTTGTACAGTATATCAACGAAAAAATATTAGGAAAAACTCATGCTATCACCCTCTAACCGCAACCATGCGACAGAGGGAGAGCTAGTTTTTGAATAAAATTAGCTTTTTGCGGGAAAACGATTTTCACTACACTAACGTTTTTAACTAATCACTAAATCTAAGCAAATCACAATCATTTTGATGTTCTTTCATTCAGCATTAAATATACTTACTAGGTTTATACGTTTTTTTTTTTTTTTTTCAAATAATCACTGGTTCTGTAAAACAAAAAAATCTGTATTTCAGCGGCCTATAAGTTTGAATCTTTTGCAATTTTTAAAAAAATAAAAAGGACAAACCGAGTTTTTATAGTGTTAGTAACACACTAAAATTTCATGGCAATTGTAAAATCTCTAGTAGTAGAAAAACGTTTTCTCTTTTTGTATCTAGACGCTTACGGGGTATACCCGTCGTCTAAACACATACCACATAAAGACTATTATGCAATGTACAGGAGAAGATTGATTTGCTAGCTGTGGCTACTGTACCTAGACTGTATCGATTGACTCTATTGAATATCTCTGTACTGAACACCATTATTGGTTTCGAACAAAGAACACTGAATGCTTTGATGCTATTGAGATGTTTCGCTATTCAGCATTGCACGCTCGTTTTTGTGACTGTGAATGCATTCAGACTATAGGAACTGTAAGATGGCGTATAGGGGACGTTTTAAGCTAAATTACTTAAATATAAAGAAGATATCTATCGCAGTTATGTCACAACAACATTAATAATAATGGTTAACTTGTTTAGAAATTGAGAAAAGATAAACTGTTAAAAATTACATTTGTAATTATGTAAAACTTTATGCTAAATACTAAATATTATTTTATATCTATATTTTATGGAAAGCTGTTCTATCTTATATACTGAGGGTGACAAAAAAAATGTTTTTGTAGACCCTAGCGAGATACTTAGAAATGTTTATATTTAATGGTTTTGTTGTTCGTTTTTGCAAGAGAATCAAAAACACAAACAAACCCCTTTTGAATATGTTTTAGGATTTTAGGAATCGTAACTTAAAAAGCAGCAAGTTTCATCAAAATCTGTTCAGTAAGTTTAGAGTTCCTGCTAGACGGTGGGCGGACACCGCGGACGACAGTGGAAGCAAACTTTAGTTTTATAAAAGTTGTTGTACATAATTTATTTAGTTGTCTATAAGGAAACGTCGTTAAAAAATGATGTAGGGTACAGAGAACGTATGTGAAGCGTGGTCAGCTCGTTCCAGTTTTATGTCGCTCGCTTTGATCCCGGCTCCGCTGGGCCGTACGTTTCAAAGATAAAAGATGGCCTACATTACATACATACGTCTCGTAATTTGTAATGGTATTTTTTACTAGGTATATTATATTGGTATTTACTAGCAAAGATTCTTACTGATCGATTAAGGTAATCATAGCTCTACGAAGATAGAGATATAAAAGTTTTATTTATATATAGTTTTATTATGTCACTAAAAAATATCTTATTATGGCAATGAAATGAAAATGAAAAATTATTTATAATACTAACAGTCAAATTATAAATTTGCAGTCGTACATTTAAAATCAACTTACGATTAAGATTTTTAACTCACGTTGGTATCGAAGCTGCTCGGAGCAACGCCAGGTGTTTAATTTTTCCACTTATAAAGTGTTAACCCAATTTTATGAACTAAAATGAATTAAACCTTTAACCCCAATTAAAAAACACGCTATGCTTTACGAATAATATTTTTTTGAAAGAAAAAATAACATGCCCTAGGAACATGTACACAAATTTTCCGTTCGCGAGTTTGTTCCAGAATTACAGTATCAATTTACACTATATTGTGTGCGCGCGTGGTATCAATTGCAACTGCAATCGGCTTTTGAATGTACATTTTTGCTCTGAATGTTGCTTTTTATTTATTACAAGCAGACAAGAAATTTTTTAGAATTTAAGAATAGTAAGTATTATAATAAATATAGGATCTGTAAATAAAAATTATTCGGTGCATTAATGCAATAAAACAAAAAATTAACTTTTATACTTAAGTAACATTATATCAAATTAAACAACCTTGTCTTGATGTTAAATTATCAAAAAAAAAATCCTTAAACAAAATATTTTGTAAACTTAGGCATTGAAGGCCTTTATTGAATTTGCAATACAGTTTAAATTATGTAGCAATACAAGCTTTTATTAAATATTTCACGTTTTTCCAATATTTTGGTAAGTCACCGGAGCATACGGTCAGAAACGGTGCCGTCAGATGACAAACAGCTATCCATCAAACGAATCGAACGTGAAATCGTTATTCGCACGAAATATGGCAAAGAGTTTTAGGTCACTTTCAAATACGTTTTATTAAAAACCCTGTCCAGATGATTTACTTATTTTAATTTATCCTTTATTTTTTTTATTGTAGGTGACACAAATTGAATTATTCAACACAATTTTGTAGCGTTGATCAAGAAGCATGTTTACAAGCGTATTGTGTTTATTTGAAGAAAAATTGTTTTTTTTTTTTAATTTGGTCATACAATAACTGCATATAATAGTGATAATGGCGGATGGTGAATGGTTGAAAATAAAGATGCGTCATACTTTATCTCTCTCGACGTCTCACGAAGGCCCTTTGTACCACTGGGGTACCATAGGATCCAACATTGTGTCATTGTATCATTGTGTTTACAGCGCTGAACTGAAAGTAACACTAAATGGCTACCAGAATAAGCCATTTTTTTTAGCTGGTGGCATACATATAAAAAAAAAACTTTCCAATCCCAGGCCATAAAGGCGCTTGTACACATAACGTGAACCAATATCTGTGTTCCGGACATCGCATCGTACGGTTCGGCGCGCCCGCGCCATTGTCACCGGATGGGATCCTCGCGAATTGAATTGCTATCGCTACCACCGGATAAAGATGTAGTGGGAACGGCCTGATGCGATTTATTTTATTTTAAATCGTCCATTGTATAGGTGTGAATTTGTTTTGGGAATTGGTCCAAAACTTTTGGGTACTGTTTTTATTGGATGTTTATTGACAAAATCTACAGAAGATAAATAACTTTCTGCCGCGCAAGGACATATATATAACCTAAGATTTGCCATTGTATCCCTAGCAACTCAATAACATATTTAATTTGACTGCTCCGTGGCTCAGGCAGCTTGGCAGTGATGTGGACTGAGTAAGCGTGTGCTCCTGGGTTCGATTCCCGGGCGGGAAAATATTAATATAATGAATATCGATGTTTGTTTCCGGTCTGGGTGTAATGTTCGTCTCTGTGTGTGTTTCGGGTACTTTCCCTAGATGTGTGTAATTATGTTTGTGTTATTAATATAAAAAAGAATACTCTGCAATCACTTATAAGTATAACATTCACTTTCTACAATCTGTTTCGTCGAGAGAAAACCACAAAATGTATGAGAATGCCAGTTATTTTAGAGAGAGCATCTTTCTTGTTCTGTGGTTATTTTAGAAAAGTTTTCTAAGGCATACATTTTTATTTTCCAGAATCAAAGTAGATTTAAGTAAGGGGCCAGACCAGACGGCGTTTCATACTTCCTAGTATTTACTATACCAATACCACTTACACAATACAAACATAAGTATTCCTTCACACCCACTCTCACGGTTCGGCGGGACAAATACGATTGTCGCGCGGTGTCGGCCACTGGGCGGATTCCATTGGTTCCGCGGATCGATCACCCAATTATCTGGTGACGTGCACAATGGAACTGATGTTCACGATGTTCGAGGTTTATTAAAAAATTACTTTTTTGATTGATTTTGATAAAAGTTACTAGACGTAGTATGGACTTAGATAAAAAATAATTCCTGGCTCAGTTTTTTCCATGATAAGAAACCTCTAAATTTATCAATACTCTCATGATCTCGTCAATATACGCTATAAAAGCGCTAATCAGTATAGCTATCTAATAAAAACATCTACCCACCACCGCTAAAAAGCGGCCTGCGATCACGGGATCCTATATTTTTTGAACATAATGCATAACCACTGCATCGGACATTGAGTAATAGCTGTTTTATAATACCGGGATTGACAGTGAGAAGGGATAGGCGTCTTTATAGCCCTTTCGTTCAGGCAAAATCTATGGATGAAACCCGCACGTAACAATAAGTGATCTGTTTTTTGGAGGGTTAGAGGAGTTAGGGGCAATAAAACGTTTCTCCTACATTAAAAGTGACCGGATTTTATGTATGGTTTTTTGTCATCTTTATCTGTTTAAAATGAGGATTTCTCTAGGTAGTCTGACACCGTCCAAACGACTAGCACTATTTACCACTAAGCTCATTACTTGTCTTAGCAGAGAAATATGTTGAATTGATCACGAAAATTAACCGTTCCGCGTGTGTGTAATTTCTACAAATCCCGAATAACGTAGAGCTAATTAAATTTTAATTACAGCACCATTGTAAACAGAAATAAGGTTGGAAACTTTTCAATCAACCTCCGTGCTGCTGGCGGCCGCTAAATTGAAAACTCATTTACAGGGCCCCATTTTGCTTTTTGGGGCACCGTACCCGTAGGGTCTTTCGGAGCCTTGATATAAAACTTGCAATTTTGTTTGTTTGCGACTTTTGTAAGATCCGTTGATGTATCCGTTCGCATGTCAGTACATTTTTATGTTTTTTTTGAATAAATAAAAAGCTTTAAAAGAAACCATCTTGCAATTATTAAATTCATTTAATTGGCATCAGTCCATAGTTAAGTAGTAGTAATATTATATGAGGTATTCGTATTAAAAAATAAATAAATATTTCTTGGTTCTAAATTTAATACTAGGAACCCAGTGCCCAGTTTTTAGTTTAATGATAATGGCCAATAAAAAAATAATTTATAAAGTAACATTTTTTTTACAAGTATTTCGTACTTTTTCAGCACGTTAAGGCGCACTGCTTAAAAACGTACTCTGAATTGCTGGTAATTGTACTTTTTACCAACTGGTTAAGTATTATAATTATTAGATTTTACATAAATAATATATCTAAACTAGAGGCTGCCCCGCGGTGTTTCCCGCGCAGATTTCTTATAAACACAAAACTCCCGTTTTTTTCCGTTCCCGTGGGAATTTCGGGAAATCCCTTCTTAGTGCTCACCTACACTCCCTAAGGAACCCACGTGCCAATTTTCAGCTTTCTACTCCCAGTAGTTTCGGCTCTGAGTTGTCTGTCAGTCAGTCAGTCAGTCACTCAGTCAGTCAGTAACGGAAGAGTTTTATATATATTGATAAAATTATAAATTGCAGATTTGTTCAATGTTCGATTTATCATTTGATGATAATACATAACTCAAAACTGAACAGCAGATCAGAGCTCTATCAGACACATCTGCGCATTATCTAGAGCAACACAAATCAACTATTAAACCGGACAAAACAGTCGTCCATTAGCAGATTGATTTGCATAATCTAGCGTCCAGCTGCGACTTTACTCTGGCTTCCAAATCCAAAAAACAAACAAAACACGCTCGAAAAAGGGAATACTATTTGTATAGGTACGAAAAAACAGTCTGACTAAATAATTATATGAATTGTCTTTTAGAATTTAAAATGTTGCGGAAATTCAATTTGTAGAAGGTGGTTAAATCTACATCTTTTGTATTTATTTGATGGAGACATAACAATAACCTGATATCATAATAATACAACTCAATTGGAGCCAGCCCGAGCCCCAGGCCCTAACCTAACTAGGTAGAAACCTAACCCCAGTCTAGGGTGTCCAAAATGTGTGATATTCATTTATCATTCTTATGTATAGTTACCATCACATCAACCTACCCACCCCCCACACTTTATTCTATACTACTAAAGAGCATAATGCAATGACATGGGTAGATTATGCTACTGAGACTAAATAATATCAACCGTATTTTTTTAGTACATACGTTAAAAGATCATTTATTCATGTTCGCCCGCTCCAAAAACAGAACTAGCACCCTTAATGCTGTAGTGAACAAAATTGCCTTCTCAGCCACGGAGGCAGTATAAATATTAAGAAAATATTTTTTCTCATTTGTATAGTGTTAGGAACATAGGGCTTCAATAAAGTTTCTCCACTTCAGGCGATATTAGGCAACTAAAAAAGGTTAGTATTCGATTGATATTTTAAACATTTCTCGCTTCGCAAGAGTGCAAAATACTTTGTCACAAACGAGAGTGTAGAGTGAAGAGCAGTACAAAAGAGAGGAATAAAATATGCAAACTTGTCGAAAGGCGCCCGCGGCTCCATTATTGATCAACTGACCGCCTGCGGATAGAATTTGAATTGGTGAATTGGTACAGAAGTCACACCTTACTTGTGAATTGCATTATTCGATTTATTTATATTATATTAAAATGTATTATCGTTGTTATGAGGTTGGCGTTCTACGTGCGTCTATAGTTAAAATGTCGCGTTTTGCTTTAAAGGTGGAGCATATCGATGAATGTTTCTTAGGTAGGTAGTTTTGAAATGCGATCAAAGTACCTAGCAAAAGTTTGGAGTACCCTTGATAAAAAAAATGGAATAGACAACAAGTGTTAACGTCAACGCATAGCCCGAGGGATAGGGTTGGAATTTAGCTGCGTCAACTGGATCAAAATGCTTTTTGTTTCTGCTTTGACTTCAGCTCCGCTGTGGCGTGCTATGTGAATCCCCTGTGATCCAAACATAGGTTAAAGATAAAGGTAAATTTTTATGTGGACACATGTAATTTTTTTATACAGCCCAAGGGCTAACTTTTAGTTTCTTGTCTATATGCCAGAAATTTGGTGTAATTATCTGTATCTATTATATTAAGCATATCTAATGTTAATTACTTAATCATTTTACTTAGAACTTTTTTTTTCAGATTAAAAAAATATACCTCTACTTTTTGTTGCTAAAAGTGGTCACTTTTGGCACCAAAAAGTATTTTTCTATTTTTTTTTCCTAAAAGCTACCGCCGTCGCCGGCGGCTTACTCTTAACTGTTGAAGTAATGCCTCTGATTAAACACTATTTAATAAAAAATCTAGGATTTACCATTCACTGTATCTAGTTATCATAGCGGCATCTAAAAGCTTTGATTAATAAAGGTCAAAGTAAATGCACAGATAATTTTAAAACCACAGTTATACGTTAATAAAAAAAATAAGACCCCACATCATTCCGAACGCAGGTCTCGTACTCGCAACCCCTCTGTAATCAAAAGAGTAATCAAACGCTCAAATTGGGGCTCGCGGAATTAAAAGTTTATTTGAAATGTAAATGCATTGAATAGTTTTGAATGCGTAATTTAGACATTGAAGAATAGGTAGTGAATGAGGGCGTTTAGTTAAGTGGCTTTGGGATCCTATATTGATTTTAAATGTAGGTACTAAGGTTTGTTTGTTATCTTTTTTTAAATTTGGGTGTCACAATTATAAATTATTTAGAGCAAATTTTAATTATTTAATTTTAATAGGCTAGGTAAGAACTAATTCTTACTACTGTAGCAAAAATGTTATTTTTGGAAGCCGTTACCATAACTGTTGAATTAAAGTACCTATCTTTAGCGGGTTGCCTGAAAGAAATAGCTTTTAGCAATAAGGCCGCCCATTGCATGCTAATTCAATTTGTTTGAACACTGAATTTATTAATGTACTTATGAATCATATTTTCTATGCAATTAAGTGTTTTCTATTCTACTCTATTCTATATTTAGTTTGATTACTATAATGCTTAGCACACATCCGCCACAAGGAAGATACCCAGAGGAGATTATCTACTCTTTTAAAAGAATTCCTGCAATAGATAAACAAAGTTCATACTTTTGTATTTAAATAAAACGGAAATAACTGGCTCATAAAACTTTATAGCATTTAAAGACACCCACCACTCAAGTCACGCGTATTGAGTGACAGATGTCCACAATGACCCGGCCGTGATCGAGCCGCGTATTGTACTAACTGCCACGCCGGCACTGTTTGCAGGGGATGGGTCCCGAAATCTCTGGATAAATATGCAGAGAGATTTGAATAGACCCACGGCCACCCTACAGATCTTTTTTTGGATTGGTTGTAAGTACCTACCTTCAAAGTAGAATAAGGTAGCTATGTTTTGAAGAGGAAAGTGTAGAGGCGCAAGGCAAGATATTATAATACTAATTACTACCTAAATAAGTTAATTGTTTAACAAAAATAAACCTTATATGCAATACCCTGTTGAGCAAAAGGGTTAAATAAGTCAAAATTTATGATTAACTTGATATAATTTTTGTTTTTTTTTCGTAAACGTAAAGTGTAATAAAGAACAGAAGATGCTCAATGACCGAAGAAGAAGAAAAGAAGAAAAAATCCATCGATAATATAGTAACAAATTAAGTTTTAATGTTAATGTAAAGAAACAAAATCAAAAATGATAGCTTATCCCCACAACTCAGTTTTCTATTCCAAGAAAACAATTACAGCTAGGAGTCGTCCTATTAATTTCTCATAACATAGGGAGGCATGTAATTTCGTATTGATTCAGTGACGACCGTTTATTTGTTTTTGTAAATAAACACTGTTACATTTGAAAAGCTAGGGTAGGTTTTATTTGATTCGTAGAATTTACGGGTTTATTTTTAGATATTGCTGTAAACGTAAGTTCGATAAAGTGTTTTGCAATTATGGATGCTTATATGACTTTATTGGATTGCTGCTAACCTTTATATTTATATCAACGAAAATAAAGCTTCGAAATATCTTTAGCAATAATAACGTGCTTGGTTTGCTCGCTTTTTCATCGTCATAATTTAATTATCTAAGACATCCATAGAACTCCATTATGAGAAGACGATGATTTCTTTAGGATTCAAATACATGATTATACCTACACAAAGACAAAACACCACCAAATTAAAACATCGAACCACAAGCTGGTGAAAATTCCTTTTGAACTTTAGTCAAAGTAAATATTTTAGTTAACCGAAGAAAAACTTATACTTAATACTTAAGCAAAGAAAAAGCGATGCTTAATAAAAAAGCGTGTTTCAGAGATTTTTTCAAACTCGTTACCCGGTCGCTCGTTTGAAACTTGTTCTAATAGAAATTGTTTTAAGCCGAGCTTCAAACAAGATACTGGAAAGGTCTGCAGCAATTATGTCCGTGAAATACTGTCTGTATTAGAACCACTAGGTTTGTACTGGCTTAGAGCGGCTTACGTTAACTACAAGTAGCTGCCCGATGTTACTCGAATGAGAAATGATGGGCTTACACACCGGCGAACGAACGATCACGCTAGTAAGAAAAACAGTAATCTATCTTCTCTTTTTTACAACTGGCCAGCTTTAATGCCAGAGAGTTCCTTAACTAAATTCGATTCGACTTGTAATTGTCTTATTAGCGACTTCGTTAACTATTCCTTTTTTTTGGTCGTGTAACAGAAATCCTCTTTGTAAAATTTATCTATGCAATTGAATTGTTGACTTTTGTATTATCATAACACTTTCTGAGCCAACATTAAACAATCAGTCATATTAATATTTATTTGTTTTAATACATTTTGTTATTCGCAAATGATTACAACCTTTTAATAATTTCTTTTTTGCAAAAAGAGACCCGCCTTCAACAAACTGACACATTCATAATCCGAGAACTTCCTCATTTTCGAAGTCGGTTAAAATAGATACTAAACCCTTCTCCTGAATGTAACAAATACATTTCCGAAAACCGCATCAAAATCGGTTCAGCCAAACGCGAGATAATCGCGGACAAACATACATACATACATACAGGTCAAACTGATACCCTCCTTTTTTGAAGTCGGTTAAAAAGAAGCTACTAAAAAAAAATTAAGAAAATATTAACCATATTATCGATATTTTTTACTGTTAATTTTTCTTTTTAACAAATAAAAAACAAACTATTAATTATCAATTTGAAATCAAGCTGCTAATGCTCGCATTCGCTTGCAACTTCAAATGTAAAACAGTCTTGAAAAGCCCCGATGTTTCCCAACGAGTAACAGACGGACAAACAACTCGTTATGTTGTCTTAGTCCTGATGAAACAGTGGATTCGGCTTACGACCAGTCTCTGTTTGGGTAGAACGTTATTTGTTGGAGTTTGGCTGGATTTAGATCTAAGGATAACAGAGTTTCAGTTTAGATTTTGATGGTTCGGATTAATGTGAAGTTAAGGAAACTTCCATGTAGGAAGCTATCATCGTAGCTCTATCTCACAAGGGTACTATTACGATTTTCCTCAACTAATCTTTTACGCAGTTTCAGATTACAAAACCCGTTCTTCAGTTTGGTAAACAAAGACAATATGTCATAATACGATGAAACCCGAAATCACAGCCCGAATGACTCCCAAACGTGTCCTTACACCGAGTACACACGCGATAAACCAAAATGTTTTCCCAAAATGGCCCAACCATTTCGTGCTATTGACGGAGATAATGTAATAGTCCTGTCGCCCCACTCTTTACACTTAGAAAATGCTGCTGTACCGTTTTTATTTTGGCACCATGTATCTGAAAAATTAAGGTATTCTAGGTTCTCTCAACCATAGGTCAAAATATTATTATTGCATGGAATTCGAACATTAATATTCTTAAGAGTGGAAACTGTATTATTGTAATTTCCTGAATTATCATACAGAACAAATGTGGGGGTGCTTGCTTGCATTGCACCTGTCCGGCTTTCGCAGCCTGCCAGGTTTTGTATCCACCGAATGAAAAGCAACGGTCGCTGGAAGAAAAATAAATGATCACTAGCTCAAAAAAAAACGTCGTGAGGTGGTGTTTCTTATTTTTGAACAAAAAAAAAGAATTCGTGTCTTAAACATTCGTGATAGCTAAGAATAAGGTTACTATTTTCACGGGAGTAGGTACTACGAAATATTTTTCATATTATTTTCTACAACTTAAACCAATCTTGCCGATCTAATAGCCA
Organism: Euspilapteryx auroguttella; assembly: GCA_951802225.1. Taxonomy (NCBI): domain Eukaryota; kingdom Metazoa; phylum Arthropoda; class Insecta; order Lepidoptera; family Gracillariidae; genus Euspilapteryx; species Euspilapteryx auroguttella. Next base: position 4,708,774 of record OX637654.1, read on the forward strand.
GCCTCGTTTCAAAAAACAAACATGAGTTCGGTCGGACGTATAAGAAGATTAAAAGAAGCAATAATACGTTGGGATATATCTCTGTGCGCGGAAACAAGATAGCCTTCGGGCGAGATGAAATGCCCGCAAATAAATTGCCGACTTCTGATGAAAATCTCGTGTTTAATTTCACAATAAAGTAACGTAAACATTTGATATTAGATTCATTGATAAGTAACATTCCCTTATAAACAGGGATAAAAGTGCTATAATACAATTTCAAGTACCACTCAAACGTATAACAAAAAACAATAACGTTCAAAATTTACGAGCTCACAGAAAGAGGAGGAATATATTGAGCATAAAATAGTATTATAATGTCTGTATAACCCAAGGGACAACCCTTTCGGTACAAGCCGTGTATCGAGGGCGCCATTTGGTGTTGTAAAAACACCGCCCTGAGCTAGACGAGTTGAATCTCTATACCGATTTGCATAAACCCTTGGGTAGCGTGATGGCCAACGTTTTAATAAGATTTTGACGAGGCTCAATAGGTTTAATTTAAACTGAGTTTGCTTTCCTGTGCCTAATCTTTTAAATTAAAAATAAACAACGTATACAGTCAGAGCGTCCACTTGGAGAATATTTTAAGTAAAGTTTTTTTTATGCTGTAGGATTATCAAGTGTAAAAATTTATAAAATCAAATATATTTAAATAGGTGATTAATATAAAAAAATCCTTAAAAAAAAACATAAATTGTTTGGACAATTGAAAACTATGGCAAACAAATTCGACACTACTATCTTTTTGTTATTCCATGGCAGTGTCCTAGAAAAGATAAATTACATTAAATTATCAAAAAATTCTGCAGAACTCGCATAAAAGCAATTGAAAACTCAAAACTTTCTAACGAAACGACATAAAAATAACTTGAATGGCTGAAATAGGTTCAAGTTTATACAATAAATAAAATTGAACCGCTATTTCATAAGGAGGTTGTACAGTGAACACTGAAAACTCACTGTATATACTGATAGAAAACTTAAGAAATCGGTTTTGGACGTATTAGGACCACATTTATAGACCTACCAACTTACCTAAGCTTTTGATCTGATCATTGATCTAGTATAGTCGTTTTATTATTCAGAGCAGTCCTTTTGGTCTATTATAATAGGTTCCTAACAAGTTTCTCTTGATAATGAAATTTTTTTTTGATGTGATACAACTAATGTACTAAATTTAAGATAGCCTTTGTCTAGCATTATGGCTCTAGTCAGGCTAAATTTATAAATAATCTAGGTTTAACAAATAACATTCGAGCAAGACTGTACCGATGAGTTGATAAAATGTCAAGCCGTGTTTGCTTGGTGTATGCAGACTTGAATGGTACTTCAGTAACAAAATAACTATATTCTCTATTCAAACTATTGGTTTTTGAATAAAGAATGCGAGCTAGCAGCTGTTATTCATTTGCGTCATTGATGTACGGGATAGTTTGTGGTGAGGAAAGCAGGAAAATTATTTGTTCGCTTATTATTTACGACCGCAAACATATTATTTTATACGAGCCTTTTTGTATCTGAAAAGGGGTTTCGTTGTGGAATAACATGAAATGACCGATGTTACTTTTGTTCAGTTGCCCATTTGTTTCATGATCGTAAGTTTTACGATTTCATTTTCTTTACTGAAATTGAATAATGGCTATAAACTATGAGCAAATTAAGTTGTTAAGTATAAAGTCTCCTTTGATATTGGTTCTAAATTTATTAAGTAAATGAATCAGTTTTAGAAACTGAAAAAAAAAAAAAAAAACAATAAACAAGAGTCAGGATCAGTTTGACTGATATGAAATTCGAATAGCCTTCAGATATTTGTTGTCACATACTATGCTAAGGTGCATATTGTTTGTTGTAAATGTAATACCATCGCTTTATCTTTCCTCTCGCTTATGTTGCAATAAAATAACAGCACCAGCAGTAATTTATTATTCAGTTATTTATTACACGAAAATGAGTGGTGACCCAATTCTGGCGCTCGGTCGCATTGTCGCGCGACTCAATACTACAATTTGCATTTCCGTGTCGCTAAATTTGAGAATAGCCGGGTTTCGTGTGAATTAGGTAATGTATCACACGGGATCAGCGCATGTCATTGCTTTAAATTAGTTTATGAATTCCTTCATAGAGAAATGAAATTGCCATTTATCACGTTCATTATTATAAAGGATTAGGTAGGTATATTATGTTTTCTAGCTAATCAGTTTTATCACATGTTTCTCAAAAGACATTTTCTTTCGACGTACCAGTAAAAAATTCTATAACACGCGTGGAGTGCTTTTTATATTTCGTTTTATGCATGCTAGCACGCGACTCATTCCGCCACACGCATTAAAATTTTGACTCGTTGCGTTGATTTACAATGCACATTAACTTTTATATTAATAAGGGTGTAAAATTAACATTTTATATCAGTTTAAAAAAAATATTTATTCACACCTAAGCTTGAAAAATTACAAATAAAAATATCTTCTAAAAAATTGCATGGAACTAAACAAAAATTAATATACCTAACTCACTTGGTGCTGTCGCACACGATGACAACTCGGACAGGATGTACTTACTAACTTGATAAGCTGTTTCGTCATTAGTTGAAATTAAAATCTTTATAAAGCATAACAAATCTTTTCTTTTCAGGCATGCCCAGAGACCAATAAATTAGTCAAGTAGATACCATCACTAACTTTATTACTTAATTCCCAAGTTAAATTATAACACGCAAATTGGAAAATCATTTTGATTTTTTTAATAATAATGCTTACAATTACATTATTAAATTGGGCAAAAGAAGGGCAAAAAAGAAAAATATTTTGACCCTTAAGTTTTAGCTGCTGTCACCCTCGTGTGCAAAAGTACTCACAGAGGCGTCGCTCGCAACGAGTACCTAGTTCACTGATTATTAATGCTGGCCATTATTCAGAGGCAGCCACAGATGAAACATAATGCCCGCACGATCCAGCTGAATTATTTCCATCTTTTCTTGAGAAAGTCGAGTTTTGTTTTTAATGAGATTCCCTAGTTCCAGCTCCTAACTAGCGCGAAGTTTGTCTGCTGTAGGCTAAGTAGTTTGCGTTCCTTTTTTCCTCTCTCTTTTCTGTTGCCTCTTTATTTATGAGCCAGTTTAGTGGTTTTCTTTGTTTTTTTTTTATTAAATTGCTTGCCATTTATATTCTAAATGTAAATGCGTAAATGCTAAGATTTGTTTTGTTAGATATTATTTTCTTTGTCATATCTTGGGCTTTAATGGCAGGTAAGTCAATAAAATATGCTAAATTTTGAGGCGAGATTATAAACATATTTTAAAATAAAGTTTTCTAAATGTAATTGAGTACTTTTAAGGCCCGTAATATACGGTTTAAACTGTGTTGGTGGTTTAAGCTACAGTTGTCACCTTCTATTTATATGAGACACTAGCTTTTGCCCGCAGCTTCGCACGCGCTTTTTCATTAAAATCGTTAATTACTGGTTGATTTACAACTCAGGATTTTGGTGACATCATTACTGATCGCTGAAATTTCTAACATTTCTATTAGCTGGTTGTTTTGTTGCATGTGAATTTTGGTTAATTTTTTCTTAAATGAACTCTGAATCTAATTACACCCACTGAAAAACCCGTTTTCCTATTTTTACGTGGAAATAAAGAAATATATATACATTGTTTAAATATTAACTAAAGAGTCCCGTTTTACGTTCCCGTAGGAATTTAGTATATTTCTTCATTCCAACACCCTTACACTTGTAGACCAAATTTCACTTTGGCATACTCAAGGAAGGACTCAAGGCTGTGCGTTGATAGATCACTATGTCAGTCAGTCAGTCAGTCAGTCACCTTTGAATTTTATATATATAGATAGAAGATTAGAAGAAGAGAATAGAAGGTGCTATTTTAACCCTTGCAAACAACTCTAAAAAAAAAACTAAAGTATACAATCTTTTTTACTTTTAAGATTTTTTCTTTAGTTAATTGTAATTCCTTTTATATATTTTTTATTAGAAATAAACAGTTAATTTTTTTTTTTTATATGAGACTGAAAGTGAAAACTACTCAAGCAGTTTAAACCGTGTTGAATATTACGGGCTTAAGTTAATTATTAAAAAGTCAGTTGATGCTAAAATTAAAACTGGAGCCTGTCTAATACATTCTGCAACTGAAATAAGGAACATGAAATGTGGTACTAACAAAGTAGCAGGAAAGAAATCTTAACTACCCACTCAACTGATATCCAAAGTTCATCCCTTAACTTCTGGGTCGTATTCTTATGCAAATTTACTAAACGTTTCGATGTTCGACCCTCGATCGATCGCTTCTCAGGTATAAAGGGATATCGACAAAAGGAATCTATAGGGATTGCCAATTTAGGGACTGGATTTAGAGAACTGAAGTTTGCCTGGACTAGAATAGCTTAAAGCATTACGTCCCCCGAGTTTTATTTGGGTTGATTGGGTAGGAAGACATGAATTTGTGTTTTGCTGCTATGCTTTTGATAAGACAGATATGAGTACACTATCATAGCAATTTGAATATCTTTAGATGAAGTTATAGTAGAGATGAGCATATAGCGTTCATAATATTAACCTCGCAAATTCATGTATTTTCATTTAGTTCACTTTAAAAAAATATTTGAACATCCTGTTTTATGTTATTTAATATGGATTTCTTATACTGAAATCGAAATTAATGAGAATTTCGTTTACATATTAGATTATCAGAAAATCTCATTGAGAATTTCTCAAGTATAAATGGGTGGAATACTCAAACTTTATTAATTACCAACTCGAATAAATGGGACGTATAGCAAATTAAACGTAAATTGATACATTAGTGCTTAAATTATGTAAGCACAAAAAAGTTCCTACCTACTACAGTAGTATTTTTTTAAAGCTTTCAATACAGTTTCCTTTTACAATCGTATATATTCAACTTTTAGTAGGAACTGGACAAGTACGTTAGGTGTTCATTTTATTACTTTATACAGCAGTGGATTTGAATTCATGCCAAATCTCTTGATTTTTTGATTCAATCGATTTTATACAGCGTCAATATTACAAGACCTCATAAAATAAATCCTTTTTGGTAGTTATTTCATTTTATACTCTGGTATAGGATCAACTAAAAGGACACGTTTACATTTGACGCGTCTATATATAATTTTTGCTTTTTATGTTAAGCTTCATTCATTTTGTTGAATCCTCAAAACGATTACTTAGTAAATAGAAACTTAACTATCAAACTGTAGCTTGAAACCTGTAAAATGTTTATTAATGCAAAACTGAAGAGCCTTCGAAAAGCACTTACCTGCCCAAAGTTTCCGAATTTCCATATATAGATATACCCATTACTACTGACAATTTATAATAGAGTTTCAAATTCAAGCGCGACGTGAGATTGCGTCGCATTTCGAAACACAAATTCGCTTTTACCAACATTTGCATACCGTGTCGCTGCGGCGATATCCGTCCGCTCTGCAATTATGCACATTAGTGCAATGTCAATAACGATTAAATTAGTGCCAATATTGTTAGTAATTAGTCAAAAACTGCTTTTAATACATGTTCCAGATTTCAAAGTTTTAACTAATTAAAAGTAGTCTGATAATTGCAATTGACTTGTTGCGATTGTTCGTTTAGTTTAAGTATCAGTAAGTATTGCTATGGAGATGGTGAAATTCTTTCACTGTCCAGTTTCTTTATTGATTTAATAAAAATAATAACACATCACACTCAGAGCCCTTAACTAGAAATAACCCGTATCTAGGGTGGCCGAAATATATACAGAAACAAACTTTGCACCCAGACCGGGAAACAAAAATCGATATTCATCATAAAAAATTCCACCCCACCGGGAATCGAACCCAGGTGCACCCGCTTCTCATCCACATCACTGCCCACTGCCAACTTAGCTACGGAGCAGTCAAATTTTGAAATTGAATTTGAATTTCTTTTCCACGATTGAATAACTTGCATTTACATCACAATAAGACATACAAAACGCATAATTATTTTTAAAATACGTCTTTTTTTTCTGTATAGAATAGTCATGTTAAAACTCGTCGGAAACAAGATAAAATTAAAAAAAAAGGCGGGAAGCTCACAAACCATAGCATGATTTAATAAAGACTCAATATAAAATGGAGTACAAAACCCTGTTAGCCCTTTCCTACTCACTCAGCCCTTCATAACGCCTCAGATTTACATGAACGCTTGTAATCTACCATTCTCTCTCGCGTTCAAATGCAAATTTAGTAAATTCCCTCATTTCAATCCTTCCATGAAATCAGGGATTCAAATCGAGGTCGTAAAGTTGAACGCGATGTCGTAAGAAAGTTTTTTTTAACTCCCCTTCCATTGTTTTTAGAATGACGCACCTAAAATGATTCATAAGGCTGTTATGAATTTATGAATTTCGTGTCTGGAACGACTTTATGAAGTTGAAAAGGACACAGAGTAAAGTTTTTTCGTGACAATATTAATTATCTAAAAAAATATTAAATGAAACTCATGTTATTGTCAACAATCATAAAAAAAACCTTATTCACAGAGTTTTCTATTTTGTAGAAGAATTTTAACCTGTGTTAAAATAGAAACTAAATACTATTATTATAGAAAAAACTTTTTCTCGATAGGAACTGCAATTCCCGGTATGGATAATATTTTCTTAAGAAATGTTGTATAGAGTATGTACAGAGTTCCATTACGTCATTACATAATTTTCTTGTACATAAAACAAGAGCCGGAAACCGGGTCACAGTCGAGCCCCAAAGGGATAATCTTATGTGGCAAGACCTCATTTGTCTTGCCTCTTAGTAAGCATTACGCTATGGCAATGGCAGTGAAGCTACTGGATAAAGAATCATTTTCAGCCAAAAGCTAGTTTTTCCCTCCTCAATTCAAAAGTCCTAAGAGCCCTAGCAAGTAAACAACCGTGGCTTTAAACTGGAACCATTATATGGTTCTAATTCTGCCCTTTTAAAAATAAGGACGCACATAGAAATCAATATCTTCAATGTAATAATTTTATTTTATAATTTGGCTAGCAGCAGCCATCATCATGTTTTTTATATTTGTTTTACCGTTTTCATGTTTTACTCATCCTTGGGAGGATTGGGTATTTGTTCATGGTGTTATTAAAAGCCGGCACAACTTTCCAATTAGTCAACTTGTCAGATTTAATACTCAACGTATTACTGTCCTTGCAAATGATTTCCCAGAAATAAACAGTCTACACTCTATAAATAATCTATTATCGTTTCTAGAATATTTTCAACCAATATCAATCCTTGGTACCTTTATACCTTGTTAGGTTCTAAATTTACATCATATTAGATAGGTATATTTTTTTAAAGAGATTTATCTATATTTCATTGCTGCTACAGTTTAACAAAAAACATTATCTACGTATTACATGCTACTCAGGAGTCAACCTTACACTCAGCCGAAAATTGAGTGCAAGTTAATATTCTAACTTATGACTTACTAAATTCATGGTTTTAGGGATAATGTTATCTTATATTTATGCTATCCTACCCCATTTGATGATAAATAACAAGATTACCTGTGATTGCCTAATCGCTTTCATATTGACTCTACCTACATACATAGATAGTGGCTTTAAAGTTAAAAGCCGCTATTTATATGGCAGTTTTTAACTTTAAACCATTTTTTATATTACACACAAAGCGAAACTAGCGCCACTTCCGATAAATAATTAATATCTTCATAACCATGGCCGAAATCAAAAATATGCGTCTTTGACTCCCTAGATAATCTTGCTTAGAATTTTTAAGGATTTATCGACTGACTAACCGTCAACTGTACGGTTGCAGGTGGTTTTTTCTGCACCTTTATGTATGAGTTTAATATGTAGTTTCGGATTTCATTTATTCCTAAAAAAAAAAAAAATATTGTTGTTCATTTTAAATGTATCATCAGTTGTTATAAATAAGATGGGTGTGCAATATTACCCATTTTCAGTTTAAAGTAGATGATTTACTGCATCTCGTAAGTGCACCCTCTGATTTAGTACTTTATTACTTCAGAGAAGAAAATATTGCATTTGATTTTGGTAAGTTGAAAAGCGCGCTTGATTTATTTCAGAATTGGGTGTAAAAAGCTATAAAGTGAAGTTTGAACGATAAGTAAGTGCAGAGTAAACAGGGCGTACCAATGTATTGTTTTAACCTTTACCAAGCAATATAATTGCTTTTATTATCAATAAACAAGTACTTATGAAGCAGTTTCTGTCATAATACTTAATCTAGTAAATTAGAATAAATAAAAAAATACTTTTAGAAAGTAAAAAAGTAGTAAGCTATGTATTTTTCAATTTGTCTGTACATAAGAAACCTACTTGCTTTCAACAAACAAACTTTTACCTAAACAGCAGAAATATTTCAGCAAATACCTTTTTATTGTAGAAAACGATTAAAGTATGTACGCCATTAAGAGCTCCCTAACAAATAACGCTGTGGCTATTCTGCCAAAGAGCATCTACGAAAAATGTCTACTAAGAATACTGCGATACGACCCGTAAATAGACACTACTTTGGCAACAAACCAGCGTTCGATGCTCGCTTTCAATAAACTCGGAGCAAGGCTGTGTTTTAAACTACTTCAACTGAATGTTGTAGAGGTTTGTGCGGGCTGTTCCACTTTTACCTGCTTTCAGACTTGGTGCCTATTCAATTTTATTCATGCTGTTAGCAAAAGTTGCTAGCCAGGAATATTGTGGAAACCTTGGCACTCCAATTAAAAAAACCAGTTCCGTTGTCATTCGGAAATCACTGTAAAGCAAACATCTACAAAATACTTTAGAGCACAATAGTCTTGTTCAGATTAAAAAATCCAGTTTCAGCAATAATCTACCAAGCACCTAGTCGTTAAAGTAAAGTGTCGCAATGCAAGCCTCATTACTGAACAGTAATACTAAAAAAGTTTTCTTTTGCCCACAGATGCGGAGAGAATTAAGTGAAATGTGACTGTTAAAAAAAAAGACAACCAAAAAATGTGCTTACGGACAATCAGTGATTGTTTCAACCACTGGGCCGTAATATTCATCATACTGCTCTCCCTCGAGTGGTGTAGTCCGCAAGATTTTGAGCTACCAAACGATGAGCATAGAACTCAGATGTCAGTGAAAAGTGTGAAGTTTCCTAGGAACGTTGGCAGCCCGTGCAAGCCCAGTGAACTGTTATGTGATACGGGACAGTGTTTGTCGTTAGACAAGTACTGCAACGGCGATGATGACTGCGGTGACAAAACTGACGAGCCTAAGGGATGTTCACGTAAGTTGTTCACTGTCGCATGTAGAAACATTACCATTAGCCCTTCCACTGTAACCATTACCTATATATCCCTTTGCCAACCGCAGCCATGTCGAGCACTCAATAGCAGTAATTTAGTAATAATATATGTATTACAAAAGGATTAATGATTCCATTTCAGGGTTTGTTTGCACTTAAAACAATTAAATTTTATACAATACGTGCAGTGTAGTATGTTTCGTTTTGTTATTTAAAGTTTAACAGAATTATAGATATTTATTAAATGAAAGTAAACCTACGATTTTGCACGTGGTCATCTCATCATATACGCCAAAAGACGTCAACTGCTGGACAAAAGCCTCCCCAACAAATTGCCATAAGGGCCAGGCAACTCTCATCAATTGCCTTCCCGAAACTACACCACGTCGTCGCAGCACCCTATGAGGGGTCTGCCTTCTCTGCGACTCTGCTGGTGCGCGTTTACCACTCGATACATTTTTGGCCCCAGTTATATGTCTGTTCTTCATGCTATAGTGCTCTGCCCATTGTCATTTAATTTAAAATTTTTTGGGCTGCATTATCAGGCTGAACCTTGCACGTTCTTCAACTTAAAAAAAAACAATAAAAGTAAAAGTAACATAAACTTGATTAAAAAAGTTAAAAAGCTCCATCATAAAAGAGGCTTTTCAGCTGACGATCTTTAAGAAACCATAAAATACTTTTGACGGTCGTAAAATTTACTGATGAAGTCATATAAATAAGACTGATTTGCTATTTAAAGAAAACTGTGTAGGTTTACTAACAAAACTGCTTATTACTTCTAGTATATTATTACCGAAATACTTTAGATTTTCGTTTCAAAGATAGAACATTTGATTTTTTTGACTATACTTATTTAAAGAGTTACATTCTATTAAATTCATTATTCCAAAACGTCTTCACTTTTTTACCAAAATGCTTAAAAACGACCTTGTTCTTTAGAAAATAATTAATTCAAAATCCGAACCGAAAAACCCTCGCCAAATCTTCCCAATCTGAAGTCAAACAGGGTTTATATTTTACTTGAATTTTAATACTGGCTGGTAACATTCTCTTTTCGCTGACGTCTGTCACAAGGAGGACACTAGAGGGGCTCCTTGCCGCGTCAGCGGCCCTTGGCCTCGTTCGTAGGTTTGAAATGTATTTTTGTTCAGTCAGTTTGATTTAGTTTTATGAGTAGGTACCTTTTTCCTGAGTATATGTACTTATATATACTTTATAAGTAAGTAAGAGATACTTTTATAAATATATGTAAAAGCTTGGGTAGGCGTTACGTTTAAAGAAGATAACTAAAGGGTTTGGGTTGAGTTAATTTCTTATTTGTAACAAAGTAACCTTTGGAATTTTGAAGAACGTTATAAAGCCTTATGATTTATTAGACAAATTTATTATAATCTGTAACTAGGTAGTGCGCACCCCGCGGCTTCGCTAGCGCAATTTCCTTTAAACCGCAAAATTACAATTATCTTGGGATTTTCGGGATTAAATGAACTCTTTCTCAGGCTTTAGAATATCTGCTTAGCAAATTTAATTTCAATCAGTTCAGGAGTATTGGCGTGAAAGCGAGACCGACAGACAGATATTCAGATTTCTTTTCGCATTTATAATATTAATATAAGTATGGATCAAACGAGATATTATAAGTGTAATAAATAAGTGGGTGCAGTAAAAGATAACTTCTAGGCCCAAAGCAGTCACAATTCACAAAACGACTGTTAATTGGGATTCGAATTGAGAACAATCATTCAACCAAATTCAATTCAAAGCCTCATTTCGCACAATGGGATTCTAATTGTTTTTTTTTAATTCGCCGCTAATCCAGCCAGTAGCGCGCGAGTCTCGTGAAATACGTTTTCACGCTGAACACTGCGAATGATAATTGTCTTACACAAAAGACCTCAAAGATGTCGCACAAAGGATCGGAAGAAGTAGATTACGTCGCGGCTGCGGGCACATTTATTGTGCGACTTGTTGACAGCCTTGTCTGGAATTAATGAACGAGCAATGTGCCTAAACTAGGCAATCAGTTCTAGTCTGCCAAATTGAGTAATATAGTTTAGTATGCTGTACAAACATAGTAATTTTTTAAATAGTATGCATTTTAAAATAAAATGTGGAAGGAAAACGATTGGGCTTAATGTTAATCAGATTATTCATTACCTTAAGCTGGTCGTGATTAAAATTTGACCTGATAAAGGTATCATAGTCCTAAATTGTAATACCTTCATAATATGTGTTTAAATGTTTTAGAAACTGATGAGATATAACGATAATAATTATGATAATAATGTAGAGAGGTTAATAAAGGTAGAAAATGAAAGCGGCACCATTTTCCTATTTTTTATCTATTTAAAAGATTTTGGTAATCTATTACAAATAGAAAGAAATAATTTGGAAGAACAAACAAAGACCATTATAATATAGAATTTACGGTAAGTTGCCACTTCAAGCTGTATCCAGTTTTATTGCAAAACCGTCCTAATGTAATTAGCGTTAAAAGTGTTTAGGGTGAGCAGGTCGAAGTAATACAGTACTAATCAGGTTTAGCTATGTTAGTAAAACCTTATTAATAATGAAACGAGCGACATTATCACAATAGAAACGTGACCTTAGTTTCCATTTCCCGGCTCCCTAGGCGAGACGGACGGAACCATTGCGATGACATTACAAACCCTATTAAGTTATCTGTACTTTTTGTTGTTGGTATTTTTTGTTTCGAGTGTTGAATTTCATTTGTTTTTTTACAGTTTAAGAATGAAGTGGTTACTTTGGAATTCAAAATACGGATCGGTATTGCAACCTTTGGGACGTAGATGGAACAATATATTGTTTTTTTTCTTTGGAAAAGAATGGCTTTCATGACAAACAATAAATTTTCTGTTTTTGTCCAAAGACAAAAAAAAAATCTTAATTAAGGCCAGGTCCATCATAAAGACATCAAACCCACGCGCCGCGTTATCCGACCAAAAAATACTTTAAAAACGTTGTTAAAGCGAAAATAAAAACCCGATCAGAGATGTTTGTTATCCCCGAGGGGTATTTCGGACAGATCTCTTCATTTTCTTCGAGAAAACAAATGGACCATTTTAGTGGAATAATGGCCTACATAGAATGCGTGTTTTGTTTCTTCGCATGGAAACAAGCCAGTAAATAACGAGTGACCAGCCCGCTGATAAACGTAGGTATCTCTTTTCCCGTATAATTAACTTTTTCCTTTCATTAATACAACGAAGACGCATTTTCAATTACAATAAATTCTATGAAATGGTAATAGTCAACAAAAGCGGTCAGCAAAACATTGTCTTAGACAGTGGTTTATTTATTGAACGACTAGCTGTCCCGGCGAACTTCATAATAACCTAACGCCTAACAATTTGTATTGGAAAAATAAATTTGGTATTTTAACTTCCCTTTAATTATTCCACATTTTCTCCCCTTTTAAACCTTCCCTGGACTACTACAAACATTTAAAAACCAAAATCAGCTAATAGACCCGGCCGTTTTCGAGTTTTAGCGAGACTACGAACCACGATTCATTTTTATATATAAAGTAGATATTATTAACCGGTAGGGGGAATGGTCTTTCAAAATTCCCATTGGTGTTTAATAGAACATTAGCCTGTGTCATGGCACCATTGTCTGATCGCGAGGACATTAGCACCGAACTTTGAATCTCCTTTATTTTTGCTTTAGTTTCTTTGTTGTTCAAAATACAATGACCGAACAAAGGTTTTTGAACTACAAATACTAAATTATGAAAAGTAAATATTTTAAGTATTGATAATTAGAGCAATAAATAATTCTTAATTAATATCTTATTATCAGTAGTTTTTTTTATTAATGTACCTAGAACATTATTAGAAGATATAATGTTTGTTCTTTTATTTAATATGTAAAGGTAATGTATTTTTTTTTTTAAATATAAACAATCAAAGGAAATACTGTAATTTTTATAAAAACAAAAGGTAATAAAAGACAGAAAATATGCCCGGGAGGCAATAAAAGCTTTTATAAAATTTCCCCCTCCGTTTCCTCATTTTTGTGTGGGAAGGATTACAATACAGGTAGGGCACATCCTATTTTCCATGACAGGCGAAATTTTGCTGCGGTCCGAGGCTTTGTGAATTAATCATTTGTAATGTTTATTTAGTTAAATTTTCCACAGAAACTGAATGTTAAGGAAGACAAATTTGCTATTTTCTGTGATATGGATATAATTATGATACAACGACACATACTCAGTCCCAGTAATTTATATTCATAATATTGTAATTATGTAAAAACTAGTCGACCCGGCTAACTTCGTACCGCCTAACTATTACTACGTTGTGCGTGTATTATTAATATAAACCTTTCTCTTGAATCACTCTATCCATTAAAAAACCGCATCAAAATCCACTGCATAGTTTTAAAGATTTAAGCATAATATGCTATATATATTATATACCGACAGACAGACAGCGTAAGGGACTTTGTTTTATACTATTTATTGATAACTACACCACGGCCACAAGCTGAATATGAGTACCTATTTCTAGGTTAACGAACGACCAGTGCCCAATCAGATCAGAGGCCGTAATAAAAGAGCGCAAAACTGCACATCTATTGTTCATTTACAAAGAGTATACAAAAAGGGCTAGGTGGTGAAAAGTTATGATAGTGAAAGGTAACTCGAAAGGTATTCCGCTTTGCGAGGGATATTACTACAGTGCGGAACAAAAATGTAGACATTAAAAAGTGACAGCACTCTGTGGAAATGGTCGAAAATCCGACAAATTTCCATACAGTGTTGCCACTTTTTAATTTAAAAATGTTTGTGCCAAAGATATATGATATGTTAGAAAGCTTATATGCATTTAGCTAATTTAAGAAAATAATATTCTATTGTTCTAGCTTGCAACCGAACATTTTTTGGTGATGTTGGACGGACCTACGAGTTAGAAGTCAGGAGACCGAGGGAGGAGCACCTGCCCTTCATATGCCATCTCAACTTCACAGCTCTGGGAGGTGGCTATGGAGATATTATTCAGGTTGTTTTGTTTGTCTAATTTTAGCCGATTATTTCTGTAAAATCAATGAGTAGTTACCCATTATAATGTGTGGTAGTTACCCATCTATATATATAAAACTCAAAGGTGACTGACTGACTGACTGACATAGTGATCTATCAACGCACAGCCCAAACTACTGGACGGATTAAGCTGAAATTTGGCATGCAGGTAGATGTTATGGCGTAGTCATCCGCTAAGAAAGAATTTCCCAAAATTTCTTCAGGAACGGGAATTACGGGACTTTTTAGTTAGTATGAAAAATTGACATTATTGAGTGTATCGACGTGAAACTTGGTGTACAGGTTCCTCAGTGAATGAAAGAGTGTTAAAAGAAAGTAATTTACAAAATTCCCACGGGAACAGGAATTACGGAACTTTTTTAGTGAGAATGAAAAATCGACATCCTTGAGTGTATAGACGTGAAATTTGTGTACAGGTTCCTCAGTAGATGAAAGGGTGTTGAAGAAAGGAATTCACTAAATTCCCATGGGAATAGGGTTACAGGACTAATTATTTAGTATGAAAAATCGATTTCCTTGAGTATGCCAACGTGAAATTTGGTCTACAAGTGTAAGGGTGTTGGAAGGAAGAAATATACTAAGTTCCCACGGGAACGTAAAACGGAACTCTTTAGTTAGTATTAAAACAATGTATATTTATTTCTTTATTTCCACGTAAAAATAGGAAAACGGGTTCTTCAGTGGGTGTAATTAGATTCAGAGTTCTATTAAGAAAAAAATAACCAAAATTCACATGGTAACGGAACATTCCCAAAAACATAAAGCGCCTAAAAATCTTCAATTTTTTTTTTACTCGAGTAGGTACATATATTAGGTATGTAGGTACGTATATCCAACTACTTTTACCCAAACAGCTAATAGAAATGTTAGAAGTTTCAGTGTCTGAATGGTGGAGTGTAGAAATGAATTTATGGAGTAGCCACGGGAACTGAAATAAAGATAGATATTTTAAGGGGGTATGGGTGCGATCAGAAATGATGTCAACAAAATCCTGAGTCGTAAATCAACCAGTTAACGATTTTAATAAAAAAGCGCGTGCGAAGCTGCGGGCAAAAGCTAGTTATAATATAATGTATTTATTCAATATATTGTATTTATCCAGTTACCCATTATAATGTTTTTATCGCCACATTCATGATTTCCACCTTTTTAGAACTATCATCATCATAACTTGAGGCGAAAGAAGTCCACTGCTGGACTTACACACTGGATAGGCCTCTCCCATTAGTCGCTACAACGACCGGTCTTGAGCGATCCTCATCCAGTGTACCACCGCAGATTTCACCAGTTTAACTCTTACTTTCTCTAACAGCTAACATTCGACACGTTCACGGTTGGAAAGTTCGTGTCCTTCACTGCGGACGGGTGTCCGGATGGACACATGACGATAGTGGAGCGGTCGCCGTCTCCGCCTACTGGGCAATGGTGCGGCTCAGCCTGGGGGTACACTGTCTACTTCAGCGAGTCTGATTCAATCAATATGACCCTGAGGCTCGACCGGCTAAGTCAGCAGGTGCGTCTTAACTCTTACTACACGGCACATATGTATGCATGTATACGTTAATAAGATATTAATTTTAATCAATAAACTTTAAAAAAAATCTAGGTACCGTTACTATTGAATTGACCTGATTTTCACAATTCTTTATTTCGAGATGAAGCTGCACTTTCATAGGATTATATAAACAAACGAAATTCTGTTGTTATGATTTTTTATGTATTGCCAAGCTATAAATGTCGAGAGATAATTTTTTGCAAACGACCATTATAAATATATTTTATTAAATGTTCCTTCAGCATAAACTGCAAATGGAAAAATTACAGTATGGGATTCCCTCATAATATCTCGTAGAGTAACGTATATCTGTATGTAGAACAACGGCTTTTAATGTTTAATGAATTTTAATGTCTTAAGTACAAAGAAACAGTCTTAAGTTACTGAGTAAACTGTCTGGATACAGAAACACTGCGTCTCACAAGAGCCAACAAAATTAACAGAGCGCAAAATGTAAATATTGCCTCAACATAGTTCCACTTTGACTTAGTACGGAAGCAGTGTCTTATTAATTTTATGCTAGTTTACTGAAATTCAGATCCTAAAATAGAACTCTAGAAAAATCTGGGGCAAATAATGTAACTATAATAAAGTAAGGCACAAAAAGATATACATACTGACTTAATTTTATTTTTTGCTGGCTTTTTTCAAATTTAGAATTTGAAATATATTTATTGCGATTATTCTAGTCTTGATGACCCGTCGAACATTGTAGTGGCCAACTTGATTAAACATTATAAATTATTCTGATATCTAGGGTAGCATATAATATAGTAGTTTTTCCGTTATCATTAAACCGAACAATCCTAAAATTTAAAGCGCTAAAAAGGATTTATGTACACTTTTTTTATTACTCGCGTAGGTACATATTCCAACTAGCTAATATCCCAACCAGCAAATAGAAATCTTAGAAATATAATTTTCTAAGAGACTATGCGGTGAAGTGTAGAAAGGATTCCTAGAGTTGCACGGGAACTGAAAAAAACTAAATTTTACTATCATAAGGCCCAACCGTTTTTAAGGGGGTATGGGTGCGATCACAAATGATGCACCCAAATTCCTGAGTGGCACATTAACCAGTATTTAACGGTTATAATGAAAAAGCGCGTGCGAAGCTGCGGGCAAAAGCTAGTATTAAATATATACATCATACCATGTTGCTAGAAGCGCTAAAAGCTGAAATCTACCCTAACGACTTGCTAACTTGACTTGAGGGTTTAATTAACCCTAGTTTCTAAGAATTTGGTGCTAGCAAGTCTTCTGTTATCAAGATATCAAGTAGGTATTTGGGAAATACTATTTAATGAGAGAGAAGCGACTTTATTACTAGTGTAAATATTTTTACGGTGTTAATAGGTAACATGATAAAGAATAAATTTATAACCTATAATACCACTTTCAAACCCTAACTATGCTTCGCTCTCTTCATATTTATATC
This sequence comes from Euspilapteryx auroguttella, assembly GCA_951802225.1. NCBI lineage: Eukaryota > Metazoa > Arthropoda > Insecta > Lepidoptera > Gracillariidae > Euspilapteryx > Euspilapteryx auroguttella. Next base: position 4,726,173 of record OX637654.1, read on the forward strand.
GTTCACCGTAGTGTTTTCTATTGCGTCCTAAAAAAGATAAGGCGTATGGATTTTCGTGGGATTTTCAGTTGTTATTTGTGTGAATCAGTCATGATAGTCTTTAGTAGATAGGTGCTCGGAGCAATATTACGTACGGAACATAAGATGAACAGTTAATCACAAACCTGACCGCAGTTGTGTTATTTAATAAGTATGAAAGGTGGTATTTATGTTCATTAAATTCTGTAAGAAACAGCGCTTTGTTTGAGCGTGTGAGCCTGAAGCCTGAAGTCAGAGCTCGAGCTAACAAGCCTTGTTTTGTTGAAAATGGGTGGGCGTTGATTAATCTTTTGTTCTAAGTATTTTCGGTTCATGAAAATAAACGTAATGTTTATAGGTTTTTTGTTGTCTTGAATTTCTATTAGGAAAATAATACAGGTGAATATTTTTTTTATTTTGTTATTAATTTTGCTGTAAGTGAGGTTTGAGACATTATTTTTGAATTCATTGACTAGCGACTATCTATTTAATTTTATTTAAGCTTACACTTGACATTTATGCTAGCCTGCTGCAGCTGTTCTTTCTTAATTGATCGTAGAAAAAGGAAAGAAAAAGGTAAATTTTTGGAATTTCTATAGTTAAAATATATTCATTGTAAAATAAATGTATTATTCTATGACATAGGAACTTAAAAAAAACGCTGACGAATTTCTGTTCAATAATATGTTTAATTATTCTTTGATTCTATTGAAATGAATAGAATGGGGATATAACTACATTATTATTATTACAATCACATTTGAATTGTAATAAGAACAGTCGTAACTTCATAATGAACAACAATAAATCATCGAAACCACAGTCTCTGGCGACTGAACAAATAAATCCTCTCTGCATATTGTACGCCCTCGCTCCGCGCATTTCACTTTACTCATATTTCACATTACCCAACATTCGCGGACTGTTTGAGTTTTAGACCCCATAACCTGTCCCATAACCCTAAGATCTAATTGGTGTGTTGGTGAAAAAAAAAACAGCTACATCAACCAATCACGATATAATCTGAGATCAAGACGTATAGAATTAAATATTTAAAAAAGCTGGTATAGCAACCAACATAATTGAGGTATGATGAGGTATTTAGATGTATTAAAACAGTTTTTTCAGGCTGGAATCAACCTTGCATTGCAAGTCGGTAACTATTACTCGGTTAAAGTACTTATCTCAAAGTATAGGTTCCAACCTACTTTTCCTCCTCATATTGTATAGTTAAGATCCCCAACTGCCCACATAACCTGCCAATATGAAATCATACTATGTAGTACGTAATACTCCATAAATTTGTCCAACCGAGTTCCCTTTTAACGGGTCGCTGCTCATCCTTTATCTAGCGTTAGCAGGCGTCCTACAGCTGGCAAGGGCTGAAGTTTCGATCAATTAATTAAGCCATGAGTAAGGCCTCCCTTGGGCGCGAAATTGTCGGTAGGGTGTGAAAAGCGATGTTGACAGTTTTGTAGATTGCTGATGTTTCTCGTTGGTTTTGAGTAACGAGGGCTCTCTTTGGTTAAGCGTGGTTCTATAGTTAGTTTGTTAAGTGTATTAATACCTAGGTACCCATAGCACAACACTCGCACAACACAATATAATGCTCTTACCTCGAATGACAAATACAATTGGTAAATTTGTATACTTTATGTTCGTCTATCCAAAAGGCTAATGAAAAATTGTTAGAAAACCTCTCAATTGCAATTAGTTTTGTGTAAAAAAAAAGTGTTTTAATTTTATTTGGCTTGCGATATACTTACCTACTAATGTGATAAAACATTTAGATCCTGGCCAATTTTATTTGATTTAAGCAAAACCCGAAAGAATTTATAGGTTTTTTTTAAAAAAAAAAAAAGGCTTTATTTAAAAACAAAATTCTGTACACTATCCGCATACACTAATTTTATAAAGGACATATACACTGGTGCATAGTTATAATTGCTTCAGTTTAATTCAACATAGATATCGGTTAATACAATTTTATAATAATGAGCCAGCAATTTTATGTTCATTACAATTTTCAGTGTCCCAATTATGATCGCAGCGTGAGGGTTTTAATTTTCAATTAAGAACGCAAACAGTTTTGATTGTTTTTATGGAATCACATTCACATTGAAAATTCCTCATTTGTTTATATAACAAGGATCAATCAATTATTTTGCTCTGTCACTGTGTTAGCCACTATAGAAGAATACGTATGTATGTATGTATGTTATGTAGTAATTTATTAAAATACGCACAATGTCATTTAGACCTTGCGAGTCTGACTTCATTACTTATCAATTAAAATTCAGTACTTAAAACTAAAGTCAAAGAAAATCTAAACTGAACCGAAAATAAAAATTTATTCGAATAATGAATCTTGTAGCATTTTTATTATAACTATTTGTAGAGAAAATAACTAATAGAGAAGAACTGAAAGAAATCCGCAGGACAGACATAAGTCACGAAGGCAAGTTTGCCTCTATTCTCAATCTATAAGAAGACATTTTTTATTACATTGTTTTTAAATAAAGAGCCAATCACTGTAACTCCAAATTTTTCCTAAACAGGGCGTTGGCTACAACTTCGATTTCAAGCTTGCCTACAAGTTTCTACGGCGGGCTGAGGCCCGTCTCCGCTACGGAAACGTGACAGTAGGCGCCTGGCGTGGAGAGCGAGTGACCGGGACTTACTGCGACAGAATCCTAACTGACTGCGATATAAGAGCATGCAGAATACAGTCGCCCAACTTCCCTGGAGTGTATCCTAGAAATGCAACTTGTACTTATCGCATTGAACACACTAAGGTAACTTCACTTCGAAATCCTATAAGCTGCCAGCTAGCTAGAGCGAGCGAGTAGTTCGAACCTAGTTCAGTAGCTGGTAGCTCAAAAGCGCTGTATGCAAGATACCATTTTGTATATATTAGCTAACTATATGACTAGTATTTATAAAAGAAAATATCGTGAGTGGCGAATGTAGAATAATCTAGAGCCATTTTTGTATTAAAAAGTATAATACATGACTGGCAACAAGTTTAATGAGTTTTATCATACCGATAATATTTTATCTTTATGAAGCTGTGTTTTGTGACGAATCGTTTAACTTTTTTTTAGTCCCAGCATTAATAAAATAAACTTACTAAAACATATTTTAATATAATACTAAAATCTAATCGTTTTGACTCTCATGAAGGTGGTCCTAAAAAAAAAATATGTCTCTTTAAATTGTAAAACTTCTATGTTGATAAACATCTTTCAAACTTCACCAATTAGAAGAGAGTTTAGACGCTGACGTTAAAACATTTTTAATTAAGTGCGCGCTAAAATCTTCAGTTTATCTTTTAGAGTCTGAGTTTTAATTACATTTCGCAGATACCAGCCGACAAGCACGTCTTGCTCGCCGTCAGGCAGACAAACAGTCACAAGATACATATCAAGGATCAGATCGTGAAATACGATCGCAGTCAGAGAGTGCTCAAGTAAGTTTACATAATGAATTGAAAACCCTTTCATCTCTGTTCGACTTTGAACACGACATTGAATGTTATTTTGCTTAGCGTCACGTCGACGTATTTTATTACGCTCTCGTTCAAATGAAGAACTTTAATTATGGGGACTTTTGACTTGAGCTTGAGGATTAGATAAATATTACATAATATTTTAGGATTTAGGAAAATTTTCATTGTTTAAAATAAAGTGCAAGTAAAATCGTGAAAGGATGACAAAATACGGGGGCACAAATATTAGCACAAGTTGCTTTTAACATTTAGGTCAATAAGGCAGGTATTAGAATTTTGAAATACTCAATTGTTTTAACCTTTATATACATTTGCCTTAATCTAAAATGTCTGAACAGAATCTGGGACCAGTGTAACGTGGTGCAAGACTACCTGACGGTATGGGACGGTGCGACCAGAGACTCTCCAATCCTTGTGCGTCTCTGTGGCGGCGATGCTGTACCAGACATTATCACGCGAGGACCTAACATGCTACTAGAGTTTCACACTAGTCCGTATGACAATCCGTTTCATCCAGTGCCTCTGAGCTACCTCCCGGGTTTTGAGTTAGAAGTTCAGGTAAGCTTTCAAATTTTTGCCAGGTTCTCATCTTATTTTCTCAGAATAAGTAACTTTTGCAGAAGTTTTAGATGTAGGTAATTATTATTACACTAATTTTTTTTTGCTGTTCTAACTAAATTGATGTTCCCAACTATTATATTGAAATCTTACTTAAACAAATGAGAAATTCAGTTACTTGTTCCAGGCTACGTGTATTAATGAACGTGTCTTTCTCAAACGCAAGCTCTTGCAATTAGCCATATAAATATTTGTCTAACAGGTATTGTACGTAGACAAAGAGTCGCATTCCTACGTGCGTCAGGACGGCCGGTGTCGGTTCGTGCTGCGGTCTTCAGACAAGACGAGTGGTGTTCTACAGAACCCTCGCCACTCTCTGCCTCCGAACACTTCATGCGTGTATTACTTCCAGGTTCGTGTTATTGTTGGTTGATTTGATTAATCTTAGCAATTTTTATTTTGCTTGGCAAAGCGGATCATTAATGATTACGGCCAATATTTTTTAAGAATCATTTATTGTCGATAGCTCGAATAAAAAAAATGCTTAACATTGGTTTGAACAGATAATCGGATTATTGCGCAATGTTGAATTATATATTTTTAGAAGCTTTCATCCCATTTTTATTACATACAACTTTGGTACTCGAAATCGATATTGACATTGTAAATTAATTTCGCAATAACTTGTTTTTACTCTGTTTATAGTTTAAAACATCCATAATGATACTTGAGACATGCATCGTTCGAACGAGAACAAAATTTTAATATTAAATTCAGTATCCTAACTATTTTTCAAGTCTTAGTAAGAAAGGCAATTTTATATTTTCCATTTACATGCATGCTAAGGCTGAGAAAACTTATTATCACTTCATTTTGTCGAGGTGACACGAAGTCTGCGCTTCGGATTTTTATGAATTTGAGAATAATCTTATTTGAAGATTGTTAAGTAAAAATCAATATTTGGTAAAAAAATATCTTATCTACTTAATTTGTAATGGTTTTAAGGCAAACGTGCTTTTTTATGTACTTACCTAGATTCAAATGTTTGCAGATATTTCTGAACTTTCAATCTTTAAATGGGCCAACTAAATCCAATGACAAACTTCGATTGCAGTCGACATAGAAAATAACTTGATCCAAATTAGTCGCGCTCAGTGATATGGGAAACGCTAAGTTTTCAATAATGATACCCACAAATTAAAAATATAAGTATTATAGTGCTCAAGTAACGTCATTTTATGAAACCAATCACGTTTTGATATCTAGGGGCGTTAGAAAATTTGTAATTGATGATAGTCTTTCTTACAGGGAAAGTATTTGTGTTTTTTGTTGACAGATTGTTCGCTTTTCATTTAGCGAGGATTGTTTTGTTAAATTCCATTGTTTGTAAAAAAATATGTAAGAGGTTTTATGTAAGTCTGACAGGAATAGAAAAAAATATTAAACCTAATAAGCAAGCATGATGCTATGCAAAAAAAGCAAATTGAATCGAGCAACAAACGACAAATCATATTATTTTTATTCAATCAGCGGCAAACATTTTCTTTTTATTCCCAGCCAGCTTGCAAGTTTCCATTTTCAAACATCCATCCCATTTCTACAGGGTCGTCCGAACGAGATCGTTTGGGTATCGTTCGTGAAGTACCACTCGGCCGGCACGGAGCCCGCGGGCTTCGACCAACAAAAGGATTGCTCGTCTCAACTCACGATTTGGGACGGGGCCGCGCCCGATGCAGATCTAGATAGGAAGGTGAGAGGTTTCATCATACCTACTTTCTAAAATTGAAGAAATGCAATATCTTCATAGTTTAGTTTTGTAATGTTCTTACTCGTTGTCATCTTGATTATAATAATTACTATCATTATAATTTTCACCTGAACGATATCGATATTATCCATGATCCAGCTACATAATTCTTAGTAGATATTTGTTTAACTCATTCTTAGAATTAATTATCTATAAATTATTTTACTCCTACAAAGATTGAATATTCTTTCCACGTGAGACAAGCACCAATCCAAGTCGATGCGAGTCTTTCGCGTGCCTCACATTTTCCTACCTTCTTATATGAGAATTCCAAACCCTGATCAAGAGCATATAGATAGGTGAACTAGGCGGGACGACGACGTGCAAAAATCTCTTAATATTTTCTGATCGGTAAAAGATTCTCGTCATTAATATTTAACGTATCAAGGCGCGCACACCACCCTACCTTATTGTGTACTACATAATTTCTTTTGCACTAAATTTGGAAAGCTTGAAGTGTGATTTAGTGTACGAAGTAATCAATAGGTAGTAATTTGGATACAAATGGAGATATCCCCAGTACTGTTAAAACTGACAAGTTATTCATTCAAACCTTTTATTATTCTATGATTTCACGCTCTAATGATCTGGGTCCATTCTGGTGCTTTTTCCTGCAGAATATACTAAATGTTGAGTAAGCAAATATCTCTCCAGAGACAAATTCCAAGTTGCGAATTTCCGTGAACCCCAGCACCTGGTCTAGTATAAATTCAGCACCGATTGCGGAAACGAAATCAATAGCCACCTGAAAATCGGAATGGCTTGCAATAAACGATAAAGATTTACAACAATCGCACTGCGAAAGACTAAATGCAAAGTTACAAAATACAGGGTCCTATAAAGAATAGTTTTCACCGCCTCTTCTTTATACGTCCCGTTCCTATTTCACTTTGCCAACTCCGTAACCTACCCACTTGAAGCTGGGAGCCAAACATTAATTTTCTTTAATGTGTCTGAGTACTTTTACTGGTTACTATGGTAGTTGGTAGTGCAGCAATGCGGTGTTTCATTTCACTTATTCAAAGGAGGTGAAGTTATCTCTTTTGGGGACTGTGGTTTGTAGTTTAAAATTGTCTCTTGGCATGGAACTTGCGACTTGAAATAGCCAACGATAAAAATGATTTCGTTGGCGTTTACGATTTGTCTGAACATTTAACGAAAAGTTTTGTGCTATACCAATTTCTATTGTCCTATAAACGCATGTATTTTTCAACTAGCTGGAAATGACACCTGGGGATGGCGGGTCTCTCCTGGGCTCCTTCTGCCGAGAGGAATCACCTCGGCTCTGCGACCACGCTCTGCTCTCTAATGCTACAAGAGCCACTCGACCGTGCGCCCCCTCTGAGAGTTACATCACTTCTGGACCAGCACTTACGATACTGCAGGTATGATTTAATGGTATCGGCTATAGTTGCCGCCTAACCGCACGGTCTGTGTTACACATAACATTGGCTTAAGGTAAGGGAGTTTGCACACTTTCTTTTAATACTTGAAATCATAATTTAAACGATTTTATTTCTGATAAAATTACAAATAATTATCAGATATTAAAATATGTACACAACACTGATAGCGATTACATAGGCCCTATGCCCTATTCTAAACGAAAAAGATAATGTAGCTGCCATTGCTTTCTTGTATGTGAGCTCATGTCTGAAGTAAAAAGTTTTTCGCGAAAACTCAAACTCTATTAATGATCTTGATAACCAATGCTTACACTTCCCCAATTTGAATAAAGTCCACAAAAAAATAAAACATTTTCTAATTGATAATTAATAAGTTAATACTAAATGTACCTTTGTTATTACCGTAGTTACATTTGCCTAATAAATATTTTTTTATTAAATGTTGTGCGGACCGCGATGGTCATTTCATTTCTTGAAACGGACCCCGAGCAAAACTAATTGGTGACCCCTGACATAGGGCGCTAATTTAATGAAAATTAGTAACTTGCACGAAGGCCGTAAATCTATAGATTGTCATAGCACACAATTCTAATAACAAACTTAACGAGTCTCAAACTTACAACTAACACCACTATCAGCACTCAGCAAACGCATACTAATTACGATGGCAAACACGTGAGACGGTGTACCTTTGCCACACTCACTTAAAAATGCATAGAGAACGCAATACGGAGCCTTCAACTGATGAAAGGGGTTCGCATTTTTTGCACGGGACGCAACATTCATCGCGAAATAAGTCACGTTTAGCTGTGACACTGTGTTTTATCCACTCGTCCTACTCCACGACAGTAAGGTATAAGCGTTGCGATAGACGACGCTCTGTAGTGCCGCCATTGCAAACAGAAGCTCAAATCTATACGAGCGCTTGTTTGCTCTCAAACAAACCCGAGTGTTTTGTAGGATTTCCTCGACGAGAACCGTGAGTCTCGGCGACAAATCGTAGTTGAGTTGAAAATAATGCTAGAACGTAACTAAGGTTTTATGAGTTGAGGTGTACGGATTTTCGTGAGTTGTACCGTCACAGCGTTGCATTTGCCAAGGTGAATAATGTAGAGGCCACGTGCTAGCTCGGCTCTGGCTATGCACCCGTGATGGAATGCTTTAGTGCTGTTGCGTTATTACCCAGAAGTAGCGGCTCCGCAGAAACTTATTCCGCTAACAAAAGTATTTTGTGTTTTTTGAAATAGTTGTCCTGTTAGTGAAATGTTACAAAAAAATGCTTTGTGTTGACGCACAGAATAGGGAAGATAATATAGAAAGAGTAAAGAAAGAAACACAAATAATGAAAACTTAATAGCCTAAGATAATTTAGATTTTTTCTTTTAAAAAATAAATTGTCTGGTTACATTAGTATGCTGCCCGTCTATTCCACTTGTGGCGGCAAAGTTAATACAAGAAACCTGGGTCTTAAGCAAGTTGTTAAAGTCACAACTTGGAAACTGCTTTATTATTCAATATTAAATTCAACAGAGGGAGGGACTGCACCGAGTTCCTAACTAAATATTTGAAGTTTTAATACACGAAGTCGCTTGCGGCGCAGCGCTCGTGACAAAACCGACCTTGGAATTATGTCCGCTCATAACGCCCGAAACTAAAATTCCCGCCATGCGAAAACCAGGAAACATAATTCGATAAAACACTATTTTCTCTGAGCTAGTATTTTCTCTGCGGAATATTATAAAGAAAAGAGGAAATATTCTTTAAAGAATTCAGTCACGCTATGTTTGTTTTAGATCGTAAATTAAGGCACGGAAAGAGTTCCTTTCTATAAATGCATCTTTTGTAAGTTTTTGCCCGCTCTCGTAGGTCTGTTTTTTTTATGCTTTGTAATAAGAGCCTCTATTATGTCGCAGGAGCTGCGTCAGGGCTCGGCGCTGTACCCTGTCTCTTTTGTGCTTCGCTACGAGTTCGTGGACGTGAGCGAGCAGGGGCAACCGCTGGCGGGCTCGCACTCTGCCTACGACCGCGTCTTCAAGTCGGCTCAGACCTATTCAGGGCGGTTCCAAGCTCCACGAGCAATATTCTATTATGGCCGCGGAGGTGCTGAAAATTTGACTAGCATTCTGAGGTAAGAAGATTCACTAAAAATACAACACTAAATATAACTTTATAAATTCTAGACATTTAATGCTGCTTTCCTCTTGGCACAGATTCGAAGCGAAACAAAGTGAGCAAGTGCAGTTGACGTTCACTGGCACATATTTTGGAAATAAACAGTGCAGCACACATAAGGACTCTCGAACGGGTCGATGGCGATGCGAAAGGCCCGTGAGGCGAATGACCGGAGGCGAGGGACTCGCTCAGATTACTATTACCGAGTATCCTTGGGACGGAGTTCCGATACAACGAGATTGCCTCTGTTCTAATCGATCCGAGCCGATAACTATACACACATTAACCGCTCCCGTTGTGGAGATAAACTTTACCGTTACTATGATGAACATAACGGAGGATTATGATGACTTTGCGTTCGAAGGGGAATACAAATTCGTACCAAGTGGGCCGGGCGACGAAACTGTTTGCTCAAATGGCTGGGGTGAGAGGAAACTCAGAGGGAGTAGCGGAGAAGTAAGGCTTTTTGACAAAAGGCAAACAACAACAATCCCAGAGCTTATCGGAGATAGACACGTGATATCGGAGAGCGTCAGAGCTGTGGTTGCTTGTGTGCATAGACCATGGCTGATAGAACCTGGTGGTGACGATGTAATTCCGGTCCAGGGACGCTACCTTTACGTTAAAGTGCCCGGTTATGAAGTGACTTCTAGCTCAAGATTTTGTACGACGCCAAACAGAATATATATTTATGAAGCGCGCGATACAGTAAAACCTAAAGAAATATGCCCTGACGAATCGAAAACAGTAGAACTTTTTTCTCCAGGATGGGAAGAGCAGGCACCACTTGAGTCATCCCTTAAACCTCATGCCAGAAGTTACGTCATCGACTTCTTACAGCACGAGCAGGCTGACTACTCGATAAAATGGATAGAAGTGATGAAGAAACCCGTTTATGAGAGTGATTCAGAAGCTACGCCATTTCCGTCGTCTCTCGCCACTGACTGCCAATACAGGTAAGTTACATTAAAAAAATATATAAACAAAAGAATATATCTTAAGTAAATGGTATATTTTCTAACTTGTGTATTTTATTTTCATAGCTGTCCAGAACTGAACGCCTGCATACCATTAAGTTTATGGTGCGACGGTAGTCCTCATTGTCCTTCTGGTTACGATGAAGACGATGCAAACTGTTCCTTTACAATATCAATGCCACCGCCATTTTTGGCAGCTGCTGCTGGTGCTGCTTTACTTCTATGTGCAATAACGGTGATACTCTGCGCTTGCAGAAGAAGTAGAAAGAAGGATAAAGAGTTCAAAGCTCGATTAGATGGCGCATTACCGCCCGAAGAGAGGCCATACGACCGAGCCAAAACGAACGGCGTAGCTGAACCGACGACGCAGTATGCTACTGTACAAAAGTACGCGACAATAGACAAATACAGTCTTAGTCAGAAATACTGCGCTGGTTTGAACGACGCAAGATATTACGATGAAGTTGCTCAAAAAGACAAGTTGTCCGACGCAAGATACGCCAGCCTGGGTCGGGCAGGACGAAGCTTGCGCACGGAACACTCTCGAGGCAGTGGCTCGAGAAGACACATGCCCGACCTTGGCTACCCTGACCACAAGGATGGCTTCTGTTGACGTTCCCTCGATCTAGTTGAGACGACCGTTTAAAATTTCAGAATCGGGGAGGTGGTTTTAGACAATGAACCTATGAAATTTTACCCTTAGACTAAAGACTGAAACTGGCAATCCCTCTCAGTATTTTCAAACACTGTAAATTATGCAGAATCGTTTGGTAGTATTGAATGATTGATATAAAAGTGTTCTAATATTTTTATTCTGCTCGCTCTCTTGCGAGTGCCATGTACATAATGATCATGTTTCAAGCAGGTAATAGAATATTAGGGTTTACAGTGGTAAAGTATCTCGATGCTCATTAAATATTTGTTTTTTTCAACAAATAACATATCTAATTGTAAATTTAATGCTTGACAATACTTACTTGAAATTACATTTGCAAATATTAATGTAAGTGGATTGAATGTTATTATTAAAATGAGATAGGGTCTAACAACAAGAAATATGAGGAAAACTAATATTTGATCGTTATTTTTGTTCAACCACTTTTTAACACAAATATAATATTGTACAGCACAAATTAAGTTTGCAAGTTCAAAAGTGTACCAAAAATGGTATTTTCACGTAACATTAATAGAAATAATAGATATGAGATGAAATTGTGATATAGGTTGTAAAAATAATAAACTTAAATTTAATTCACAAACTGTATTGTAATAAATTACACGCGAGTGAAAGAAAAATAGTTTGTACGATATTATAAAATACATTAAAATATAAATAATAATAACTTAAGAATAATTATATAATGTAAGTACTTACTAATAATTATTATCAACAAACTGTATATAAATTATAGCTTAAGATTTTTAACTTTTATTTCCGGATAAAAGGAAGATTAAAGTCATTTATAAAATAACTGTTTTTTGTTAATCCCTGGCAACTTAAAAAAACAAAGTAGGTACTTAAATTGCTATATCTTACTTATTTATTAAATTATTTTTTCTCGAACAGTGTAAGTACAGAAACCTTCCCGGGGCCTGCTGATAATTTACCCTATAAAACAGTTGTCATGTTCTATTGATAGATTGCGTGGATCCTGAATAAAATACATCGGTAACGTGTGTTACATTCGCTAATCCATCAACCACGCTGTATCCTGGGATTAATTTTGTCTTAGGTATATTACGTTACCTACATGTTTTTAATACAGTATCCTAAATAGGTATACATTATCAATCCAAACCAAAGCTGTTACCTGTAATTTAATTTCACCAGAAATACGGTAATTCTCAATTTAGAATTGCTAACGGTGACAAAATTTATTAATTTTATAGAACAAAACAGTGTCAAGTGTGATAACCAGGCAAAATTCTTAAGTATTGGCGTAAGTTTTTTTTAATCAAACCCAGCATTCTTGAAGTATATTAGTGCTTCGAGCAACGTCCTAGGTATTAGCCTGTCCACTTAGGCATCGTAACGAGCGCACCCAAACTTAATTATCCAATGAACTAATTAAAGCTGCGACGGTAAAGCGGACGGGGGATTTGTCCTACATTAATGGATTTAGGACATTCTTATAGGAGGGTATACATATGTCCAAAATTATAAAAGTAAGCAGCTAAGTTGGCCTGCCATTTTTTTTGCCTAGATGCAACCCAAAATTGGTTCCCCACCAATCGGGGATAGGACATCTGTCACAGAAGGATGACCCGGAGAACACCCCAAATAATCATACGTTCAGGCTTCTTTTGACGCGCAACTGCAAGATATAGCCCACCACCATCAGCTCCAAAGAGCGCAAGGGCAGAACAGGGTCATCGCAGTCAGTATCATCGTATAGATGTGGTCAACCTTCGGCGAGTTCATAAAAAAATAACTGCCATGAATACAGAACTTTGATCCTTCTAGAAACTTCATGCAACATGATCTTTCAGAAAGTTCACTCTTATAGGTCAATAGGTAAAAGACAATTTGGATCCGGACGGGATTGGATGCTGAAAAAGGGGCAATTTTTCTAAAAACCTAAAAATCTCCAGTTCGATTATTCAATTTTTACATTAAAACGTCCAGAGCCGGCACGATCCCGTTCTTTACACCTCCGTGGTAAATCACAATGAATTATGATCTTGACCCGCTAGAAGCGAGAGGATTCCGAAAACTGCATTTACCTATGCTGCCAATGTATGTACCTTTTCTACAGTTTTTATTTGTTTCGATGATCTACTGCTTCCAAAGAAAAACTGAAGAAATTTATCAATGGCGTATAGTGATCTCTTTTGATGAGGGTGTGAGAGTTTACTGTCTTCTATCCTCGCTACATCAATCATTATCATTTCAGCCGATAGAAAACCAGTACTGCTCATTATGAGCAGTAATGGAGGTAATAGGCCTCCCTCTTGAATCGCCACAATGGCCAGTCAGTGGAGCAGCTTTCATCACCAGCAGCTTTCCCCTTGTGGGAGGTCTGTCAATTATTGTCACTTAGTTTCGCTATTCTATGGGCTATGTAACGGTAACTTTAGTTCTCGTGCGGATCTCTATTTCAGATTCGATCACGCATTGAAACTTGAGTATAGAACTTTCCATTGCCCTTTGGTTGACGTTGTGCTTCTTGATTAGGCACATAGTTTACGACGATGTCTCGGTTCCGTAGCTCATCATCCATGCTACGCTCGGGAATAATATCTTGTATCATTTATTGCTCCTCCAGAACTCGATTTTTGGGAAAGCCCACGTTGGCGTACCCGATATAGTAAAGCATATTCTCGAAAATTCGTTTTTATGGATTCTGTCTCGAAAACAAAAAAGGCATACAAAGTGATTTGTCGTCACCGAACCGGCTCCAGTGCCTCGCGAACAGTGGAAATTTCCATACCTAAATGGAAAACGACACTTATGTCATACAATCAATTTTGTACCACACTCACTTTCTGAATTGCACCTGGACGAAACGAAATCGTTCTTTGTTTATTTATTTTTTGTGGAGATTTAATGTCTGCACTTTAAGTGATTTCATTTCATATTATAAACAAACATTTTATTATTTTATATAAATTGTAAGGTATAATATTTATATTCGAAAAATTTTAAGTGACTGCACCTTGTAGTTTCAAATTTTTCAAGTAGATATTTTTTTGCATTTATAATTTACTTCGCAATTTTATTTAATTTTACCACATCTTTTTTAGAAACAAACATTACATACGAACGATAAGCATACATTACACAATATAAATGGTAATTTAAGGAACCGTATCAAAGGGATTAATCCAGTTCATTGCCTCAGTGTTTCATAAAGCAATGTTCCTATTAAATGAATATTCGGATCAGAGGTTCTACGCTTACGCTCCCTTCATCTACTGTCCAGTGACCAGTGGGGATTGTACTATTGTGCTTATTTAGCATTCTAATAAAACATTTAATTACATAAGCTAGGTGATATTAATAATAAATGATTACAGAATTATGAAAGAAAATATTGTGTTACCTTACCTAGTTTAACTTGTATTACACAAAAAAAATAACCTCAACATTTCCAAGACAAAACAATATAAAAATTATGTCATTACTACTCTAGAAAATACCTGAGATTTTCATCAGATAATTAGAGTTACATTGTTCAAAATGTTCGAATATCCAAAAAGTTATACACATAGAGCACGCACATCACTAACAAATACAGTAATTACCTTTTTACTCATATTGGGAGGTTGTTATTGTTGTTATTTGTTCTGCGAGTTTCGTTGTAATTACTGCCGCTGCGGTTTAATTTCATCCCGGTTAACTGGGTTAGCGGGAACTGCGTCGAGACTTTCCTGAGCGCGAGTTCAGGGTCTGGTTAATATTGTACGCTCTTATTGAAAACCTCCGCTATGCGCTCTAGGTTGTGCTGTGCATTTGCGACGACTACGTGATAAAGTATTTTAATATCAGCTGGGGTAGTAGTTAACGGGGTTAACACTTTAACAGTGCATGCAATGTTCTAAGAGCAATACTTGAACACATATTAATACTTTTACACATAAAAAATAGTATTTTTTACATTTCAATATAAATTAAAAACGAGTTCAGTTAGCATTTAAATAATTAATAGAAAACCTAAATTTATATTCGACCAAACTACATGGCAACTACATAAAACTATAAGCAATTTTCTTACCGAAAATATTTTATTGAACACCGAGAACTCGTTAACGGGAAGTTATTCGGGCGTAACCTGAACTTTGTAGTAAATGTAGCATGTGTTGAACCATTGCTATAATTTTCGAGGTAACGACCACGTACGAATGGGGCTAGGGTTGGGCGGGGAGGGCAGGACTATAGAGAGGGAGGCTAGATAACTCCAAGTTTTCGACATCGAGTTATTCGTGAGGAGTTTATCGCACGCACGCTGGAAGAAAATTTTAATTAATGCGGTATAGTTAGTACAAGATTTATTTCTTGTGGAATCTTGTGGTGCCGTGAGCGGATTAGGTGGTTGGTTACCTGATTTATAAGGCGGGGCGCCTGGTAACGGTAAACTTTTGAACGAGACTGGGTACTAGGATAACAATGTGAATTTTTTGCACGAAAACTAAACGATGTTGTTTAGTTTTTGTGTAATGTTTAAGGCATAACTGATTATTCTTGAATGTTAAAGACATTGTTTAATAAATCATAATCATGAACTTTAGGTCTGAAGCTGTTATAAATCAATATTTAAATTATTTTTCCACAACATAACTAGACCTAATAAGGGCTCAATAATTTTCATTAATGTAAACACTTAATTTTACAAATCTTTTGTCGGCCGAGCGGAAATCCCCTGCTCTGCCCACATTTCTGACGGCTCTTAGCCGCAACAATGGTGCTAACAAAGAAGCGATTCGCCCCTAAACTTGTACAGACCCTCGTTAGAGGGGGATTACTGAAATCCTGTATAGTATCACAATTTCAATTATTAACATTAGCCGACCAAGTTGAGGGGCTCAAATCCCCAAATGGGAATTATAATTGTCTGTTCCACCCCAGATATTTCTTACCCGATATATTTCTTTTCAATGTAACTGATGCTTTTGGAGACACAATAGATGCTTAGATAGCCGACTTGAGCTAGTATTCATTACGATTATTGAAAAAAAATAAAAGAAAAGAGAGCAATAAATGAATTTTAGTAGGTAAGTACGTTAACCTAGGTTACTAACAAATTTTTAGTGGTTGTAACCCACAAGCATTGCCACGTCAGGTATAGTATTTTTGTAGCGGACGTTTTGGACAACTCTTGTTACATATTTTAGATTTCCTCACAGATAAACTATTTAAATAATAAAACTCTATTAATTTGTATAAAATAGAAGTCAAACAAAAGAAGTTTGGCCAGATTTCATCTCAGCACACCAAATCTTATTCAGCGCTACGGTCAACTTTGGCAGTTTGCTTCATAAATAAGTATCACCGAGTCAAAGTAGAATGAATGTTTTATGAGCCTTATTAACAATGTAGCATATAAATTGCATTCCGGTGTTTATTCCACCCTCGCCAGGAGTACTGCGAGGGCATGCGACGTCATATGTGTCAAGGAGCGTCGGGTTCTTGTTGATCCTTGAGTGTTCTATTAGCAGACCGCAATATCCTTACTTCCTTACTATTTATCTATATACAATATTATAAATGCGAAAGTAACTCTGTCTGTCTGTTTATCTCGCTTTCCTGAGAAAACTACTGGACCGATTTGAATGAAATTGGTCATATGGAGCCTGAAACAGAACATAGGCTACTTTTTATTCGAAAATTCCTATAGGAAAATTGGGAATTTGATGTTACGAGGGAAAATGCGCTAGAGAATCCGTGAGACGCCCACTAGCTTTCTATATAACGACATCATAAAACGTTATAATAATGGTTTCTGCTATTACTAAAATGTCTTTCAATATGTTAACCCTCAATAAAGCGCGAGTCTGTGAGAATGACACTTTAAAAATGTATTTTTATTATTCGTCGATTTTAAACCAGTGTTAAAAAATTACATAAAAACAATATAGTTAAATATGTCTCAGTACCACAATACAATAGTGTCTTGAAATTTATATTAAAACTAGTAGGCGCCCCGCGGCTTCGCCAGCGCATTTTCCCTTTAAACATCAAATTCTCAATTTCCCCGTGGGAATTTTTGGGATAAAAAGTAGCCTATATCATTTCTCAGGCCCTGGACTATTCATATACCAAATTTCATTCAAATCGGTTCAGTAGTTTTTTCAGTAAAGCAAGACAGACAGACAGACTGACAGACAGAGTTACTTTCGCATTTATAATATTAAAAATAAAATATAAGTAAGTATGGCAGTATGGATTGATTGAACACATATCAAAAAAAATATCCGTTCAGCAACGGAGCATAAAACAAGTACCTAGCGTTGTTATTAAATTTTAAAAACTTCTGCAAATTTGTTTGATGTGCAAGGCGTAAATTGTTCTGGTCAACGAATTTCTCGTTCCATGTCTGCAGCTAGGGAGCCCCTTGGGCTACACTTGACAGTTCTAACGAGTAATCAAGTAAGAAAGGGGGTCATTTTCCAATTACATAATGCGTTGGTCAGATGAGACCTGGTATTGACATAAAATAAATTGTGCGAAAAGTGCCATGTAAAGGCTGATTTAAAAAAAAAAAAACGTAAACAGTAGAAATGTTAGTTGTAAAGAATGGGTTTGGAAATGAAGTTAGAATTAGAACAGATAATATATTTTTCTTACCTACAACTAATCATAAATTACTCCATACTGAGACAGTTTATTTACAGATTAACCACTCTTCATAATGGTAATGTTATAAGTTTCATTTATCTATTTTACTACTGTGATAAAAAAATAAATTTAATCAGGTATTTAGATTGCAAAAAATTTTAACGTGTTTTTGTATTCAATGAATTCTTTTTTAAAGAAACAAGTTTTATTAAAATCGGTTTAGTTGTTGCAAAGTTCTGTTTCCGGATGATTACTGGCGGAGCTGCGGGAAATCGCTAGTTTTATTTAAATAAATTACATAAAAATTATATAACATCCTGTATATACAAACACGGAGAAGGGTACCTATATTAATATCCATATTGTAAAAGTATATAAGAGACAGCTCTATGAATGCTTGGAAGCACTTAAGTTATTGGTGAAATGTTGATTTAGGCGAAAGCATTTCATATTTCACTAGGGGCAGGTAAAATGGATCGTCTAGCTAGTTTATATAATGCTTGTGATAAGTTAAGTTTCATCAATATCAACTATTTTTCGTTGCAAATAAGCAAAGCTGCGGACAAAAACTAGTACAAACATTATTCCTTAGTAACTTTTGTTTTTAAGATTTTCTTTAATATTTCTTTGCTGATATAATACTTACCCAGTACTTTCGAAGTTAAATACATTATTATCCGAGACTCTCGCATTTCCCTCTCAAATACTCAATCAAGTTTCAACTTTGCTTTTTTTATATTCTCGTAGAAACTTTAACACCTTGATTTATCTGTGCTGAATACTCCGCCGCGGACCAACTTTGCTAATTAAGAGAAAGATAAATTTCCTCGTTCCTTAAAACAATTTCCTCAAAAATTACATTTTACGACATTCAAGGCTAAGTATGGCTTGTTTTGGGAAGCGGCTTGTTTGCAAACTGGGAAGTTGGGCGCGGCGGGTTTTTAAAGGTCTTAAAAAGTTATTTTCTTTTTTATAATATTTCTTAGAAAGTACCTACCTGCTATAGCTGGTTTCATTTCTGCAGCGAGCTTACTTAGTTTAGATATAATAATTGAGTTGAATAGGCTCTCAACTCAAAGGGATACAGGTGACATCTTTATCGATTGACATAGGAGTAAATTGATGATAATTTTGAAGATATAGTTATCACGATTTTCTTATGAGTTATGTGACAATCAAGAGCCGCAGTGACAAAAGCTGACAGACATTCAAGAAAAATAACAATTCCAATGAACGACAGCAGCTGGCGTGTAAAAAGGTGTGCCTCACAAATAAAATAAATGTAATTGACTTTTATGATCGATCGCGACTCCGGTTCGTTTGGCGTCAGCCTTAGATCTCGTTTGTAACACGAAGCTCAGTCTTTAAAGTAGAAAACAAGTCACGTGACCAAGCTTACGTTTCTTCACACAGCTTGCAGCACGCAGGATCACGCTATAAACTCATTAACAACCCACGCTCGAGTTTAGTTTCTCATTTGAGCAGAACATAGTAGGTACATATATGCGCTCTAATGAACCGCTAAACTCACACGAAATGTTAATACACACGAGGGTGCAGGAGGGTGCTACGTGGCCGTATATATAAGGCGTTACCAATTAATACACACCTAATTTGCTTGCCGGAGATTACATTCTGTAGAGGTAAGTAACATTTTTGAAAACAAGGTTTATTATAAGGTAAGTGTATATACTTTTTATTAATAAGTTACCTCAAGGAATAATCAGCGTCTTATTTCGTTGCAAGAAGAAGATACAATTTTAAAGCAAAAACCTGTTTTGGAATACTTAGATTAAGAGATTTAAATCTTTAGTTAAGACGCGCGAATGGTGGGTTGGTGATTTAAGTACAAATGTAGTTTTTTATTATTTTAACAAAACTTGGTGTTTTTAGACTTAATATACTTACATAAATAAAGTTACTAGTCAGAACTTATAAGTTAGCTCATTTGAATTAAAAAACCATTCAACACGCCTACACCTATCCATTATCATGATAGATCCAGAACAAATGACGTATGTAAAGCCCGAAATAAAGCCCATAATGCTGTAAAGTACACTGGCACGCACACTTCACAAGTCGTTCAGTTTCCAGGTTAAAATGAATTGAAGGTATCCAGGGTTGCAAAACTCTTTTTAGTGATTCAAAATAATGTAAAAAAAAAAAACTAGAAACTATCTGTTCTCTGTATTTATGCTTTGTGTAGGAAGGACTTTTAATAAGTAAAAAAAAACCAATTTTTTCCCCGAATGTAAATCTAGTAAGTATATGAAAACACTTTTACTCTGCCTTTCTTAAGCAAAAATGTTACACCTTATTAAAAATTAAGTCTAAAGTCACATTTTAGAGGATAAGAGAGTTTTGGTGAATAGATTTGCATGGTAAAATTTAAATTGGGTTCTTTTGATGTTTTGACTGAGCCTACAAGATTCTTTTTTATGTTACTGATTCAATTAAAGTCGAGATTAAATTAATATTTTACTATTCGGTAGCCCTGCTCCACTTTGCCTAATTAGTATTATGCAGTTCATTACATGAAAACGGATGGGAGAGCGTGCATGTGAAATATTACGTGCACAGCCACTTTTTCAAATTGCTTATCATGCATTTTTGATAGTTCACTGAATTGCTGTAAAATTGAAGCTTGTAGGAATTTATAATTTTAATTTAGCTTTAGCTAAAACCTACCAAATACTACATAATAGAAAACTCTAATAAGAAAAAAACTTTTGAGGACTTTAATTTGAATACATACACGATTATTTTAATAACATTTAGGCCTCTGTAGCACCAACATACTGTCAACTATTGGCCTTAATTAATTATCCGGTTGATATAGTCAATGTTTGATAAGCAGTCTATCCTATTCTATGGGTTTTTAAATGAAATTTTCTTTTTGATAACGATACAATGTGTCTTTAGCCTTATATGAGAAGTGGTTCGTAAAATGTAACGTCACAACATGGCAACGTTGCAAACAAAGTCACTGATGTATAAACGAAGTTGCCGCAAAGTTGCCAACTTGATCGCCGGGTCGGACCGCGGAACTTTGCTGGGAACGGTGAAATGCAACTCGCGATTCCGAACTGATTTGCTGAAATGCTCTGTGTGTTCTTTATTAGTTTTGCCTTTAGGTTTGCGAAGATAAACAAATTTTATCATGCTTGAGAACTGATATACAAACAATAGTAACTAGCCTAATATAACCAATGGACGCACAATAGGGCATTCTAGAATAGGACACTATTACAGCGTATCTTTTTGTATTAAGCATATGCCCATAACTTTCTTTTTACCTCGATTTTGTTTTATTAGGTGCCTATTCATCATTCTATTTTCCATTCCCAGAGCCAGTCTTTTAATGGCGGAGTTTTCTGAACTTCATATCTCCTTTATTCAAGTTTTGTTTTAACAAAAAAACGGCCACCAACAAGTTGCGGAGTAACTTTCGAAGCGCAATTTTTTATTTCATACTACGTAGGGTTAACAGCTTAAATCTGAAAATACTAATATGTTGGTAATAGTTAATTATTGATTAACAGATTATTTGGTTGAACGCTTCGGTCTGGAGCGAATTTTTACTTGGTTTTATGGTACCTTCTAAGTTTTGTAGTTGTGTAAACATATAGGTTTGACTCGTTTTGCGTTCCTAAGAAAAACATCATAGCACTTGTCATTTTGCAGTTATATATTTTTAACTAGAGGCTGCCCTGCGGTTTTTTTCGCGCAGATTTCTCATAAACACAAAAATCCCGTTTTTTTCCGTTCCAATGGGAATTTCGGGAAATCTTTTCTTAGTGCTCACCTACACTCCCTAAGGAACCTACATGCAAAATTTCAGCCCGCTACGCCCAGTAGTTTCGGCTCTGCGTTGTCTGTCAGTCAGTCAGTCAGTCAGTCGGTCGGTCGGTCGGTCGGTCGGTCGGTCGGTCGGTCGGTCGGTCGGTCGGTCGGTCGGTCGGTCGGTCGGTCGGTCGGTCGGTCGGTCGGTCGGTCGGTCGGTCGGTCGGTCGGTCGGTCGGTCGGTCGGTCGGTCGGTCGGTCGGTCGGTCGGTCGGTCGGTCGGTCGGTCGGTCGGTCGGTCGGTCGGTCGGTCGGTCGGTCGGTCGGTCGGTCGGTCGGTCGGTCGGTCGGTCGGTCGGTCGGTCGGTCGGTCGGTCGGTCGGTCGGTCGGTCGGTCGGTCGGTCGGTCGGTCGGTCGGTCGGTCGGTCGGTCGGTCGGTCGGTCGGTCGGTCGGTCGGTCGGTCGGTCGGTCGGTCGGTCGGTCGGTCGGTCGGTCGGTCGGTCGGTCGGTCGGTCGGTCGGTCGGTCGGTCGGTCGGTCGGTCGGTCGGTCGGTCGGTCGGTCGGTCGGTCGGTCGGTCGGTCGGTCGGTCGGTCGGTCGGTCGGTCGGTCGGTCGGTCGGTCGGTCGGTCGGTCGGTCGGTCGGTCGGTCGGTCGGTCGGTCGGTCGGTCGGTCGGTCGGTCGGTCGGTCGGTCGGTCGGTCGGTCGGTCGGTCGGTCGGTCGGTCGGTCGGTCGGTCGGTCGGTCGGTCGGTCGGTCGGTCGGTCGGTCGGTCGGTCGGTCGGTCGGTCGGTCGGTCGGTCGGTCGGTCGGTCGGTCGGTCGGTCGGTCGGTCGGTCGGTCGGTCGGTCGGTCGGTCGGTCGGTCGGTCGGTCGGTCGGTCGGTCGGTCGGTCGGTCGGTCGGTCGGTCGGTCGGTCGGTCGGTCGGTCGGTCGGTCGGTCGGTCGGTCGGTCGGTCGGTCGGTCGGTCGGTCGGTCGGTCGGTCGGTCGGTCGGTCGGTCGGTCGGTCGGTCGGTCGGTCGGTCGGTCGGTCGGTCGGTCGGTCGGTCGGTCGGTCGGTCGGTCGGTCGGTCGGTCGGTCGGTCGGTCGGTCGGTCGGTCGGTCGGTCGGTCGGTCGGTCGGTCGGTCGGTCGGTCGGTCGGTCGGTCGGTCGGTCGGTCGGTCGGTCGGTCGGTCGGTCGGTCGGTCGGTCGGTCGGTCGGTCGGTCGGTCGGTCGGTCGGTCGGTCGGTCGGTCGGTCGGTCGGTCGGTCGGTCGGTCGGTCGGTCGGTCGGTCGGTCGGTCGGTCGGTCGGTCGGTCGGTCGGTCGGTCGGTCGGTCGGTCGGTCGGTCGGTCGGTCGGTCGGTCGGTCGGTCGGTCGGTCGGTCGGTCGGTCGGTCGGTCGGTCGGTCGGTCGGTCGGTCGGTCGGTCGGTCGGTCGGTCGGTCGGTCGGTCGGTCGGTCGGTCGGTCGGTCGGTCGGTCGGTCGGTCGGTCGGTCGGTCGGTCGGTCGGTCGGTCGGTCGGTCGGTCGGTCGGTCGGTCGGTCGGTCGGTCGGTCGGTCGGTCGGTCGGTCGGTCGGTCGGTCGGTCGGTCGGTCGGTCGGTCGGTCGGTCGGTCGGTCGGTCGGTCGGTCGGTCGGTCGGTCGGTCGGTCGGTCGGTCGGTCGGTCGGTCGGTCGGTCGGTCGGTCGGTCGGTCGGTCGGTCGGTCGGTCGGTCGGTCGGTCGGTCGGTCGGTCGGTCGGTCGGTCGGTCGGTCGGTCGGTCGGTCGGTCGGTCGGTCGGTCGGTCGGTCGGTCGGTCGGTCGGTCGGTCGGTCGGTCGGTCGGTCGGTCGGTCGGTCGGTCGGTCGGTCGGTCGGTCGGTCGGTCGGTCGGTCGGTCGGTCGGTCGGTCGGTCGGTCGGTCGGTCGGTCGGTCGGTCGGTCGGTCGGTCGGTCGGTCGGTCGGTCGGTCGGTCGGTCGGTCGGTCGGTCGGTCGGTCGGTCGGTCGGTCGGTCGGTCGGTCGGTCGGTCGGTCGGTCGGTCGGTCGGTCGGTCGGTCGGTCGGTCGGTCGGTCGGTCGGTCGGTCGGTCGGTCGGTCGGTCGGTCGGTCGGTCGGTCGGTCGGTCGGTCGGTCGGTCGGTCGGTCGGTCGGTCGGTCGGTCGGTCGGTCGGTCGGTCGGTCGGTCGGTCGGTCGGTCGGTCGGTCGGTCGGTCGGTCGGTCGGTCGGTCGGTCGGTCGGTCGGTCGGTCGGTCGGTCGGTCGGTCGGTCGGTCGGTCGGTCGGTCGGTCGGTCGGTCGGTCGGTCGGTCGGTCGGTCGGTCGGTCGGTCGGTCGGTCGGTCGGTCGGTCGGTCGGTCGGTCGGTCGGTCGGTCGGTCGGTCGGTCGGTCGGTCGGTCGGTCGGTCGGTCGGTCGGTCGGTCGGTCGGTCGGTCGGTCGGTCGGTCGGTCGGTCGGTCGGTCGGTCGGTCGGTCGGTCGGTCGGTCGGTCGGTCGGTCGGTCGGTCGGTCGGTCGGTCGGTCGGTCGGTCGGTCGGTCGGTCGGTCGGTCGGTCGGTCGGTCGGTCGGTCGGTCGGTCGGTCGGTCGGTCGGTCGGTCGGTCGGTCGGTCGGTCGGTCGGTCGGTCGGTCGGTCGGTCGGTCGGTCGGTCGGTCGGTCGGTCGGTCGGTCGGTCGGTCGGTCGGTCGGTCGGTCGGTCGGTCGGTCGGTCGGTCGGTCGGTCGGTCGGTCGGTCGGTCGGTCGGTCGGTCGGTCGGTCGGTCGGTCGGTCGGTCGGTCGGTCGGTCGGTCGGTCGGTCGGTCGGTCGGTCGGTCGGTCGGTCGGTCGGTCGGTCGGTCGGTCGGTCGGTCGGTCGGTCGGTCGGTCGGTCGGTCGGTCGGTCGGTCGGTCGGTCGGTCGGTCGGTCGGTCGGTCGGTCGGTCGGTCGGTCGGTCGGTCGGTCGGTCGGTCGGTCGGTCGGTCGGTCGGTCGGTCGGTCGGTCGGTCGGTCGGTCGGTCGGTCGGTCGGTCGGTCGGTCGGTCGGTCGGTCGGTCGGTCGGTCGGTCGGTCGGTCGGTCGGTCGGTCGGTCGGTCGGTCGGTCGGTCGGTCGGTCGGTCGGTCGGTCGGTCGGTCGGTCGGTCGGTCGGTCGGTCGGTCGGTCGGTCGGTCGGTCGGTCGGTCGGTCGGTCGGTCGGTCGGTCGGTCGGTCGGTCGGTCGGTCGGTCGGTCGGTCGGTCGGTCGGTCGGTCGGTCGGTCGGTCGGTCGGTCGGTCGGTCGGTCGGTCGGTCGGTCGGTCGGTCGGTCGGTCGGTCGGTCGGTCGGTCGGTCGGTCGGTCGGTCGGTCGGTCGGTCGGTCGGTCGGTCGGTCGGTCGGTCGGTCGGTCGGTCGGTCGGTCGGTCGGTCGGTCGGTCGGTCGGTCGGTCGGTCGGTCGGTCGGTCGGTCGGTCGGTCGGTCGGTCGGTCGGTCGGTCGGTCGGTCGGTCGGTCGGTCGGTCGGTCGGTCGGTCGGTCGGTCGGTCGGTCGGTCGGTCGGTCGGTCGGTCGGTCGGTCGGTCGGTCGGTCGGTCGGTCGGTCGGTCGGTCGGTCGGTCGGTCGGTCGGTCGGTCGGTCGGTCGGTCGGTCGGTCGGTCGGTCGGTCGGTCGGTCGGTCGGTCGGTCGGTCGGTCGGTCGGTCAGTCAGTCAGTCAGTCAGTCAGTCAGTCAGTCAGTCAGTCAGTCAGTCAGTCAGTCAGTCAGTCGGTCGGTCAGTCAGTCAGTCAGTAACGGAAGAGTTTTATATATATTGATAAATACAAAAAAACAGCTCCAGATACTTCAGTTCTACTACAGTATACACATAAACACACTAATAATTTTAGTTAGTATGCGGCTTGGTTAGTAACACAAACGGTGTGATTCGGACAGAAATAAAAATAGGGTAAGTTAGGTAATCAAATCATAAATCTATTGCAAAAAAATTATGGAGTTTGACTTTTAGTTATTTTGGCAACCCTGCAGCTTCATCGACCTTTTCAAATATCGTGTTGTTCTTTTGAGAATTTTCTCGTTGCTACTATTATTATTATTACTTATTGGACCTCTTTGCCTTTATTATGTGTTGGACGATTGAACGATTGTGTTGGTCGATTGATCCTTTTGATTCGCAGTGTGGATTGCTGAGCAAATTAGTTACCTACCTATTTTGTTTTACCTATTCAGCACCTCTATGTAATGTCTTATCAATACATAGTATAAAACATATATGTCCCTATACATATATGCTTATATCTTTAAAAACTATGCAACGGATTTTGATGCGGTTTATTTTAAACGATAGAGTGATTCAAGAGGAAGGCTTATATGTATAATATACATGCACAATATAGTAATATGTAAGGCGGTACGAAGTTCGCCAGGTCGACTATTGAAACTTAAGTATTTTTTGGAAGTAGTTTTAGAAGAAATCATTTTTAAACCTTTTACTATCAAATGAAGTCTGTTTAGATCCTCTTGTACATCGGCTTTGTATTCGATGTATATTGTTAAACATGCAGCTTCTCCGAGTTGCTTGGCACCTTACGCGCTTTAAATCCTTCCCTATACTAAAAAAAAAACTACAATATTGATTGTCTATGGTCAAGCTGTCAAACGTCATTCTTTGTGTTCGCGTGGTTACCGGCGCTTTGTTTTTTAGTAAAAAATAGTTTCGATTTATTAAAATAAGTGAAAATAACAGCAAAACTACACGAAAATGTGTACAAAAACATAAGTCAAAGGACAGGAAACTCGAAATATATCGGAACAAGATCCGAAAATTGTGGAATGCAGGGAAATAAAAAACCTGCAACAAGGACGTCAGCTTCGGAAGTTTTCTCGAAACAGGATCTGCAGGATGAGAATTCTTCTGGTATAATTAAAAATTACATTGGTTACGTACCAATGACCTCATATGACACAATGTGTCATGTTGGCATGTTTTTTCAAACAAGCCCTTTCTATTGACACGGGTGGTATACGCGATATACCGACGTGTTTGTTGGCGCATGCCTTTACAAACAAGCCCTTTCACATTGACACGGGTGATATACGCGATATATCGACGTGCTCGTTGGCAAAGCAGCCGTTTATTGGTTTGATAAGGGCGAAGCACGCGCACGCGATGCGCAGACATTTTGGCGGCAAAATATTTTTTGTCTTCAAAATATTTTTTGTCTTCTGAACAAGACACAGGCTGTGTACGAGATACATGGATGTGCTCACAGGCTGTGTACGAGATACATGGATGTGCTCTACAATTTCTTAAGTGTCAAATCACAAAGATTTACTCAGATGGATCACAATCAACATGAGTCACAAATGCCAATAGAGCAAAGTATGGAGATAACTTATCTTCTCCGTAGCAAGTTAATACTACCAATGTACTACCACACAGGTAGGCATAACATTCAGGTTCAATCAGTGACACTGAGGGAGATACCTACTTCCCCAACAACAACTTAACCTTTGGAAGAGTTTTTCCCAGAAAACTAAGTATAAGAAATTGAAAATAAACAAAATAAATTTGTTTTGGGACCCGCCATGCTATGGAAAAATTCTTACAACACTAAAAGTAAGTTAAAACATAAACCAGCTGAAACTTATATCCCCACTGCGATGCAGTCAGGATCTTTGCTGTCTTGCATTCTATTCAAACAAAAGCAAGAATAAATTTTACCATGTCTAATCTAGATAAACCATTCTTTGAATCTAGTCAATGATGTACTGCGGGACAAGTTCCTTATTTTGGCCATGATCTTCAACAGAAGATTGCAACAATGACAATTTAGTCAACACAATGCAAAAATCAATATGCAAAAGCCACCTGCAAACCCTGAATGGGAAAACTTTATCAGGCCATCCCATTACTACCATATTGGTTTGCACTGCTGTATGGGGAAAACCCATGAAACCCCTGGTAGCCAGGAACTACCAATACTAGAACCACCATAGGGTTTCGCAGGCAACAGCCTAACGACCCAGACGCAGCCCTGTCTAAGCGGCATGCTCCTTCTGACAAATAGAGGTAAGCCATGGTGGCAAGCTTATTTCCACTTTTTTCCTAAGCTAAAGGAAAAATCTGTGTTATAATTTGTTTATTTTGGGTTCTGTATGTTAAGGGTATAACTACACCTTTTCATTCAATAGAATCTTAAAATCTGTCCAAGAACTCAGTAATATGTTTAAATTAAAACCATTTAAAACATTTTAACATTGCCCAGAGTACCATCAATACACTCTGAAAATTTATTCAAGAACACAGTATTATGGTTAAATTAAAACCATTGAAAATATTTTAACATTGCTCACAGTACCATCATTAAATAAATTAAGTACTGGATATAGTCAAAAATTTAATCAGATTGTTAAAAGTGTGACAATCAAGCCAGTCAGTTATATAAAAATCATGTCTAAGTACCAAAACGGTGATCATGGTTTATTTTATTTGAAATATTTCATCAGTTTATAACAGTGTTATATTTACACGTCGAATGTATACTTACCCTCAAACGCATACAAACTATGTACAGTTTATTGCACAGGACATTAAGAGGTTTAAATAATTTAAGATTAAGATTTTTACATTTACATGAGTTCCAGACACATCCTTATGGATGTGTACAGTTTCACTTTAGATAATGAAAGTGGTTTTTAGCTTTCTTACATCAATAAAGCCTTTATTTTGTAAATTTTTAAATCTATTCTATAAATATATGGAAAAAATATAATTTTATGCAAATACATATTATGTACAGACAAATGCAAATGCATGAAGAGTTAACAAAAATTATCACATCTAATTATCACATTTACTCTCATATTTGCTACGCTCACAGCATTAGAATGTAATACATGGAATTTGGGTACAAATGTGTACCAAGTTTTTTGAGCCAGCAAGGGGTATTTGTAACAGTTGTGTGTTTTTTGAGTACTTACAAGCTGTTTAGACCAAACACTTTCTATAAATGTTCATATATTATGTACATTGATATGTACATACATAATACATAGGTACAAACATACTTATCGCTACGCCTGTTTCCATAGGGGTAGGCAGAGAAAATTAATTTCTACTTGCTATGATTCTGACAAACCTTTTCTTTTCGCTTCTTTAGGCTGCAAGTTTTTAATAACTCTTTTCATTATTACAATGATTCAATTAGTCAAACATCTTAAATTCAGTATTCTTATGCCCAGCAAAACCTAAAAATTTTCGCAATTTACTTACTTTTGACACTTCATATGTAACATTAGTAGGAGCTTGTCCAGCTTCTTGCTATGCATGGGTGAATTTTGGAAACTGGGAATTTTGGAAACTGGAACAAAAATCCTGGAATGTTGATTTACTGTATCTAGTGTTAACTATGTTACCAGCATAATGATGGTCATCACAACTTTGGTTCTCTGTTATGGATTATTTTTTGGTTTTTGCAACACCCTGAAAGAAACCTTTCTTAATTATTATCTTCACCTTTCAGAGACCTGCTTCATTGTCAGATAATATAGAAACAGAGATATGCTCCAGCAATGCCGGCTTAAAATATCAGTACCACTACTGTCATTTGTAGAAATTATAATTGAGTCCTCAGCGGTGAGCATTGAGCAAACTCAATACAATAATTAAAATAACAATGATCCATTCTTTGTTTTTTGTTCCATATAAATGGACATTCCTCCTAAGAATGTTAATTCAGGTGCTTCAAATTTTTATAAATTTGATTTTATGTTGAATGGTGGCTCTAAAATAGGGGATGATGATTATATTATGAAGACCTACCACCATTGCCATATTAATGTCATTGTTTATTTATTTATAAATAAATATAAGATATGATTAAAGTATTAATAAATAAACATGAGATATGATTAAAGTATTGAATGTGAATGTGAATGACAGTTAAAAAACATGTTACTAGCTTTAAGTAGCTACTGCTACACAGAACAAATATTGACTTACTAGTCATGTTACTAGCTTTAAGTAGTTACTGCTACACAGAACAAGTATTAACTTACTAGTCATGTTACTAGCTTTAAGTAGCTACTGCTACACAGAACAAGTATTAACTTACTAGTCATGTTACAAGCTTTAAGTAAGTACTGCTACACAGAACAAGTATTAACTTTTAAAAAGTAAAGTACTAGAACTAAATAAATACAGACTTCAATATACATAAAGTTATACTGATATTGTTAAGACATTGAGTCTTAGATTTTTTGTAAACCAAATTAAATTAATCAAAGCTTTTGAACGTGAAAAAACTTCTGTTCTGTAAAACTTCTGTGATTTTGAGAAAACATTCGTAAAAAACCCATTGTTAATTCTTTCAAAAAACGACACAAATCTGTGACCTCATCAATCATATTATAGGATGCTGGACCAAAAATATTTTGCTATTTTGGGGTAAAAAGGGAGTCAAATCTTTTAAATAAGACGATCTTGTTTGGGTGCGTCTCCTGGCGGCTTCCATCGTTGGCTTCGATGATGGGTCTGATCGAAGGCGTGCCGCGGCAGGGTGCAGTCTGGCTCGTGTAGCATGACGTAGCTACGTACAATGTTTTGCTATGCGGACTGGTCTGTCCTTTTGGGGACTGTTTTTTGCCTGCGCCTCTTGCGAATAGGATACTATATTAATAAATATAATGATATGAGACTTGAAATAAGAGACACCTTGTATCCTATGTAGAATAATTTAATTTTAAATTTGAAAGTTAAGGTGTTTGCAGGACAAACACAAGCCATCTAGCAACCACCAAGTCTAAAGGTGTGTCATTAGACAGACAGTTGACTAAACCAGTAGGTCTTGAACTATGTAGAGGTTCACATAATACAACTCTATTCATGTGATATCTTTTTGTTTTAGTTAAGAAGCGGTATTAATACGCCCTGTTTTGATTACATTTGATATTACATTTAACTTTATTAAATTTTCTTTTATGTATTATTAAATTTTCATGTTCCTTTACTAAGGATATATAAAACAACTTAATTAAGTTTTCAAACAAATCTGTTTGTCCTTTCCTATATTAGAAGGGGTTATCTTCGATAGAAGCCTCACAACTTTTGTTTTAAGATATTATTATTGGCTCTGAACATCTGCATGTTTAACAATATACATCGAATACAAAGCCGATGTACAATAGGATGATCAAACGAGCTCACCTGAGTGAAGTTCGATCATTATTGTACGAAGGCTTTGTATGAAAATGTATATTGTCCCGCCCGCCCTTTACAATTTGTAAGTAACCCAAGTTGTGAGTCAGTCATCAAGCTCAATAAGGCTCTAAAGAATGACGTTTGACAGCTTGACCATAGACAATCAATATTGTAGTTTTTTTTTTAGTATAGGGAAGGATTTAAAGCGCGTAAGGTGCCAAGCAACTCGGAGAAGCTGCATGTTTAACAATATACATTTTCATACAAAGCCTTCGTACAATAATGATCGAACTTCACTCAGGTGAGCTCGTTTGATCATCCTATTATGCTCTCGATACACCGACCGAAGCCTCTGAACACACCCGTTAGCAGGCAGCATATAATATTTTTTTGGAAATTTGATTTAAGTTTTTAACATATCAAGTCATCAGATATACCTATATATATAACACTACCGTTATTGACTGACTTTCTAACTGACAGAAAACAGCCTAAGCTGCTAGCTCAAGTAAGATAGGGACTTCAAAATGATACATAAATTATAGTCCTTAATCTTTGTTCCACTAAAAACGAAAGGGATAAACAGGAATTAACGTTGTGTTGTCGTATTATGGACATAATATATACAAGTTTATCCCTGTTAAAATCTTAAGTATGAGTTGCCTAAAAGAAATCGCTTTATATAAGTCCGCCCATTGCATGCAAATTTAATTATGTGTACTGTGTACCATTAATTGTATAATGTTCTTTTGTATCTTTTGTGGGCAATAAAGTGTTGAAAATTTAACTTTTAACTTTAAGTATGTACCTATTTTGCGTTATTGTATACTAAACAAATATGGTTATTCTTCTCTCTAGCGTTGTTTTGAAAAATCACTTTTCTTTGATCGCAAAAGAGTGCACAGCGTCTTAGAATTCCGAAAACGTGTAGAATCCAGTGCATGTGACTTATATGGATTGCTTCTATGCTTACAACATTCATATGGATTTGTAGTTGCAGGCTGAGATTGATATTATAAAATAATGTTAGAGATGTTCCTTATTTTGAAGGATTTTTTTTATAAAACAATGTACCGACAAAAAAAAACTGATAAGGTAAGTAGTTACCTAATTTAAAATATGTTTAATGAACTGTTAGTTTCAAATGCTCGAGCGTTAAATTAATATTTAGTGATTAGAAAGCAGTGAACAGATTAGATCATCTCGAATTAAATTTAAATACGGCATTTTATTAGTTTATCCCTTTTACAAAAATAGTTATCAATATTATAAAGCTCTTTCGTTACTGACTGACAGACAATGCAGAGTCTAAACTACTAGGCATAGAAAGGAGAAATTGGCATATAGGTTCCTTGGATAGTTTAGGTGAGCACTAAGAAAGGATTTAGCGAAATAAGCTAAACTTGACTAGTGAAGCCGTGGGCATCTTCTAGTATACCTATAAAATACACACTTTTGTTAAATCCCAAAAATCAATATAATGAAGAAGAGGTATACGGTTTTAATGTAAAAGCCTTCTTTACTTTAACAAAGGAATCCACCCAAAGACAACCATCAAAGAGTAATGAGGATTGATTTGAATAAAATTTTAGAACTGACTCAAATTTTGTCCCAAACGAACGAAGTTATTTGCTCCTGATTGACAAGCTGAGGTTAGTTTCTGACTGGATTGAGATCAGAATTAATGCCGTGAAAAATTGGAGGTCACTTTGATTTGAAGGCAAACAAATTGTTCGAATAAGATCGTTCACGAAATGAAAACTAGCTATTCTTTTGGTTACATATTAACTGATCAAAAATCAGTTCTTTACCGACAATCGACTGACCAATTAGTTGACCTTGCCCGCAGGTAAGCAAAAAGCAAAAATATACCAAAAGTGGAAACCAAAAGCATTTACTGGCACATACTTAAACTGAAACTTAATTTTTTTCGAAGATGGTTAAAATAGGCACCAAAACCTTTTTCTAAATGTAACAAATACTATTCTGAAATCCGCATCAAAATCGC
Organism: Euspilapteryx auroguttella; assembly: GCA_951802225.1. Lineage (NCBI taxonomy): Eukaryota > Metazoa > Arthropoda > Insecta > Lepidoptera > Gracillariidae > Euspilapteryx > Euspilapteryx auroguttella. Next base: position 4,758,811 of record OX637654.1, read on the forward strand.
TTCAGCCAAACGCGAGATAATCGCGGTCGCACAAATATACAGGTCAAACTGAAAACCTCCTTTTTTGGAGTCTGTTAAAAATTAAAAGCTAGTCATAATCTAAAGCTAAAACTATCGAAAACATACGTGGCCGTTCATATATTTTTTTTTTTTTATTAAACCTCGTTTCAGACTGCGCTCTAATTAATACGAAATATATTATCAGACTCAGCGTCAATACGTAAAGCATAACTTTGTTTATTCCGACACAAAGGAAGCCCGATATCGGTTTATGCGGCTTCGTTATGCTTTAGTTGAAACTAGTTTTTAACGTAATTTTAGAGTCCTAGGAAATCAAAAACTATGTGTGCATTTGATTTAAATTGTTTTCATAATTTTTATATTATGGAAAGTTATAATTGGATCATTCGAACGACTAGCTGAGCTGGTTGACTATTTATTTATTTATCATTGAAATAATTTGTGCAGTATGTTAAGATTTTGATTCCTAATGCATAAACGACTTTAATTGTGTGTTTTTATGACGCGGATCTTATTTTGAGTCATATTGTAAGCTGGCAACAAGCGCTTGATGGCGCTCTGGTTTGCAAAATGTATAGAAAATACCTGCGCTTGTTCCCGCGCGAATGTCAGCCCAGGTATTTTCTATACATTTTTCGAACCAGCGCGTTTTATATACCCGAATATGCCCTATGAGTAGTGACAATTTACATTAATACTTTAATCAATTATTTTCATTACAGTAAGTTTACACCATCTCTTGATAAATTACCTATTTGCTTCATGACACCACCCTGGTTTTAGTATGATCCTACGATCCTATAACAAAGTTTCAATTCAACAAGAGCCACTTTGACAAATGACACCCACATAATGCATTGAAGATGTCAAAGCGACGGGACCTCAAAGGACGTCTGAAAAGTCACTCGTTTATCATGCAAATTGACGGTAAATGTTCAGTAGGAAGGAAGGAACTGTACTCCGAACTATAAGTAGCTGAATAAGGAATTTGGAATAATACATAGGGATATGAATTTTCTTTATTGCATTAACTAGTTTTTTACATAAAAGTCCTGCCTGTCACTCCCTTTTCTAGTTTCGATAGTTTACTAGACCTCCAAATATCGAATCTTAATTTCATCCGAAAGACGTCCACTGCTGGACATATGCATAAAAAATATAATATAAATATCAAGTAGGTATTTGGGGGTACCAAAATAAAGAAGTTCATATGCCTGGTTGATTGGCCAAGGGGTCAAGGTGTAGCGTTAGCGTCAACTAGTAGGTGAATGAGTGTCTAGCTATTATATTGGAGACTACCCTTGTGCATTTTATCATTTTTTAAATAAAAAATAAAATCAGAATTAATTAAATTCATTAAGAAAAAACATGGATAAAAAAAAGTTACAACGACAAAAAAAAATCTTATCCTTCATAGGCTTAACCCCTTATTGCATGAAATATGAAGGCGATGGATTAAAAATATTGTTTATTTATTTATTTATTTATTTACTTACATGAAAATTTTACATGAAAATAGCTTTTATTTGCCCTTATTAATAAATCCCAATAATTAAAAAAAAAGTTTAAATTATTATTTTAGCAATTGGTTTACGAAGCCATTTATGGCTTCGTATGCGGTCTAGTAGAAATATAAAAGTCCATTTATGGCTTCGTATGCGTTCTAGTTTAAAAATAAAAAAACATATTATATGGCTTCGTATGCGTTGGTGAAAATAAATATGATTATAAAAATCTAATGGATGTAGAAGGTGCATGCAATGTTTGTGTTGTCATGTCATTATCACCAGAGCTATTGGAATCGGATTTAGGGTTATTATAGTATGCTTTCTTTGAATATAAAAGAAAAGGATTGACATTAGATGCACCATAGAAGCGGGAAGGTTCTATTTTTGCAAAGAACAGAAAACAACTGGAATGCATACGAATCCATATTTGATCGACATTGCATGCAAAGCCAAATATGTCAATTTCAAAATAAGGCTGAAAATCACAGAAAAGCACAAAAAACACACCAGCCCCATGTTTTTGCAATCGCAGAGAATGTAATAAGAAAATACTGTGTTTTTTACTTATCGTTTTAGAGGTTTTTTGCTTTGATGAATGTCGCACTTTTTTTAAAACACTGTACCGGTCCGACACACTTCAGTGAGCATCAAAAATAATTACAGTTTAAGACTTCCATATAGAACAAAAAATACTTTTAGAAACCAAAATACAATCATGAGTGACTAAGATATAAAGTCAGTTTTCAATAAAAAAATATTTTTAGTATAGTTAAAAAATTACAAACTTTAGCGGCCATAGTTGGCTTCGTATGCGGTAAGGGGTTAAATCGCGAGTACTGAAAATGAGTTCTAAGTCCAAGGCAGTGTTTCCCGCTATTTAATATGGCAGGACGTGACATTTAAATTTAAATTAGACAATTTATTACGAGAATTACGGCCTCTAATGCCACTTTATGAGCCGAGAGCACTTGACTTAATAATTTCTTCAGGGAATATTATGTTTTATTATTTTTTTAAATACCTTTTTGTTACGATTTTTGTGTTTATTTTGGATTCACGTGATTATTTGATAACGTGTAACCTGTAATATGTTTTTTTTATTTTTATAAACAAAGTTCGAGTTTACACCTGAGAATAATTCAAAACTTAACTACAGACCTAAGTCTGTAAGTCTAAGACCTGGCCTAAGCCAGCAATAATTTTTGGTTTTCAGTGATTTTTAAATCATCTGATTTACAAAATTAATTAATATGTATAAAGATTGTCTGCCAGCCGTTCGCCATCAGCCCCGCAGCCATTATTAAAACAGAAAATAAATTAATTGTATAAATTTGTGTTTCGAATTCAAAACAATGGATTTGACGTCAGGATTATAAAAGAGATTGTAATTAGAAAACCAATATTGAAAACAATGCAAAAAGTCGCTTGTTGTTTGCTAACAAAATTGACGATGACCAGCCGCGGTCGCGGGCCAGTGTCGGGCGGAAATCTCACGTAACGTTTTCATAGCGGTGGAAAATTCCAGATACGAGTAGCTACGAGTATTACCGTCGCTCTGTGCGGAATAAAATAATGCAAGTAGTTTCTATTATTATTCCTACTTTGAAAATATATTGTATGCTGGACAACTTTGATTACTGTAATAGACTTGTACGATGTGGACAGTGCATATCATTTTTTTATTAGACCTTCCTATGCAGTATGGTGTAAAACAATATACCTCTTCTATGTAAATAATAAAATATTTTAGGGGGGATTTCAGGTCTTTAATAATTATAAATTGTTAAATGCACTTATTAAGTGGCATATTAGAGATTGGATACAAATCAACTACTAGCAAGTAAACAAATACCACCAATTTTATAAATTCAAGTTGTATGTGTACCACAACAAGTAAATATAGCACACACAAGAAAAATAAATCACAAATTAAACCATGAAATTTATACTCGAATTATAACCAAACCCCATTACATAAGACAAAGAATTCAAACGTCATTCATTCGAACCGGGTAGGCGGGACCTTGTTATATCGAATTTAGGTACATATTTTCGAAAATTCAATCCCGAGTCGCGAAACGAGAAATGTCAGTAGGAATTGGACTTCATAATACAAGTGGAACGTGGCCTCTGCAATATTGCTGACGTTATGGCTGAAACTCGATTTCCACCGCGCCTGCCGTAAAATGGTGAAATAAGTAGACAAGCTCTAGGACCTTACTATGAATTTAAAGTACTGTCTCTATTTCAATAATTTAACTACCTTAAATTTAATAAAAAAAAAAAAGTTTTAATAACTGTAGCAATTTATATTAAACTGCTTGTTGTTAATTTGTATAGTAAAATCATTGGTTAAGTAAGAAAAAGCAGTGATTTAGTTCAGTAACAAACATCAGTAAAAATAAAAACTTTATGAAATACATTATAGCCTAATTACATATTTTTTCAAATTGTACGGTGGCGGAGTCTAGGTCGGCGTATAGCTCTTGATCTTTGGTAATACAGTATAGGGAGCACGAGATCATAGACAAATCTGTTACACCCTACTAGACCGCCACTGAACAAGTAAAAATCCAGCAACAAGTATTTATTAATAAAAATGAGAAGCTGTATTTAAAGCTACCTCGCATTCTGTATTTGTGACAGGCATGATACTAAGATGGTGAGAGTAGAGTCCAAACTCTGCAAACTGAGGTTTGTAGTTCCGAAATCTGAACAATTCACCTGCTTATACATGATCTGTCTCTGTCGTTTTCTTTAAAAAAAAAAAAAAATGGATAAATTTCTGTATACATATCTTATATCTAAAAGTATAGAGCATAAGTTTGGTCCACTCGTTCAAAATCTATTGGACCAAACTCATCTCTAAGTGCGGTCAAAAGAAATAGGAGTACATTTATATATGTTCAATGAAATATTATTTGAGCTTGCTACTCATTTTCAAAAAATCTATTAGAAGATGAATGTTTATAAACAGATATTTGATATTATACGTACTAAGAATAGAGTAAAAAAACCTCCCTTTCTTTATTTTAGAAAACTATGAAAAAAAATTATTCAATAAAATCTTTGTTAACTAAATATAGTACAAGGCACAGACTCATTAGTAGGATTACTACGTTATGTAAAAGGTGGAAATTTTGTTCCGAAAAAGGTCATGTTTTACAAGCGATCTTTTGTTTCAGGTTTTTTTTTTATTTGTTTCTTCTCGTTTCTGCAGACACATTTACAGAATTTCCAGCCAGCGTTGAATTATGTAACTATCGTATTCCGAATTCATCGTATCACTCCGACTTAGTTCTGAATATTCAAATGCGTGTGTAGAATTTGTATTATAGTTCGACATTACTGTGATTTCGTGTGTATTTTTGATTTCATTTTATGTATTTTTTTTAACAATATTTAGATATTTTTTACCAAGGCGCTGCTGTATAATGACACTGACTGAAGACGAGTTTGAAAATGAAAAAGTCTGAAATGGAACCATCCTGAGTTTCGGCACATGAATTTTCAACAAGTTTAAAAACTGTATGGTACTTACAAGTAATCGGATAGGTCTATGTATTTAATGGGTAAAAAATCTATATCCCCTTCTTTTATCCTTTTCGAAAAAAATGATAAAATATTTTAACCATAAACTCTTCATTCAGATTTATACATAATAATTTAAAACTGCGTAGTTTATTCCGATATATACTGTTTAGCCATTAAGGTTCCATTAAACGACCCTATAAAATAATTAAACAAAGTTAATCAAACGAAATAAATTGTTTAATATCAAAATAACAAACAGAAACAATATCGTAATCCAAACTAGCACAGTATTTGCGCGAACATATAAACAGTTCACTAGTTGTTATTGGACACAGCAAAACGTCAAACATTTTGCAATGCAGCAAATGTCCCGCGAGGAGACAGGCTAGCTTAACAATTTCAGGAATATAATGCATACTGTGATTCTGATTTATGTGACAATTTGGATAGAATCTGCTTATTAACAAGAAATTTAAGCGGCAATATAAAGCATTTTTTTTAATGTTCTTAGTATTTGTATTTAAATTAAAGCATTAAAAAATTCCCAATTCACTCGGAAACTTAAATTTAAAACTCTGGGTAACAGAAAAGGATCGTAAGAAAAAAGTTGACAATATCTCAAGCTCAGAAGCTACTCATAAAAGCTTTTAAGATGTTCTTAGCATGCAAAAGATATTCTGGCGCCCTGCCAAGATTAGCATGAGTGGAAAACTATCGTGATGACAGGTCGAATATGGGCTATACGCTTCTCCATTACAATGATATTCTTATAAGTTGGCTATTCAGATTAGTGTCCATTCGTTTACAATCATCTTTAGATTTTTTTTGGTGCTACGTACGTTTCTCTCTTTTAGAAAACCAATTTCTTTCTCTAACCCCTTTTCTCAGTGGGTTTTGGAGGTACAAAACTTGACTGTCTAAACAATAAAAGTACCAAATTTTCGATAACGTTCGACCATTGTCAATGAAACGCCATCTTATCAGGCATTAAACAAGGTACCTGTAACTAAAGGAAAAGTTGCCTTCTGGATATGCCACTTACATATTATTGCATGGTGTCGGATTTAAACGATACCAATCATATAAAGTAAAGCACCAGTTCACTCAACAAACGTCAACGCAGCAAGCCTGTGCTCCAGTTCTAAGTGAAACGTCAAGAATGGATGCGATTAGCCCGAGCACGAGATCCCGATCCATAGACCAATAAGTCACAATACATCGAATACCATAATCAAATCAAATAAATCTTTATTCAATATAGGATACAAGATATCACTTATTGAAAGACAATTAGACTACATCTAATCTAATCGCTATTGATACCTCATTTGGTAAAGTATCCTATACTGTGAGAGGCGATTGGTGCCCACCAATTGGCTCAGGCAAACAAATGTTTGGCTTGCCTAACGACAATAGTCGCCTGTAGCGTCTCTGTAGCGTCAAAGAATATTTTAACGAACCAATCAGAATAAGATTTTACCAGTAAGCAATAATCTAGCCAATCAGAGTAAAGGCAGGTTTCAATTTTTTAATTATACTAGGTTTTTTTTTGCAAAAAACTGCTTTATGTCAGAATGATTGAAAAAAAAGTACTTAATGCTTATATCAAACCGTGTTTTTGCAAAATCCCTAGTTTTTTTTGCAAAAAACCTAATTATCAAATTTTATTAAAAACAGTATTAAAATGTATTTTCTGGCCTTGTATACAACGAAAATATGCTGCGTGGTGACAAAATTTTTCAGCTTGAACTGTCCAGAAAAAAAAGTACAACGGTGTACTAATGTGTTTTGAGTTCCAAATTAAAAAATACGTCATTAAAGACATTGTTTTTTTTTTTTTTTAAAAACGAGTTTGTACAGTGGCGGACTAGGATGGAGTTACACTTTTGTCTGTGGTCTGATGCGCTCTAGACTGTAATACCTAGGAACAGCAGCTATTTTGCAAAACAGAAAACCGGAAGTAAACATAACACCGCCTTAGCCCACCACTTTAATTCTCAAGTTTGAAGAGCATAGGTAGTAAAAAATTAAGTTATAATTTGCTACCCCTTGTGTGTTGCCTTGGAATTAAAATTTTTCTTTTTTTTGTTCGGTAGCTTGGAAAAATCTAGGTCAGGATGGTGCGTTTGTTTAGGAGCTGTAAAGCACTAAATCATCTCAATTAGTTTAATGCATTTTATGTTACCTCGATTGAATAATGATTTAAATATCTAGTTGTAGAAAGATTGTGAATGCTTCCATGGCTAGATCGCATGCCCGGCACGTAGGTACATGTCAAGTCCTTGTCCGGCCCAGCCCCGGGTATACGTCCGTCCATTACAATTCACCTAACCGTCGTACGAAGTCCGCCTATTAATTTTGACGTGATCAAGTGTGGCGGTTGTTTGTGGTTGAGGAGCAGGAGGTTAACGCAAGGTAATAGTAATTTTTATATTTTATAATTTTGCACATTAAAATGTATAATGGGTACCAACCCAACCTACCTATTTACTCTGAGGCCAAGTAATTAAATACCAATATACTGTTGGTTTTGTAATGTTGTATATTTGAATTCAAATATCCGAGAGCATAGCCGAAAGCCGTTTAAGATTTTATTTATAACTAGTCGACCCGGCGAACTCCGTACCGCCTAACCTATTACTATTTTGTGCATGTATTATACTTATAAACCTTCCTCTTGAATCACACTATCTATTTATGATATGTATGTAACTTTATTTTATGCTATGTATTGATAATTTATATTTACTGATATTAGTATTGTACATCCATAAATAGTAACTAATTACCTATCTTACAACTGAAGTTGTTTGAGCAACAAGGAAACCATTTCAACACATTTATAGGATCGCAAATAAATACGTAATGATGCCATTAGGGTGTTTTATTTTATTCAAACACCTCAAGTGTGCCTGGGGCGTGTAAAGTGTGAGAATTACCACTCGGGCCAAATGCACAATACATAGAACTTAGAACTTACAGACTTACCTAGTAAAACCTTCTCTAGTAAAGATGTTCAGTATTAAAGGGTTCAATTTGATCGAATTAATGCTTAGTAATTTGAACAGGAAGTTAACATTTTCGAAAGATATTTTCCGTAACAGTATCTAAACACTTACCAGCTTAAGCAGTCGGTTACCACGCTCAGCTTCAGGAGACATATCGTCGCCGATAGCTACTGGGTACACTACCAAATTATTCAAACAAATGTCGACCAACTTTCAAGGCAGTTAAAGTTCACAATGGTGGAGACGAAATTTGTAAGAGGTATGAAATTTACTGGTCCACACATCACACCCTCGCACTTACAGCTTCCAATGGTAATAAATAAACGAGACCTCCCGGGGCGAGTCTTTGTCAGTCGCCAGCGAAGAGAGAAGACGAATCTTATGCGCTGGCTAGAGGTAATTGAATATTGTAAAGGGAGATTGGCGAAGATGCGACACGTGAGATTTTGTTTAGTGGCGATTTCCTTGTTACTTTACTATAGAAACTGATGATGAGAGACCAACTTTTTCTGTAAAGCTGTATGTTCCTCCAAAGTCGGTGCCATCATTTAGCGGCCGTCATTCGCCGCTAGATAGCGGCTGCTAAATGTTGAAACCTAAGCTTTACACACACTCTATCACTGAACGAGCAGGATTATACATATTAACTAGAGGCTGCCCCGCGGTTTCACTCGCGCAGATTTCTCATAAACACAAAAATCACGTTTTTTCCCGTTCCCGTGGGAATTTCGGGAATTCCCTTCTTAGTGCTTACCTATACTTCCTAAGGAACCTACATGTAAAATTTCAGCCCGCTACGCCCAGTAGTTTCGGCTCTGTGTTGTCTGTCAGTCAGTCAGTCAGTCAGTAACGGAAGAGTTTTATATATATTGACTAGAGGCTGCCCCGCGGTTTTTCCCGCGCAGATTTCTCATAAACACAAAAATTCCGTTTTTTCCCGTTCCCGTGGGAATTTCAGGAAATCCTTTCTTACACTCCCTCACCTACACTCCCTAAGGAACCCACGTGCAAAATTTCAGCCTGCTACGCCCAGGAGTTTCGGCTCTGCGTTGTCTGTCAGTCAGTCAGTCAGTCAGTCAGTAACGGAAGAGTTTTATATATATTGATTATTGAGAAAAGTTTTCAAAAATATCAATGACTTTAAACAAAAGAGAGAAAGAAACCAAATTACTTTACTGCTGAGTTATGGTATGTTCTAGATGGAAGCTATTTTAGCAGAAACGGAGAAATACTACTCTTATTCCTTCAATAATAACAAAATAATCATAAGAGAGACAGAGACAAACTCGATATAGCCTAAGAATGCACGCGATCCGATTTTAGCGTTTTCTTGTCTATGGTTATACTATTTAGCCTACTATTTTGACTCCAGCTGGACTCAAATCCATACAACAAATACAGACACACACACATCTGATAACGGCTCTCATTCAGGTTCTTCTATCTTCCGTCTATAGGTAACGTTGCGTTCTACAGGAACCTACATCGTACAGAGGCTACATTATGAGACAACTATATTTAATCAAATCACACAATATATGAGTATCATACGGATTATCTGTATAATAGGTAGTATTGATATTCCGTGTGACCAGACATCGATTGTCAATAGGCATTATACTGAAGTGCTTAACCATTTATACACGGATTTGCGACCGCTATATTCCATTATTGAAACAGCATTAACCGTGAGGGTAAGCTTAGTTTGGCTTAGATATGATAATAATTCGATGCCTGTGTGGAAATTTATATTTTAATTAATAAATAAAAAAAAGAATTCATCTTAAATCGTAAAAGGGTTACAACACTTTGGTTCACTAATCAAAGTTTTGATAAGTACGCAACTTGTATTTGTTTATACGTTCCATGTATTTATGTTATGCCTACTTAAGTATTAAGTATCGTAAAGGTATGTGGAGGACGCGAGTAGCTTAGCGTATTGTAGTAGAATTGGTACCTACTTGGTTATTTTCCACAAAAGTATAATAATTTGTAATTGAGTTTAAAATATAACCCTGTTACCACAAAAAAGTTAGACCGGTCTAAATCGCAAATTTGTATGACGAAATAGTGATTTAAACCTAGTCTAGTGATTTAGACCAGGTTTAACTCTTTTTGTGGTAGAGCCGTAAGAGTTTATCGAAGCTACCCCAACTTCGCGTTAGCGAGTAATTCTATAAATTTACTAAAAAAAAACAACTTCCTTAGAAACACAAATTAAAACCCGATCCACCCTCGACTTTGAGTCGAAGTTAAATTTAAAAACATCAACTCCCAGCATCCCTGCCGAAATCAATTATGTTCGCCACCATGAAAAATTTGCAAACATTTTCTTTCCCTTTTGATCTTTGACAGATGTAATGTTCGACATTCAGCAGTACCCGACTTCAAATTTGTTAGAACCGACAATTCCATTGGCTGGTTTAAAGTATTATATTCTCAAAATTTCTGGTTATTCAGAAAAGAACCCATAGCATGGTCTGAATCATTCGAGAAGCTAGTATAGTAGCTACGCTCCATCATTTTTGTTAGTCAGTCATTCAAGTCATCAAAAAAAATGTACAGCTATAATAAAAAAAACTTCACCATAGTAAGCTAGAATAAGAAGTGCCAGTAAAGCTTTTCAAATGAAATATTTTGGTAGTTAATTATTTTTATTGGTATATTCTAGTTATCAATATATATAAAACTCTTCCGTTACTGACTGACTGACTGACTGACTGACTGACTGACTGACAGACAACGCAGAGCAGAAACTACTGGGAGTAGCGGGCTGAAATTTTGCATGTAGGTTCCTTAGGGAGTGTAGGTGAGCACTAAGAAGGGATTTTCCGAAATTCCTACGGGAACGGGAAAAAACGGGAATTTTGTGTTTAAAAGAAATCTGCGCGGGAAAAACCGCGGGGCAGCCTCTAGTATTATAATAAAAAACCTTATTAAAATTTTACAATTTTTAATTACTTTCCAAATATAACTATATTTAACTAGCTGTCCCGGCGAACTTCGTATCGCGCCTTACAAATATATTATATGGAAAAATTCAATTGTTTTTTATAAACACCGGGCAATTATGTAATTCAGTTTTTATTTCTACACAGTAGAACCTACCAAGCCTTCAGCATTATTTCGTGGGCAAATTAATGCGGCATGAAATAACCTGTTTACCTACTTGTCTAGTCATCGAGAAAATTGGTTTTCAAGTCCTCATGCGGGTCGGTCTCCGGCAAACAAAGCCTTGGATGCGAAAGGATTGGCGTTTGACATGCTTGCCTCCAAAACAATTTAAGTACGATCTGATTTATATTTTCGTTTACGATATATTTGCCGATATGACGAGATCTACCGCTACTTTTCTACTTGATAAATGGAAAGTACCTACCAAAGGCAAAAAATATTACATACGTGTGGTGATGAACTACACCGTATTATAACTACTTCAAAATAAAAATAAAACATGCAAAAAACAAGACAAATTTTAACAATATTTGCGCACATAAAGAAACGATCTGAAAGTCGGAAAATCGGCAGCCATTGTATGCGCTGTCTCGCTTTACATAATTACAAAGTGATATTTTGTATAACTCAAATATATTGGAAATAATACAACATTGCTACATCGTTTTTTTATATCTGTCGTATAAAATATGAACAGGTAATTAAATTGCTGATGCCTGCAATAAATATTATTTTGTAAAATTAATATAAGAGAAATACAAAATTAAATTACTAAATAACAAATAAAATAGAACTCAAGAATCACCTAGAAAACCACAAAGAACACAAAAAATCATAAACTGATTTCAAGTCGCTATCGTCGGAGCAACGAACAAATATTGCAATCACGTACCGCAAACCTTATTTTAGGGGAAAAGTTCCTGAAAAATTAGCAGTCATCAAATGCCCCCTTAAGCCATAAATCTTTGATATACCTATACCACAGAGTTCTACAAGGGCCGAGTGGGCAATACAATAAATTATACCCATCAATAATAACACAGGCATCGCTGTGTCAACAACATTCAGTGTGTATCCTCCATATAGATGTATGCGCCTAATTCATTTACTGCGGAGGATTGGTTGACTGATGAAATCGTAATAGTGTTCGCACTGCTGTGGTTAGGTGTCGGCCGTCGGCTGGTGGGTGATCCAATATTGTTTAGTACTTGCTCTGAAAGCTGAGGTTTTGGTTGTCAATCACTTACGATTTCCGCGTATCACCTATTTTGATAAGACTTCCAAAGAAAGAAAAGCAAGAAATTCAGCAAAAAAATATAATTAAATATCATAACACAAATCGTGCAAAAATCATGAAAAATATATATTATAATAGATAGGTTTTGAAATGTTAGTGCAAAAAGTTATGTCTTATCTAAGGTGATTCACATTAAAAAAAAAAATTATACAGCGGTAACGTTTTCAAGTGTAACAAACAATCGAATGATACGAGTTTATAAAACAGTAAATATATTAATTAACCGAATGTAAATAAAACAAACCAGGGAAACAAACAGTAGCGAAGGGCTCATCGCAAAGACCTAATTTTAATTTTGTTACCGCTTTCATTACCTTACTCAATCCTTTGTAAATAAACTAGCTGAGGCCTGTGCTGTGGCTCGTTTTGGATTATTTTATATAAAGGCACCTAGCTGTCCCGGCGAACTTCGTATCGCGCTTTACAATTTTATATGGAAAAATTAATTGTTGCTTTTTCCTACATTTTTATCATATTTTCTCAACTTTTAAACCTTTACTTGACTACTATAAACATTTAAAAACCAAAAACATCTAATTAAGCTTGGCCGTTCTCCAAATAATTGAGACTAACGAACCACAATTCATTTTTATATATCTAAATAATAATAATGTGGGATATTTGGATTGAAACAATGAATTAAGCACTGTTAACTTTTATTTTTACCTTTGGCACTTTCCGACATCGGAAGCCATCTTTATGCCATGGCCGACATCTTCTTTTCTTTGGGCCTTATTTCTTTTCCGGTAGCCATCTTCGTTTTTTATACACACAATTCGTCTTTAATTCTGTGTATTTCGTCTTTATCGTCGTTTGGTAGGTATCGTCGTCGTCGTCGTCGTTTCCTTGGTGTTTCTCTTGCAAAACCACCGCCTTCGTTTCGCCGTTCAGTGCCGGTAAAAAAAAAAAAATTCAATCCAATCCCGGACGAGCCCCCAAAATTGTGGGATATTTGGATTGAAACAATGAATTAAGCACTGTTAACTTTTATTTTTACCTTTGGCACTTTTTAAAAACATTAATTTATAAAATAACAAAATCCTCTTAAAATCTTTCACGTCTTTGCACTTCGTACGCCATTCGTCTTCCGTCTGTCTCACGCATCATTCTCTCTTTCTATCTCTCTGACAACTGACATTCCACTTCACTCAAATCACAACCATCCTCCTTACTTCCTTCACCAATCCCACACTAATATAATAATACTTTTTATTTCAGACCAAGATCCATTTTGTTAGTAGTACAAAAACCTTATTTATCTAGTGTTAGTAATATCAAAAACATAAAATTTACAATATTTACATTGAAGAGGCGGCGTGTAGTGATGACCACCTCTTCGCAAAAGGACCATCGTCCCGGGTCGCAATGACACTCAGGATGCTATTGGGGCTGCTCAGCACGCGGGCTCTTACAGAGGCCGATCTCTTGCGCAATATTGCATGAAAGCCATCGACCCCTGCCTCCGCAAACATACCCGACGCACTGCAGTATCTCCGCAGCCCCAATATAACCCTAAACGCATTGTTATACTGGACCCTTAAGCTGTTCATAGCACTGTTAGTGTAGTTGACCCAAAGAGCACAAGTGGGTGGATTTCAACAAGTGCGTTTTTTGTATCATTTTGGTGGCATTTTTGAATTTAGGCATTTTTAGAAAATTAATATATTTTTCTTGAACTGCATTCACCGCGTTTTTAAAATACGTTTGGGCCATCTTTCTACTTTGAATAGTTTTTGAGAAAACTTACTTGAATTCCACCAAAATGAGAAAGATTCACCAAAATCATATTTCTGTCCACCAAAATGTGAATGGTGTACACCAAAATGAAAATCTTTGACACCAAAATGAGTTTTTGTACATAAAGATGGGTAAAACAATAGTAATATAATTATCAGGCAGTAGCGTTTCTTTAATGCTTAATAACTGTGTAATTAATCTATGTTACCTATATTTATATTATAGATTCTAATAATTAAAAGAAAAACTAAGCAGTCTTAATATATTAAGAGGTAGATTCTGCTTCTTATTTTTAATAACAAGAAGGTAGTTGGACATTCGATTCATATAATTAAAAATTTACAAAATATATATTACTAGTCGACCCGGCGAACTTCGTACCGCCTAAACTATTACTTTCTTGTGCATGTATTATACTTATAAACCTTCCTCTTGAATCACTCTATCTATTAAAAAAGACCGCATCAATATCCGTTGCATAGTTTTAAAGATATAAGCATACATAGGGACAGACGCAGACAGCGACTTTGTTTTATACTATTTATTGATTTTACTAGTTGTGGAGTTTCAGAAGCTGAATCGACCCTGTGCTCTGCTTTTCTTGAAATGTATTTTTTTATCCTAAAGTTATATAAATTTTTAGCGTAGTTACCTATATTAAAAAAGGTTGTATTTTTTGTACTTAAAAAAAATTGTTTTTAACATTTATTTAACTAAAGTATCACTATTTAATATTGCTTATGTCACTGATATTCCTCTGTATGTTTTAATTACTGCTGACAAACTGTTATTACCATACTTAGTAATAATCAGCACAAAGTCGAGTGTGATGAGCAGAATCGACCCTTACAGTAATTACTGATAATGTTTTGTTATTCTGTTTTAAACATATTTATATTTTTATTTAATGGACTTGACTGAAGTCTGTAAACAACACGCGTGGTTAAGAAACCAATATTTAAAGAAAAAATAAAAATCTTTGTCATAAATGTGCATATTATCCAATATAAAATGTCATTTTGGTGGTATGATCTCATTCTGGTGGCTCATAAAATACCACCAGACCCACCAAAATCAAGCACCAAAATGAGAAACCCGAATGTTTTTCTTTTATAAAATATTGATCTTAATACCAAATCAAATAATATTTTTCAGGAGTAATAAGTTTTCGTAAACGCATCTTTTGAGTATGAGAAACAACCACCTTTCTTTTTAATAAATTCATAAAAAGGCTCCCACCACAATTAGATTTAAAATGTCTCCCTACCACCAAAATTATATACTTGCGTGTCTGGAGGAAAAACGCTGCAAGCTGCGCACGTCTATCTATGATGAGCGCAAGAGCATGGCTGAGGTGTGCGGGGAGCATGGAGCCCAGACCTTTGTTCACGATTCGTCAAGAGATAAATGATGTTGAAAAAAACCCACCAAAATGTGACTGTGCGTCCGGACACTGCTTTGGTCAAGTGATATAACTTATTGTGACTACATAGAACATGAACACCATTTATTTACGACATATTGACTCATTATTAATATATACATGCAGGCAAATATAAACTAAATATTGAGAAATATTTGAGTAATTTGGGAATTTGCTGACCAAAACGGGTCGCGGACATGCCACCATAATGATAAAATGAAAATAAATTATTTTTTTTTAGGTATAAAGAAAAATAATTATAATAAATCATCATTTGCCTCTGTTGACGAACGATGTATATTTTGGTTTAAAATTAATTAGGAGTCTGTATAACCTTTTTACAGTACCATTTTCATCGCCGCCGCATCAAAATCACGGTTGGGAAATTCACCCAAGTGTAAAAGTTTTGGCAATATGACCTGAATAGTGTCAGTTTAACTTGACTTGTACATCTTGCGAATCTCCGCGCCAACATATTACATCGTACAGTCAAAGACCTACGTTCTCTCTCTATGTCCATGTTATCGCATAAATTCTCTGTAACCCAATGCCCCAAGTATTTAAACTAAACTAAACTAAATTTAAATAGTAGAAATAGATAGCTTTTTAAAAAAAATGTAATTCTTCTTAGAAATACGAATTTAAAAATGTCAACTCAAAAAAGTTCCTTTACTGAACTTTTTTGAGTTGACTATAAGTATTTACGATTAAGTCATGCTACAGAAGTAACATGAAGGCTTGAAGGAAAGATTTCAAATACCTTTATAGGATCTAGGAGAAGGGGTAAGCTGGTAGAGACATACATCCATTAGATATTCTGTCAATGCGCTGTTTTGACTCTTCACGATAGATTATTTATTCAAGCAGCCTTAAAAGGCAGCTGCTATTTATATAACCAGCAAAAAATAGAGCACTAAGAACCTTTTTTCCTGCCAAACTTTGCGAATGTCGAAACCAGGAATCGGCCGATGAGTTTGAAATTTCAAGTAGGTAACCCTTTTAAGGGTTCGATCGGTTGAACCGCAAAACATTCGGTACTCATTTCCGATTCTAGTCACACGAGCTCCATCACTGCGGAGGTTGAGGGAAGGTTGAGCAGGGTGTGCACTTTGGAAAATCAATATTTTTATTTATGTTTTTGTATCTCATATCATTCATTTGAATGTATTTGGTATTGGTAGACTGAGTTTATGTTTGTGAAGAATACAAACGTATTCCAAGTAGGACGACTGAGTTGATTAAAAAAAACGGCATGAATCAGTATTAACACGTTAGTATTAATGTATTTTTATGTTAATTACTTGGGTATATTAAAGGAGTTTCAAAAGAAAGAAAACACTATTCAATAAATGCCTGAAAATCGCAAACAAACACAGAAATAATTAACAATAAATGTTGTTTTATCTTAGCGTTCCATAATCCAGCTCGCGAACGACATGTTTTGTCGGTAGTGGTGAAAAAAATTGTTACTTTTCTAAACTTTACAAGAGAAATAAACAAAGCATATTTTACTTACAAGCTAACACAAATTTAAATTTTCGTTTTCTAAAACTATTAAAAAGAGTATTAAAAATGTTTATGTCTACCAATTTACTTAGAACCGTTTCCTATGTAAAACAAGTCTAAGGACAAAAGCACTTACCGTCGCTGTCTAGAATTTAGAGGACCTTAGTGTAAATCGAAAACAATATTACAGGTGCTAGTAGCTGCCGTTTCCAAGATGCTGTGCAAGATAGATACGTAAGGCCTAGAAAGAGACGTGAAGGTCGGGTGTTTTCTTATTATTGACTTTGTTAAAGGTAACTGGATAGAGGTAAACTATCAGGGTATAAAAAAACTATTTTTAATAATATTTTAAATCAGTATGTAAACTGTAAATTATGCATTAAATCTATTTCTCTGAATAGCTTAACATACAGAGGAATTTTACAGATGTCTTCTTTTTATTAAAATCATCTATTTTTTTTTAAATTAGTACATACGATAAGATAACACAAAATGTCTGAAACCTGACATTAATTTTTATCAAAGAATTTGCATTCGAAAGTTATCAGATAAACAATTGATTTCATCGGTTTCCACACCTGAACTGACTTTGTTGCATTAAAAAACTACATCAGCAGAGTTACCGTCCTACCAGCCACCCGATACATCACTATACTTCTCTTTCAAAGAGGGTATTTCTAAGAGTGTAATCCCGGCTTTTGAAAGGAAGTCTCGTTAGCAATCCTTTTAAATTTATCGCCATTTTAAATTAAAGTTTGTCGGTTGTTGTAAGCTGAATCTATTTTTAAAATCCTTTAGAGGGTTTAAATGGTTGTATAAATTGAATTTCATAGGATAGGGTTAAAAAAATAATTTCATGTTATTTTTGTATCATTAGTTAGTCGATTTTATATTATTATTTAATTAAATAGTTGGTAATAACAAAAAAAAACGACTTAGTTTGTTAGGTAGTTATTTACTTTTA
Source organism: Euspilapteryx auroguttella (assembly GCA_951802225.1). Lineage (NCBI taxonomy): Eukaryota > Metazoa > Arthropoda > Insecta > Lepidoptera > Gracillariidae > Euspilapteryx > Euspilapteryx auroguttella. The sequence continues at coordinate 4,776,764 of OX637654.1, forward strand.
CATTTGACGTAACAGGGATTTCATTTTTATTTTTCACTCAATTCGTCATTCATTCATTTTTCAGACACTCAAATCATTTTTTTTATATTAACCAACTTCATAAACTTTGGCTGGAAATATTAATCGGCAAAAATATGAAAGAAATAAAAAGTAGAATTATTTTATAATGATGCCTTATCCTACTAGTTGCCGCCGGTAGCTAAAGGAATATACATATTAATGAAAAGGCAAACCCTAAATAAAAAAGTAATGTATTTCTTCCTACCGAATCAAAAGTCCTTCTAATACAAAATCATGTATCTACTTAAAACATTGTATAAAATCCATCACAGGCCTCCCATCCCCGCATCACGTACAATCAATTCGGGATCGCCCAAAGTGTTTGATACAATGTTGATCGCCCCCGCAACTCCCGCACCTGATTGTTTCCTTCTGTTGTTTGTTCAGGAGTTAATTTTCGATTTGTAATTTCGATTACACAGGTAATTCGAATTTAAAACTAAAAACGAAATAAAACCCACCCATGAATTTAAAACGCAATGATACAGCTAAAAATTTACAGCTACTTCTGTTACCATCAACACAGTCATGCAAGAGTTACATACGAGGAGTGTGTCTCATGCACCTGCCATGGTACAGAAAAATATAAAAAGTCCTATAATTTAAGACTAGATCTCCTAAAAGCTTGGACATTTAGTTTCAAGTTGGTACAAAAAATAGTTTTTTAGAGACTTGTTTAGTGGTGTTTGCTACCACGTGCTAAGTGTAATTGTTAAACGTCGAGCGAGACAGGCGAACATGATTTTTCTTTGGAATGTCAGAAGTGTTTCTTGTCTCTCTGTTAATTTATTTGTGAACTTTGACTAAGTTTTTTTGTCATTTTATGAAGGCTGGACGAAATGAACTGAATTTTATTTATTATTTAGATTACTACTAGTCGACCCGGCAAACTTCGTACCCCATAACCTATTACTATTTTGTTGTTTGCATGTTTTATACTTATAAACCTGCCTCTTGAATCACTCTATCTATAAAAAAAAACCGCATCGAAATCCGTGACGTAGTTTTAAAGATTTAAGCATACATAGGGACAGACGCGGGAAGCGACTTTATTTTATACTATGTATTGATTGATATTGATTGATAAGCAAACTCAACAATTTTCATGTTCTTATTTTAATTGGGTAGTTAATTTTTTTTTTATACTAAAATATATTTATTTTTTAAATGTATTATACATATTGCCTTGGTAGTTAATTAATTATTTATAAATTATACATTTATGAAATACCTAAAGACTTTTTATTTAAGACAGATTACTTTTCCGTCCAAGTTTCTTAAAAATCTTTAAGGAAATCATATTTTAATCGTAATTTAGAGCGTTTTCCTTCAGTAAAAACCAAATTCTCTGTAAACAACTTTCGGCCAGTGCTTAATGTCCCGTGAAATTACCTTTGCATTTTACTAGCAATGAAATTCGTTTTAGCTGCCCAGTCTTGATCCATTTAAACTAGGAAAATCTTGATGGACTTATACCAACTGACTTGGGATTTTATTTCAGCACTCGACTTTCAAGCTTTTAAAAGTTAAAATATCTATCGATGTTGACTGCTACTCTAACTGCTTCTCCTTTTTGGTTTTTAATTCTTACCGGGTCCGTTGTTTTCCTGCGGATTTTTTCTAATCAATGTTGAAATTCTCAAAAGTATGATAATCATCCATACTCATATCTATTCCATACTACTTCCATTACATAGAGTTACTTTCGCATATAATAAATGCGAAAGTAACTCTGTCAGTCTGTCTCGCTTTCACGACAAAACTATTGAACCGATTTAAATGAAATTTGTTATACTGATAGTCTATCTCATCATCATCATCATTTCAGCCGTAGGACGTCCAGTGCTGGACATAGGCCTCCCTCAAGGCTCTCCATCTGTACCGATCGCAGGTGGCCTGCATCCAGCGTGGACCCGCAGCCTTGCGCAGATCATCCGTCCATCTGGTCGGTGGACGTCCTACGCTGCGCTTGCCGATCCGTGATAGTCTATCTGATAAGGACAAATAATACTTTTTATACCGAAATTCCCGCAGGAAATTTGGGACTATGATGTTTTATTGGAAAATGCACTGGCGGAGCTGCGGGGCGCCAACTAGTCTCTTATAATTATTTCATCATATTTATTTTTATTTCATTCAATATTTATTTTAAATACAATTTTCAAGAAAAGTAGTGCTCTACGATATAGCTGTAAATGTAACGACACATTGAATCGAATGAATAAAAATTTACTTTACTTTATTGCACACTATTAAGAAACATAAATAAACTATACAATTTATAGTACAAAGTACAAATAAATTAAATTTGCATGCAATGGGCAACCTAAAAGAGATTTCTTCCAGGCAGCCCACATTGTGTTTGATTGTTATTCACGTTCAGAAATGCTTTTGACCGTAGAAACAGTACACAAGTTGTACTTAGTGCCTCTATAGTAGCAGCATCGAGTCTGCGACTTCATTCCGTACCATGCAGTGCCTATTTATTTTCTAATCCCAAAAATCTAAATAGTTAAATAAGGCTGGATTAGGTCATTACTGAAACACACCGCGTGCTCCTCATATATCGCAAAAAAACAACTTCCGACAGTACAACTTGCCTATAATTTCCAACAAGTTTTTGTATTCGGCGAACTCTACAAATAGAGAAAGTTGGCAACGTAAAGCCGATGTCCACGAAAATTGTCCTCTCAAATTGAGTACAATACTGCAAAATGTGTTTTGTTCCACTGAAATACGGTAGTTGTGGGTATTTTCACGAGTTGCCCTTTGAAGAATAGATAGATATCTCCGAAAGCACAAATTAATAAAGCGAACGGTGTTCGAACGCAGCGGGTGGCCCCGTTTATTGATGGCTGTAATTTATTACGAAGGGATTCTTCGTCGAGAGAATATGAATGAAACGATGGGGTACAGTGTAAGTGTTTCAAATGAGCGCAGAAGTGAGATGTGATATTGAAATGAGATTTTACGAATGAGAGAGTCTATATACAATATATTTTTTTACATGCAACGTTCTGTTAATAAAAGAAATCAAATAAAACCTTTATTACATATTCATGAAGATACAGTAGCTTTACTAGAGGTCCACTTCTGTAGTTTGTTGTATGGTAAACACGTGATATCCAGTCTAAATTGGCATACGTCAAATAACTAAAATGCTCTTAATTTTTTTATAAATAACAGGGTAAGCTTTTAACTTTTTTGTAATAATTATTTATGTCCTAAACTTCAAACTGTTATACTATATATTTAAATGCTCATTTAAAGATGACTATAAATTGCAATGAAAAGTCCAGATCTTTAATTTCAATATTCATGTAATGCAATCAACATAAATCTCCCAGTTGCCCATTGTCCATTAGTCTATTACTCCGAGCGAGCCTCGGGAGGGCGGCCATCTTTAATTTAATGTTCCGACCAATTACTATTGCCACTCCGAACATGTTTAACATTACCAATAATAGCCGTTTAAAATAACTATTCAGGCCACAAAGAAAATGTTGTGCGAAAGAAATATGACGCAATTTCGGTAATGTTTAGTTGTCGAGCAACAAGGGAATGAAAAATTCAAAGGGACCACTATGTCGGAGGGAAACGACGCTCTTTCCAGTATTAGTTTCAACAGAAGCAACCCTAAATAATGTTTTAAATCTGCTTTTTTTATTTCATTTAAAATTACTGAATACAATTCAAGATCAATATCAATTTCTGGATTGAGATATTTATGATGATATTACATTGCTGCTGGTCATGCCATGACTCGTGGCCTCCTTATAACCAGTCCCAAATGTGTACAAAACCTAGTAAAAACGTGTATCACTGACTGTAACAAGATACAGCCGACGCATCACTAAATAATGCTTAAAATTCAATTCATTAATTCTGATTGACGATGTACAGAAATAAACGTAATTTCATTTCCCACACTCGAAAACGAGTAGTAAATGTTAAAAATATTGTAAGTGTTTAAATTAATTTAATTTGCTCTTTTTAGTTATAGACTTCCCGTTTTTGATCAGTTACATTAAATTTTCTCATTCTGTTGGAGTTTTTAAAATGTAGTAATACCTCAGTTTACGAGTTCATCTCGCATTTGACAACTTGTTTAATTTTGTATTTATTCGTATATTCTAATCAATATAAATAAAACTCTTACGTTACTGACTGACTGACTGACAGACAAAGCAGAGCCGAAACTACTGGGCGTAGAAAGCTGAAAATTGGCACGTGGGTTCCTTGGGGAGTGTAGGTGAGCACTAAGAAAGGATTTTCAGAAATTCCCACGGGAAGGGGAAAAACGGGATTTTTGATTTATGAGAACTCTGCGCGGGAAAAAGCGCGGGGCAGCCTCTAGTAGGTAAATAAATTTAATTTGATACCTATCTACATGATATTTTATATTTCACGAAAAAGTTTTCCTTTTAGGGACTTTATTAATAAAATAACAATGGTCCGTCCGCCATTTCAATGAAACAAATTACAATTTCGTTTTACGTATTGTCTTAAATTATATTGGATAGGTACTGTTATTTGTAAGCATCTTCAAAGCAATTTTCTATTGGAAGTCATGCTTGAGAAGCTGGAATAGAAAAGTTTAAAAGTAAATTAAACGTCGCACTGAAGTTAATTGAATTATCATAAACATAATTTTATTCTGAATGAAAAATAAAATGAATTAATACGTATTTAACTTACGTCGTTTTCAATAAACTATCTATCGAGATTGATAGCTTGACAATTTATGCAAACATCGTATCGTAGGTAAGTAACAGGCTATTTATATCGATAGATAATGAAATGTCTGGATGGATAAGTTAAGTTATACATATTAACTTAAAAATCTCTCACAGCACCAGCAGAGATAATATTTTGATTAAATCCAAAAACCTTAAATGAATTATCGAGTATAGTAAATGAAGTTTTATAAAACTCATATTATAAATTTATTCAATAAATATTATTTTGGTGTTAAAATAAATTAAATTTTATAATTACCGACGTTATTAATTTTGGATTATATGCCAGAAATTGATACAGAACTAGATACAATAAAGACTATCTATCTAATAAATAAAGTTTATCAAATAGTCTATACAACAAAGATCAACTCTCATCCCTCAAACAAACTGAGTGAGGGCACTGGAAGTACCTCATAGCTAACCAGCGCTTCTGAAATAAAGTTGCAACAAACTTCTCCCGGTTTAGCTGGCCGCAAATCGACTCGGAGTTTCGCGAGTCGGCAACTAGAGCTTTCTCGATCGATTACTGCGTCGCAGCACTGGCTTGCTGGAATGTTGCACTTGGTGTTTGATTACGCGTTGATCTGGTGAATTATTGGGATCCTAACTAACTGAAGTAACTGCAACTTTACTCCATCGGCTGAACTAGGTGGAATCGAGATAGATCAAAGCAAAGTGTTTATCTTGATTAGTGCTGCTATTCCTAAGTTGGCCTAGATGACTAGATGATGATTTAGACCTGTCTCTGTTATTTTAATCCTAGAATACATAATGATAAATATCTATGATGGCCAATGTACTCTTTGTCTGACTGATGCAGGACGGCTTAACGTGCCTATCGAAGCAAGGAATAATAATGGTTATATTTTTTGTGAAAATAAAATATGATTCTATAGATAGGTATATTGATAATATACGAAAAAAATATTTTATATAAAAAAATTAAATATTCATCCGCCATTTTAAAATTTAAAAATATTTTATGAACGCAGCTAACTGAAACCTGAAACTAAGTTTGCTCTGCATATTTATACGGAACAATGCTCATTCATCAAAACCGTGCATAACCGGAATGAATAAATATTACAGTTTATTTTATCTTTTTTCCTGATGTAAATGAAAAGCGCTTATTTTAGGTTGAAATTTAGCACCTTTTTGCTGTTACATTGTTATCACGAAGCACCTTTTGTTGTCTGTCCTGGAAAGTTCTTTTATCTCACGGTCACACGAAAAATTAATCTCGGATCTGGGTCGCAGCAACAAAGGGCCAGTCTTTACAGGCTAGGCTTTGTTATTTGCTACAAGATAAAAATTTGCAAAGGAGGTAGGTAGGTTTTCCGCACAAATGTTCGTCTTATCTGCTGACTGAATTGAATTTTTTGTTGTTATTTGTATATAATTACATACATAAGGCGTGGATGTCGTTACATGATAACTTCTTTAAAGGATTTTCTTTGTCACTGCAAATTAAATTCGCCATGCTTGGCTGCCGGGTTGGCGATCGCAGTAATGGTTACCTCTTGAAGTTTTTCACACGTATAGTATGCGCGTCATCGGGCCACACTATTATGAGCATCTGCCTACTGAGCTGAAGGAGGAAATCAATGACGAAGCGTTTTGTCGCCGACTGAAAAAACTTTTGTTGGAACATGAATATTATTGTATAGATGACTTTTTAAACTATAAATTTGTTTGACATTGGATATTATTTGTGTAATTTGAGTATTCGACAGTTACAATATGTAATTCAAGTAAATTGAAATTATTATTTAGTATTTGACATTTTATATACAATTATACATTTGAAAATTTGACATTGTTTACATAGTACTTAAATAATTAAGTAACTACTTATTATTTTTTATATAATTTTTGTACAATATTTTGACGATCACATTATACTTTGACATTTTATTATACAACTTTGTATGTAATATGAATATGATAGTGTGAAATAAATGAATCTAATCTAATCTAATCTATGAAATGTAAAATAACGAATTTAACCATATTTCAAGATCGTATCGTAGGATCGTAGCGTAATGTGAATTGGCAGCTGTATGTAGTTCTGATGATAATACAATAATTGGTACTGTCGAAATGATCTGATTATGGAGCCGGAAGATGCATGATGGAATATCGTATCATAGCCTTGTTTGGACTTGGTGAAAGGTCTTGTAATGAACTTTGGCCACTTAAATAAAAAATCAATGACAATATAATAAAAATAACGAAGAACAGAAGAAGAAAAGAGAAAATAAAAAGAAGAAGCGTGTTTTTTAGTTTTTAAAACGATAAGTATATTTATTTGAAACAAGGACGCTGCTGCCTCTCTTTGGGCTTTTTGTGGGAGGAGATACGGTGGTGGTGCTAACACACGGCTGTTTCAAAAATAATATAACTAATAGTAGTAATACCAAAGAGATACCGATATTTAAGCTTTTCAAATTAGCTAAGTAGAAATTAATATTTCCTTTTCAAGTTCTAAAAACTATCTTGCTCTCAAAAGAAGATATCTTATTTATAACTAAAAAAACACGGAGCCGAAATAGGCCCAACTCAGGGCTCGTTCTGCGGATATATTTACGGATACCTTTCGACGAATGGTGTTGTTATCGCGAAGCATCTTATGCGGAGAGTTGGCAAACGTCCCGGCAGGCGGCGCCACTTGTCAGAAGACGGTACACATGTCGTCGAGATGGTTACAGCGGTTCCTATTTCGTCTGTAGGGCGTGGCAAGGAAGACTTATCGATCTCGATAAATCAGAACATTATTTACCTTCCTGGTAAAGAAGTTAAGGTGCCACTGCCTTAAGAAGCTTTTCAAGCTGATTATTCAACGTCGACCTTTGTTTTACTCAGCCACGGAGCTAGGGATTTTGCTTTAGTATATGTGAAATTAGGTTCTTGTTAGTATTCTTATTTTTTTTAATGCAGTATATAGCGTAGTGCTGCTTAATGACATCACATAATACGCATTTACTGCCCTATCCCTATTACATGCAGAGCTCCAAACTAGATAGAACCTGTATACGGAGACAAACACACACAGCGTAAATACCCAGGAAAAAAACAGCGATACGCATCATAACAATGTCAGCCCCCCCCCCCGGGCATCGATCGTAGACCTTTTACATTCAATTTACTTACCAACTGAATCACGGATGTTTTTTTTTTCAAACATTAAAAATCGACATTACAAGCCCAGCACTTTTCAGTTGGAGTAGTAATACAACTGCATCCAATTCGTTATCGGATCCGACATAGATTCGCAGACATCCGGAGAGCGCACAAAGCCGTAAACTTTCAATCGGCAAAATGCAATTTTGCTTAGTTGCAACCAAACTGAAGGAGTACGAAACCCACGAAACCCTTGCTAGAGGGGGTTTAATTGAGATTATTATAGCCTAATATTTCTAACCGTAATATTATCGATGTTTTGCTGTCAGCTATTGTCTCTGATTTATATTTGGCTTTTATTTTCACTGCTCCGTGGCACCTGGGTTCGATTCCCGGGCGGTGCGAATATTGATATGATGCATGTCGATGTTTGTTTCCGCTCTGGGTGTAATGTTCGTCAATGTATGTTTCGGGTACCCTACATACAGGTTCTTCCTAGTTAGGGGCTCTGAGTGTGATGTGTTATCTATACCAATATTATAAAGAGGAAAGATTTGTTTGTTTGTTTGTTTGTTTGTAACGAATAGGCTCCGGAAATACTGAACCGATTTGAAAAATTATTTTACTGGTAGGAAGCTACATTAACCCCGAGTGTCATAGGCTATATTAGATTTTCAAAAAAATTAGGGATCCTTACCTAAACTCAAATAATGTAACCCAAGGTGCAATATTTTTTCCGTTGTTTACATATTTTGACAGGTGGTTTGTTGGTGTTGTTTGTTTTTAATTCAGCCATTCAGGGCAGTCAAAAGAACATAGTCTATAAAGCCAAGTCTTTTGTAGTGTCTTATATTCTATGGCGTAACGAAGTAAGTAAGCCGGGAAAGCTCGTTATTATGATTTTACTAGAACCTGGGCCGTTAATCTCTTAAACTTACCATTATACTTCTATCCTATTACTACTCTATTACAATTGGGTCAAAAAATGCGAGTCTCGTAACTTTGTGTTTCGTGACTGATATTATTATGGCTTTTAAATAATTAAAAAAAATCTAACTGTTTACATGAACAATGTCTGATAGTACTAAGTAAGCAGGCATACTACAAAGAAAAAAAAAATTGCTAAAACGTACCTCACACCATCAGCAAATCGTGTTTCACACCTTAACTAAAACTAATGTAAAACTAGTTTCTATATGTACTTACATACTTAGTTATACGTATAAATTACTGTCTTCCGTACCCACCAATTTTAATCAATCAAAAGCCATTAAGGAGCACCGCAAGCAGTAGATACGTATACGATATCCAGGTAGCTAATTTAAGGGCTTATCGTGAATGTATTATTCCCGGGAGAGTTTGGCTAATGTCGGCCCAGTTTACTGTGTGTCTGTATACTTATTTAAGGGCTCTATCTATTAGGGTCGATATATTTAAATTAGAAATAATCCCTTACGAGTTTGTATTTTATAATAAAGTTGGGGTTTCGTTGACATTTTCTATAAAAGGTTTATTTAAATTATAAAAGCAAAACGCCTTGGACTTGAACTTTTTGGGAGAATGTATTATTATCGTAAGCTAGACACTTAAATTTAAGTACCTTGAGTTTAATTTTAAAGTTATATAACTTAACTAGAGGCTGCCTCGCGGTTTTTCCCGCGCAGATTTCTCAGAAACACAAAAATCCCGTTTTTTCCCGTTCCCGTGGGAATTTCGGGAAATCCCTTCTTAGTGCTCACCTACACTCCCCAAGGAACCCACGTGCCAATTTTCAGCTTTCTACGCCCAGTAGTTTTGGCTCTGCGTTGTCTGTCAGCCAGTCAGTCAGTCAGTAACGGAAGAGTTTTATATACCGGGTGTTTCTGACAAGGCGGTAATAAATTAAAGGAGGGCTTCAGCTCACCATACCTAACAACTTTCCCAAAGCAACATGGGTCGAAATCTCAAAACAAAAATCAGCTATCCCGTACATTGACCCCGTCAGCTGATCGAACGATTGTATGGAACAGCTGTTTTTTTATTTGACATTTCGACCTATGTTGCTTTGGGAAAGTTGTTAATTATGGTGAGCAGAAGCCCTCCTTTGATTTATTACCGTCTTGTCAGAAACACCCGGTATATTGATAAAGTATTTGTGATGTGAATTATATCGCATTAAAAAAACTTACTAAACTGTTTAAGTAAGTACCTACATACTGTAACTGTATAAAAATTATTAATAAATGTATTATACATTACAAGTTAGTATATTTTTACAGCTTTAAATACACCTGACTTTGTGCCTACTTATGTTCTCATCACATTAGCCCAAAGCTCTCAGAAACCAGACCGTAAGCAAAGATTTATCACGCCGAGAAAAAGAAATAAAACATGTTTTAAGTGTAGTAAAGGCGTAATAAATAGCCGAGATTAAATTGACTGTGAAGGGACTATGGTGCCGAGTACTAGGGTGGGAATTCTTTTTAACCAAAAAAAACTCGTGAACATCATCTACTTATACTATAAAACAGCTAGGTATCCGGAAAAAAATTTAAACTTTGCAAATTCATAAAATAAACATAAATATGTTCGCCCAATGATAGTCCACGATAAGAACTATAGTAAGATTATTAATTCCAGTCAGTTAAATGACATTTCCAGTTGCCTACCCCCTACAATTTACAAAAGACACCTAATAAAATAAATCATGACTAAATGTCAAAGTCTATTAAGTGCCGCCGAACATCATTATTGTAGGGGGTCACCCTTTTTGTATCAGAGACACAGAGAAAGTAGAAGTAGTAGGTAGTAGTAGTACCTAGTTGCACTTGTAATGTAACTAACTGGAATAAATAATCGTACTTTAGATAGTAACGACATAGGTTAAGAAGACAAAACTATTAGTATTAGATGGGACCCAAAAATATTATTTCCTACTTTTCTCCACTTTAATTAACTTTAAAGTTTGAAGAACTATCTGGAATAACCATTTCGCAACAGTTTTTATTGCCGAGTCCGCACTCGACTAGGTATGCGGTCGATGCGCCATATATCACCGGAGCCAGTTTCAACGGTCTCTTGTTACGGTATAACATGAATTTATTACCAATTCTGGCCAAAAGTGCATTCTACGATGCAATATAGCTAATGTGTTTTAAAATGTGCAAAGTTTTGTTGTATGAGAAAATTATACCTTTAATAATTTAGGGGCTCAATTTGTCTTTCGTTTTTTTACTTTTCTTCAATTTTTACAGTTATCCAACCCGAAAAAAAAATTCAATACTTTTATTTAAGTGGTCACGAATTTTAAATGAGTAAAACTTGTCAAATCAGATAAAAATTTGCATACTTACATTATTTTTAATGGGTTTTCTCTAATTCTTTTATATTTTTTAGAAATATCCCAAAAAACAATGATTTTCAGTTACGGTGACAAAATATTAGGAATACCGAACGAATGTATGTATGTACCTTTGCTAACCATAGTCGTTTATGGATAATTTACCTATACTTTGTATTTCGAATAAATACATATTATAGGTAAATTGTACTTTTTCACCTCTTAAAACTATATAACTAAGCTCTTTGGTTTTTCTATCATAGCACAACTAACTTAAAAGGCAAGGGAAAGGATAAATATTTATTGTACAGGTGGTATAAACCGCTTCAGGATATCGAAGGATAAATTGATTGTTCGGGCTCGGTTTTCCATTTAGATATGGAAATTTCCGGGATTGTGTACGAAAATCTTCGATTTCGAGGGCTCTTTTTTTGTAACAAATCACGAGTTTGCCCGCGACTCTTTGTTTGGCTAGTGCGATCGGATCCCGATTTACAATTGCGGTTTTGATTTAGGGTTAAATCCAATAGAGGATTTTGTTTTAGTCGATTTTTGTTTGTGTAGGTGAGTACTTGAACAAAATAAATCCTTGAATCAATTTAGTCGGACCTATAACATTTTACTAATATAAACGAATCCGGATTTCAATAGCATTTGGCAAACAAAAATTCCAATACAATTTATCAGCAGTCGAACAAATTTGATCATATAATTTTTTTGTAAAAAAAAAAGGTTTTTGTAAAAAAGAAATATAGTCGTAATTTTTATACATTTGTTGACAATGCAAATATGCGATAAAAAAAAATGTAAATAGAAAAGGGAATAAAAGGTTTAGGTACTACAGTTTCATATCCTAGCCTCGGTTGAAAGATATCGTTTTACAAATACCTTGTGACCCTTTCATCCGTTACGTTATTATATTATTAGGAAACGCGACGGGGATGCGGAGATCGGAGTGAGAAAATAACTTTAATAACTTAAGAATATTTAAATGTACCTAACCGTATGGCGGTGTTTAACTCGTTATAGAAAGTAACTTCTTCATCACATGTTTGAAGTATAATGGGGCAGTCGTGCCCTTTATTTTTATAATTTCGATGTTGCCAACATTTTTATCATCATCATCATTTCACCCGAAATAAGTTTACTTCTTCACCGTGTTAATTTAAAACACTTTAACTCGAGTTACAGTGTTTAAAATTAACAGCGCTCAATCGTTTTCTTTTTGGCTGTTTCATATCAGTTGGCATTATCAGTTTTTTTCAATATAATATGAAAGTTTTCGAGATAACTGCATACAAATTTCACTGTAACTACTAAAATTATAAGGATTGTGATTGCATAAAACGGAAATTCCAGTTACAGTGATATGTATTAGCAATCTTGACGCAACTTAAGTTACAGTGTTTGGTAAAACCAATCAAAGTAGATCTTGAAGCGAGCGCGCATCCCGCCTAGTGCCGTCATGACTACCGTTCAAAAGAGATCAATCTAAACTGGGCACTGCGAATGATCGTGTGCGGGCGGGTAGTAGGCGAGATTGTCGTGGTCCAGCCTGGGACTCTAGTCTCTTAAACTTACGATTATACTTCTATTCTATTATTATTCTACTATTACTCTATTACGATTGTGTAAAAAATTGCGAGTCCCGTAACTTTGATCGATCATTATAGTATAGTAATATAATATGAATAGCAAGCTATAGAATAATCTGGGATTTTTTTACCTAAATAGTGAATCCGGTTTTATTAGACGAAATTGGAACAGGCGTAGTGCAACTGTCACTTAATATCAATCATTATTGACATATATAATGTCAGTCGAACGTAATCATAACACTATCTGTGTGCACCCGGGTTCGATTCCCGGGCGGGGCGAATATTGATATGATGAATATCGATGTTTGTTTCCGGTTTGGGTGTTATGTTCGTCTCTGTGTGTGTTTCGGGCACCCTAGATACAGGTTCTTCCTAGTTAGGGGCTCTGAGTGTGATGTGTTATTTATTTATTTATTTATTTATTTATTTATTTATTTATTTATTTATTTATTTATTTATTTATTTATTTATTTATTTATTTATTTATTTATTTATCTTTTAATGGAGCAGACTACCCTTTTTGGTCAATTCCAATCTGTTGCGATACTACTGCTATAGTTATAGCAAAATTGATTACGAGACTACCAAATGTGTATTTTCTTGCGATTAACGTACTGTTTCTACTCTACTTTTATTCGATAGTTACGTTTTGCGCGATGAGACTAATTGCCCTGTACGTTGGAAGAACGTTGACCATAAGTTAAAATAATTCAGTTAAGGAGATGATGATGCTAGTATGTTAAGTTGGTCGATCTGTTGTATCTGTGTCTGTCGGTCTACCTGAGGATCATATCTACCTATCAGAATAATTGAAACAGAGAATTCATAAGGTTTTTTACGTTAAAAGGAAACGGAGCAATGATTCTGAAACAAAGTTTTCAGTTGAGCCTTACTTATACTTAATGTTTCTCTGGCTGTCCATTTGTTAGACAATATCTAAGCCTGTATGTCTGCTTGATCGTCAGAAGCATCGATGTCGAATCAAGTGAGATATTGATATCTTATCTATCTTGAAGAAGATGTTAAATGTTCAATGGGTTTGCATAAAAGTAAAGCATCATCATGCCTTATACTTAGGAATCGTGATAATCGTAAAGAAGAACATCTCTCTGAAGTGTTCATGTGTAATGTTTGTATTAATTTTATTTAAAAATATAAAAAATACGGGGTAGTCCCTATAAAAACCCACTAGTAGCCTAAAGGGAAGCCTACGCGTGCGCTCGACTATTAATTTATAATTTGAAAAACAAAATATCCTTTATTTGTATGGTGATAATGTAACAATTAGAATCTAAATATACTTGAGTCGATAAAATTAATAACCGTAATTTGAGTTACAGTGCTTTGCCATTAACAATCGGGGTCAAATAGAATAAAATATTAAGGCAATACACGTTTATAAGTATTTTTTCTTTATTTTTACATTTATATATATGAAATTTAGATGGCTAGGTAGCTACTGAAATTACCTTTAAAACGATCCTATATATAATATACTTATAGTTAAAAATGTAGCTGCTATCCAGTAAAAACTAAAAAAAAATTAAAATGCTGTTTTCTCAAAAATTTGTCACCCGAGATACAGTGTTCTGAATTCACACGGCAGATCAATCGGCTCAACGACTAGAGCGACCCTCATCCAACCTAAATTAAAATCTAAAAAAAAAAAAACCTGATAAAAAATTAATTTAAAATTACCCGCAAATAAAGTTCTCTATCATATTGAGGCACAACCATGAGGCTTGACGTAGGTGTACACCCATGGGGTGCTGGCCAGAGAACCTCCACGCGGTGCACCCTGGGCAACAGCGGACGATCACACTTTTCGTTTCCCGTTTGGTGTGATCGTCCGGTGGCTAATAATATGGCGGGAGTGGCGCTCCACATGCTCTCTGCCCTATCAGAGAGCATAGTGTGAGTCGAGAAGGAGAGCGGGGCTTGAGACTTCCACCACGGCGAACTGCTCAGCGCCGTGGGGGGACTAACAAGCCCTGCTGAGCGAGGAAGAAAAATGAGGGAAGGAAGGAGGAGAGATTGGAGAAGAAGGATGGCGACGAGATGGAGTGCGGGGATTGGGAGCTTCCCAATGGCACGTCCACGTGGGGATTGATGGCTCGGCTGATTAGAAGCCCTGCGTTATTAGATGCCGGGAACAATAGTCCTGCCCACGGTTGGCTTGATGACTACGTCGCCAACCGTTGGGATCAAAGGTCTACCCGGCTGATCCGAACCCGCAGGGGAGTAGATGCCGGGCTGTCATTTCTCCACGCTTTGCGGTCGGCTTGATGTCACCGTCGCTGCCGCAATGGGCGTGCCGATGGGGCGCTCACAATGCCCCGTAGGAGAGGGTGGCAGTGTCCTATCCAGGGCACTGTCACACACGATCGCTGGGTGCTGCGGCCAAGGTGGAACGGCTAGTAGCACCTGGCGGTCGAGGAGGAAGGGGCGGGGACTTGACGCTTCCAACATGGCACGTTACGTGGTGCCATGTGGGGAGTGACAAGCCCTGCTCCCGCTCGACTGCTGGATGGGGCGGTCGAGGAGGAGAGCGGGCGGGGCCTCAAAGGTCCCACCACGGTGGATCACATAAGCCGTGGCGGGGCCGACAGGCCCCGATCCGCCCTGCAGCACCGCTGCAGGACCCCGGGGTCGTTGGGTGCACGAGGCGGGGGCCTCGTGTAGTCACATAACGGCCCCGAGAAGGACGACGGAACGAGGTGTCTAGTTCCGTCGTCGGGCGTAGGAAGAGCCATCCGCGCTCAGGGGGGACTACCACCACCTGTCCCCCCGTGAAGAGGCTACACAGCCAATGCTGGGGGGGGGGGTCGCGGAGAATTCCACAGGCTTACCCGCGACCCTCCTGCTATCAGCCGAGAAGGACACCGGCGGGGTTTTAGTGGGTGCGAACCCCACATAACCCTGCGGCTCCCCCCGGGGCTGCAGGGTACTTACTCATTAGGAGTTTCCCCGCCTTAAAAAAAAAAAAAGAAAAGGTGTACACCCATAGTGTACACCGTCGTCAAGCCTCATGGTTGTTTAGGCCACAAAACCAACAGCGGCCTGTTGTGATTATTCAGTCGAGGTGTTGCGGCCACGCCGCGTGTTTGTGCAGATACGCACTTAAGGGAGGGTATCAAAATGTAGATTTTCAACGTATGACATCCAAGCAGCTAAGTATAAATATGGGCTACTTTGAGCCGGCTTTTGTGAACCAAAACTGAAGAACCTTTTTTAAATCAAAATATAATGAACTAGTGGGCGCCCCGCGGCTTCGCCAGCGTATTTTCCCTTTCGGAAATTTCGGAATAAAAAGTAGCTTATGTCTTTTCTCATGCTCTTAACTATCCATTTACCAAATTTTATTCCAATCGGTTCACCAGTTTTCTCGTGAAAGCCGGACATACAGACAGAATTACTTCGCATTTATAATAGTAATATATGGAAAGTATGGATTATTAATCCTACCTGATTATAAATAAAATCAAAATATAACACTTTACTATACTAATTATGAGATATAAAGACATCGGTGTACTTAAAAAACGGAGGCTGCTGCTGCTGTCTCTAGTACAAAGTGACTTTCTAATATCAAAACAGTATCTGAGAATTGCCGCGACAGGCAGACAGATGCACAAGACTTTCTAGTCGAGAAAATAACCCCTACACCACAGCCACACCTCGGAATATCGGACACTTCATATAAAAAAAGCGCGTAGCTTCGCCACAGCTGAAACTCGTGTACGTGCACACGTATCATGCTTGTATGAGTGAGATTAGACGTGCTATTTGTACTGAGCGGTAAAGTAACTGAGAAATAACCGAGCACGGGTCAACCGCTCTTGCTCAGGGAGGCAAGGAGTGCCCTGGGAGTGCACATACTATACGTAGTACTCTTTATTAAGTTGTGACAACAGTGAACTGTTCAGGTGCTGATTAATGCAATTATTTGGTTGTAGGTACTAATGTAAGTTCCTTTCATATTACCATAATAGTCTCTCAATGCGTAGCGTAGCGACGTCGACGTTCGCTCCGCGGGTAACTGATCTCGTCTGTCTAAGCCCAAGTCGTAACATCCTCAAACAACCTCCGCGTATGGCAGCCCGTTATGATATAAAACGGATTACTGTCATCCCCCAGCACCCTGCTGCTTTCGTCTTGTAAAATACGAACTGTCTACAAACGGTAATACGATACGTAATGTATTAAATAAAACAGGGAGTTTTTTTTTTTAGGTGTGTTTGAATGTTTCGCTAAAAAAAGCATAGAGGTTTTGCTTTCTTTTATTCTTAGTTTGTGTGTTGAAAGTGAAAGTAAAACAAATATGATTTACTCAGAATAAGGACTAATAGTTCCATGATGATTTAGTATAACAAAGGTTTTGAAAAAAATTGTAAGCGTAGCGAAGTTAGCCCGGCCATCTATATTATGAGTAAATTCTGTATTGTCTTACTCAATGGCTTACCTATGATTGATTGGAAAAAACTTTACCTATAGAACTGGTATCTAAAAATAATCTTGTATTTTTTTTGTATCAAATCATATTTTTCATTTTCAAAACCTTTTAAAAGCATTGCCATAGCACTTTATCTAATTGTTCATAACAATTTCAATAATTACACACTAAGTGGAACCGCCTCTCGGTAATTATTCTTACCGGAAGTCATCGATTATTTCGACGAGGTAGAAATGCTTAAATACGTTAAATGTAATATAAATTTTGTACAAAAGATCAATATAAATATAAATTCTTAATCACATAGGTACGTTATAGAGTCATACTTGCTATATTACTTTTAAATCAACCTAAAATAATAAACATGGAAGTAATATTTTATTTGTAGGATCTTTCGATTTTCTTTTTAAAATTGTTATTGTTTTTCTTTCCTTTTTTTTGTAAATATGTAATATACTTAACTGTAAATATTAATGGAAAGCTGTAAATAAATATATATATATATAGAAAAAGAAAAAAAAAAAAAGAATCATCTAAAGTTGTCATAAGCCTAGGTTTTCTTGTGTATGTAAGTAACTAGTCGATCCAGCGAACTTCGTACTGTCTAACCTATTACATGTTGCTCATTTATTATACTAAGAATCTTTTCTATCGAGTCACTCTATATTTTATAAAAAAATCCGCATCAAATACTTTGCATTGTTTTATAGATATAAGCATACATAGGGACACAGGCAGGAAGCGACTTGGTTTATACTATGTATTAATTACCAGAATAACCTATCAAAATCCCGAAATGCAAAAAAATAATATTAATTAAGTAAGGAAAAATTTGTTACACACGACGATGCAAAAATATAAAAAAAATATTTAGCGTAAAGAACCTTGGAACGATTTTCCTTAAGAAACCTTATACAAATTTAATTAATTTCCAATAGACGAAGTAAAGAATATCTTACAAATTAATAGGTACTTTAGTTTCCAATCTTAAAAGAGAAAAAAATATAAATTGAATTTGTTGCGTTGTAAGTAACCTCAAATATATTTCTTAGAAATTTTTATATTAGTTTATCTGAAGATATTAAATGTTTAAAGAAAATTTTACATATTAAAAGTCATGAATAATAGATGACATAGTAGTATAAAAAGTTAAGTACATAGTAATGTCACATAAATTTTAAAATTCACAGTTTTTTTGAGTAAAAATATGTACATAAAATTATATGTATACCATACATCTCAGAAATAGACTCAGAAATCTTAAAATGAATAACTGTGATTAGTACCTGAACCTTCATACACTCTCCTCGTCGGCATAAATCTGCGCTCTGGCAGTATCTATCAAGTGAAACATCTTGAGAGATAAGCAGTAATTACACTAGAAGATAAGCTAGTTAAGCTAGTTTATAATACTGATGCGTAGAGTTGAAACTTCAGCTTCAGAAAAAAATTACCGCTGTTCAACTTATCGCTGCTGAAATCTGTTTAGAAAAGCTAAGCTAAAATAATTTACAATTATTTAAAGTACGATAGACAAAACAAGAGCTCTTCAACCCTCATTTCCAAAATAAGGTTTCTTAAATACTGAACTGACTTGACGAGGGCCAAGCAAAATATTTATTCCTGTAATTTATCGAGACACTAAAATATTTTAAAATACTTACTATAAATTTTAATAAAAATAGCTTACTTGCTTCTAATAGTAACGAAACCTTATGTCACCCACTGAAAAAATAAATCATGTGTAATGCTAGAGGGTGTGCGAGTTTGATGCCTCATCCAAATAAAGCTGGATTTTTTTGCGACTCACATATTATCCTGGGAATTTCATCACCTCAAGTGATTTGCTAAGGCCTTTACTCTTGAATACTTCACAACATCTCGTGTTCGCCATACGAAATTTTGTTAAACGTCTCTGTAAGTGTTACGAAAAAAAGAAGTTTTATTTTATATTAAAGTAGTAGCTACGTATATACATAACACAAGATTTTATTGAAACCAGATATCGAAAGGATTGCTTAATTAAATGCTTTTTTTTATTTGACATAATCATAATAATAAAGTAGGTTAAAATATTATAAGGCGCATGTGAGAATCTAAGTCCAAGTCCAACAAAGTCAAATCTTTGTGGGAACAAAAAACCGTAAATTGGCTTTCAATTGTTATAGCAAAAGTCATAGTTTCGATTTGTTATCTGATAAGGGTGATGTGATAATATTACCTTGGATGTTTAAATATTTTAATTGTTAAAACTTAGAAACGCTAAAATACTGAGTACTTTCTACCAATGTTCCAGCTGCAAGTGCAGTCTGCTGACGGGGCGTGCTGTTTAGTCAAATTTATAAGTTTAAATTCTACGCCCGCTTAGCACAAGAATGTGTGCTATTTTGCTTTCGAATTGAAATTCTTTTGTAACAAAAAGCTAAATTTCTCATAAATATACCATTTCCACTAAATTTTTCAGATTTTCTTACCTTTTAAACCTTCCCTGGACTACTACGAACATTTCAAAACCAAAATCAGCTAAATCGGCCGTTCTCGAGTTTTAGCGAGACTAACAAACTACGATTAATTTTTTATATATATAGTAAAAGTAGATAGTAGATTATCATGTTTGGTGGTACGAAGTACGCCGGGTCGAGTAATATTTAATTAATCAATTCAGCTCGCGAAACCTATTCTGTATCAACCTAAGAGATACACACTAATTAAAAGCATTATAAATAAAAAAAATGACTTTCAGCTTTCGGCACTATATAGAGTAAGTAACACAACAAAAAACTCGGTTATTATTTTCCAAAATAAAAATTTACAATTTCTTTGTCTATTTGTTCCAGTAAAACCGAATTCATCATAACAATCACTGGATTGCACTAAGGTTTGTCTTCAATCACTGATCTGGTTTTAA
The DNA here is from genome assembly GCA_951802225.1 of Euspilapteryx auroguttella. Taxonomy (NCBI): domain Eukaryota; kingdom Metazoa; phylum Arthropoda; class Insecta; order Lepidoptera; family Gracillariidae; genus Euspilapteryx; species Euspilapteryx auroguttella. The sequence goes on from OX637654.1 coordinate 4,796,964, forward strand.
TTGGTTTATTGCCTATCCGCCGAATTTCTGCTTAACAAACGAATGAATATTCTGATTTCATCACGGTTTGCAAGTTTTGCTTTTGGTTTTAACATTTAGTTTAACTCTGCGTGATATTTTAAGAAATAATGATATCCACAAAAAAATCAGACACCAAAGAAATTGCATTAAATGTTAACATTTCATCGTAGAAACAAACTATACGTAAAATTTTATACGAATCAAAATATTAAGGTTCAAGGCGCTAGTGAGTGTGTATTTACACATTAGTATTCCGCCGGCGGCAAGGAAAAGGCGACACATTAACCTTTTAAAAGGGGTCAATACGCGAAGTTCCACCCCCTAATCACTTATTCTAGACCCGGGAGCTCGTCAAAACCATTCGTTTGGGCTGCCAAAGTACTGATCTCGAAAATTGATGTAGGTAAGTATGTAATATTTAATTTGTTACTATATGAACTGTTACAACTAGGGCAATTTACATTTTTGTACTAACATTTATTTACTTCTAATTTAGCCGATGCATAATCAATGATTTTTTTTCTGATGATTATTTAAAAGACGTTAACTGCTTTTCGGGACGAAGACGACAAAATTATAGAAGAAAATCTCTCCAGCTATTCTTGAATTATAAAAGGTCGTTTTTTTAGTACCGCGTTGCCTGTAACGTATGCTAAAATAGTTCTCTAATGGTACGTGCAACATAAATATTTGCAAGTTGTGTTTCTACATAAATAATAAAGGAACTAGTCAAGCCTTTATTTCTGTCGCTCTACCTCTCAGACTTATGCTCTAAATATAACATAAGACCGGAGGCGCTTGCACACTGGAGCTGAAATATATCACCAAAAACATTAGGAAGATTGCCCAGAAAATAAAAGGACCATTGTTGTATACGTTAACAGTTTTTGATAGTAACATTCTTTAGTTTGTTGTATACAGAGAATTCATATATTACTTAATTGTAGTTCGAGCTCGCGTTTGATGATACGACACTTTATATGTCAATAACAACAATACCAATTTCAGAGATCGGTCGGCTTGCAATAGTTACCGACATTGTTCAGATTTTATGAAGACAGCACTGTTAGAAATACGAGAACGTCATCAACGGACCGGGATCCATTGTGCTATTGACAAGTTAGAACAAAGCAGATGAATATTTCATTGTTAGAAGTATCATTTTAGATGGTTTATCGCATCATGAAATTACACACAATAATTTTTCATGTTAAAAGAGAAGACATACTAGAAACACTGTAACCAACATGTGACACAGAATCCAATTTTCTTTCTTCAAAGTGGTCTATGAAGAAATCCGGTTATAATACAGACCAGCAACTGGCTTGAACCCCCCCAGAGGCGAATATACTTTATTTGATATCGCGAAGCTCATCCATGTATCGTCTTTGAATGGTAAAGTAAGCGTTGCTTTTGTTTGAGGCACAGCATTATTAATCAATAACTTTTCCATGGCTTTCAATCCGTTGACTGTTTCTGGATAAGAAGTAAAAATTGTAGCTGGATAGGGGCTCCATAAATTTTGTTTTGTTAAACCATTTTGATCATCCGTAAAACTCGGTAAATCTGTGGTAATGGACAATGTCTCTATATCCTTGATTTTATTAACAGCTGCTGGATAAGGACCCCAAATCGGGTATACAGCTGGATATGGTTTCCATACAGACGGATTTGTGACGGTTTCTTTTTGTGTCACATTTACACCATCAAATTCAGTTGCACTAGGTGTTGTGTTTGTCATTTCATTGGTTGTTATAGTCAAATTTAATACTGCTGAGTTGTTATACATAGCATCGGGGTATTTTCCTTTAGTTGGGTTTGTTTCTGTTAGATTTGGGATTAATGCAGTAACAGTTGTTGTAGACTGTTGACCTGTTAGAATGGTAGTTTCTGTGGTTGTTTGTTGTGCAGTTTCAATTGTAGTTTGTTCTGCGGTTTCAGTTGTTTGTTGTGCAATGTCAATTGTTGTTTGTTGTTCTGCTCCAATTGTTGTTTGTTGTGCAGTTTCAGAGTTTGTTTGGTATGCAGTTTCCGTGGTTGTTTGATATATTATTTCAGCCATTGTTTCTTGTTTCTGTTTGGATGTAGTTGGTTTTTTGATTGTAGGTGGGTAAGTAGCAGGTGGTAGTTCTGTTGATTCATTATCTTCTTTGATGACAGACATGTTACTGATTTGTCTTAACAAGTCTTCAGTTTCATTAGTCATTCTAACATTTATTTCTTTTTCTATAAAATTTGAAGCAAAACTGTCATCGTCCATTATTACTTTTAGTGGCTTTGTCTCTCTTTTAGAAGTTTTGTTATATTCGATTTTATTTTTATTATCAACTTGATGTGTTGGTAATGTAAACGGTTGTGAGTGATGAGGTTCTTGAAAATTGTTATACGTTGGCGTTATCATTTGTAAAGTTCCACCCATTTCTTGGTAATTCTCTTCAGTCATGGCCTTTTGTACGTTTACAGACTGTTGTTGATTTATTGAAGGAAGCACAAATATAGGCTGAGGGTAATAAATTGGCGTTACTTGAAATCCAAAGTGATGGCCTAGTTTGTATCCTTGAAAGTATCCAAATAAATTGAAAAAATATTTGCCTTTTCTCTCATAATTGAATTTAGTGAGGTTACCTGAAACGAAAAGAACAATTTCAATAAGAGACAACTCTATAGAAACAATAATCATAAGCTCTTGTTTGCCAAGGACGTTGAGTAAACAAACCGTACATACTTGAGTAAATATTGCCGAATAACAATAAAAGAAATACGGAACGTGCTAACACAGACATTCTGCTCAGTCAAATGAAGAGGATCGAATTTCGTGGAGGGCTCATGAGTTCTCTTACAGAGCAGTCTGCGTAAAGATGTGACACTTTGTTAACTGAATATCTACATGTGGTATAGGGCTAGCAATAATTCTTCTGTTAAAATTATTTCAATAAGGCATACTTCGAATATACTATTTGTGTTTATGCAGATTGTGGGAGTACTGGATGGTCGCACAAAACTGCCCGGTTAGGAGAGATATGTGGAGGAGACATGTCTTGCAGAACTCCTATGTATTTCGGCTGAGGTGATAATAATAATGATGCTTAGTTTTTTAGATCAAACATAACGATAGGTCTTCTTTGGTTTGTATTAAAAAAATATGACAAAGAAAATACGTTATGGAGGTAAAGGAGGTGGATAGTTTCAATAATTTTAGTACTACATACTATGCCGTAGATAGGTCTATAGGTTTTTAAATTTTCATTTGTTCTATGTCAAGTGAAATCAAAAGTAAACAGAAGCTATTATATCTTGATGCGGGCGTTGTGAATCCATTACGCGCCGTTTTACTTGTGCAATACACACAATGTTTTATCAGTTTTACAGCTGATTGCCTGACGTAAACTTATGTTATGTCGTCATAGCTAATAAACAGTTGGTAATAAAGGCATTAACTTAGATTAATAACTTAGTAATCTGTGGGCATCACGATATCCTATGCATCCTTCTGAGAGCCATACCAGATATACTACTTTATAGATCCTTGAAATTCATATAAACTCTTTTGTCCACTCAGAGCCATGTATCAGTGGAAATATAAAAAAAAAACCTCCCGACAATGTTTGTCCGGCCGGAAATCGAAGTCACTGGTGACTTCTATTTTCCTAATCTACAAAAATTTCAAATACTACGAAACTTTATTTAAAATATATAAAAACGAAAGCAAAGGCAAACAAATATACTTCTTTCTAATTCAGATGTTTTAAAGATGCTCTATATAAACGTGTCATGGCGGCATAGAATTTCACCAATTCCCTTTCCTAGCAAGGGTCATGTAAAAAGCGACTAAGTTAATGAAACGTCCTTAGTTGAAAATAAAAGAACGAGAAGCGTCCTTAGTTGAAAATTTTAAACAGCTATACCACCAGAAAATCATAAACGCAACCTCTCCTTACACAACTTTGTGGTGATCTGGGGAAGGATTAATAGCTTAATAATAAGGAAGGAAGGAATAATTAATAGCTTTTCAGCTTGAGAAGACAATATCGTTCATTTAGAAAGAACTGCGTGTTATTATCATTGAGGATCGGGGACATATTTCAACAGACAAACAAAAAAAATTCCATTTTTATTTCGCTGCCAACATTTCAAAAATTGTAGACAAAAAGTATGATAATGAAATGAGGCACGTGTAAAAAATTATTTCTTTGTCACTAAAATGTTTAGATAAATTGTTCGCTTTGCCCATAGAATGATATTAAATTTGTAATTTTACTGTTGCTTACGATTGGGAGGTGTCAATTTTATCATGAAGAACCTCAGAATAATGAAGAACAATTTAATGTAATAATATTCTCAAGTACCGAATAGTATTGTGTCTATGCAAATGCAACTTCCACACCTATAGACAATACAACTTTGCTCGTTATGCATATGGTCGAAGTGAAATTGGCCAATTGTGAATAGTTTCGTCGTCTAGATTTGTACCTACTAAATATAGTTGTTACGTTGAGTTAGCTCTACTTCTCTCAATTAGCTAATTATTGAAGAGTTAAGGGCCATTGTCACTGGCTTTCCTTGGTTTTATAAACTAGACTCGTATGTTCTTTCTTTTTGAATATAATTAAGTGCAAAGTGTAACGTTTTATCAGATTAAAATATTTAAATACGATTAATAACATAAATTGAAGGAAAAAAAAGTGTCAGTTTATAAAAATACTTGCTTAGGTATCCTTTTCATAAATTCATGAAAATGGTAAGAAGAATCTTTAAAAGTTAGGCCTCCCAAATTTAAAAAAGTTCAGTAGCTGAAAAAAAAATACGTACTTACACTTATTTTTATATGACCCATAAACTTGATATCGAAACCAAATTTGAAATTTATCAAAACGTGAAACTCCTCCTTAACGTCCAAGCTGCCTCACAAGTTATAACAATAAGGCAGAGTCCTAACTTGCTAACAACTGTATAAGTTATAAACATTCAACGGACGCGAGGAACTGAGATGATGACGTGCGCTCCAAATTTACTCAATTCAAGTGTCTTGCTTGAAATATTACTATAGGTAAAGTGAAGATTACTATTAAAATTATTTATTCAAGTTTTGCCTGCACAAAGCCTGTGATTATAAGTATCTTAAATAATTTTTTTAACATATTATTAAAACGTAGAAACTCGCAGTTGAAAAATGCAATTCATTAACAGAAGAGCCTGTTTTCGTGAATATTCAATAATTGCATTTTCCACCCATGTTAACCTTAAATAATTTTATTACCTCTTGCTACACAGTAAATAGGATCTCAGTTCGATAACTTTCCCGTTTTGTGTGGTTTAATCCTATATTCAGAAACGTAAGTGCAGGGGCACTGCCTTTCAACTTAGGAAACGAGTGTTGCATTACTAATGTCTGTGTGGCTACTTTGGTATGCGTTTTTTGGTTAATGTATTTCTTGTATACTTATAAGATACATCCAGATAAATAGATATTATCGGATATAAGACTTAAGATTTATCTATAGCTGCACAGACAAAACTGTATCTATACTGCATAATATAGTTTTTTTCTTAGATTATATAGTATACTGAGACCCAAGGCATCGTTCAACATGTTAAAATAGTCTTTGTGTGTTAAGCACGAAGGTTGTAGGGTGAATTAAATATGCATCTTACTACCAAGCGTCCCGTAGCGGCAATTTATCTGACTTATTTATAAGGTAACGTCGCAGCGATATAAAACTGAAGGTTTAGTTTCTTAATTACAAAAAAATATTATTTACTGACTAGGTTAGTGCGGGTCAACAAGACTGCCAATTATAGCGATCTGTGGGGGATGTCAAGAGTTAAAGTTTCCCAGCATATGTATATTTTGTAGAATTGATAAGGTATATCATATAATACTTACAAAGAAAAATATATTTAAAAAAATTGCGCACTTTCATACATAATTTAATTTAATGTAAAAAATAAAAAATCAATTTAATCGCCAATTAATATAAAGTTCCTGATAAAATCGAAATTTTGAAAATGCCAATTACTATTACAGAAATACTTTGCTTAATTTGACCGCACTAGGCGGTTACCACGTAAAATCAGAATGAAATATAGACAAAAATAGATTAAAACTTTCACGCTGAAAGAGAGGCTGCCAAACAAAATTTCCCAGCCATTATTATCGGGCTAAGAATAATGCCTACCACACCCGGCCCCAAAAAACACATCAGTGAAAATTGTTTTCTGCCCCAGCGGTCGAATGCTCTGCGCAGATTACTTACTACTATGATTTGGTTTAACAATATAGATGCAAGCAATTTAATAAATAATAATTAATATTGCTCATGTTATTCAGGTTTGCACTCGAAAGGTCGTACGTACCTCCTGTACCTCCCAAAAAATATTGGAACATTCTTGTTTGATTTTTATTTTTTCGAAATGAACCGAAAAGTTAAAATGTTTATGTTTTGTGATATATTAAAAAATAGAAAAAACTGGCAGATACCTACTATTTCATTCAAAATTCCAAAGTATATTTTGTGATCTTGAGGTTTTTCTAATCTAACGACAACCCTGATCGGCGAGGCTACCAATTTCCTAGGTTTATGAGAAACTGCGCGCCGACAAGAGGTGTGAATGGCGGAACATTGAGTAATAGAACGTCCTTCCTTCCCTACATACTCATGCCCTAAAAGCTAGGGACTTATTATTTATGTATCTTGGACTAGTAGGTATGTGTTTTGTTAGGTAACTGCGGCGTTACTACATAACTTTAGCTGAAGGATAAATATTTCGAATTCTTACGCCTGAATGTTGAAGTTGTTGATTTTTTAGCTTTTAGTTTAAAACCAAACAGCAAACTCTTTGTGATTTCAACCCATTTTTCTGCCTTAATAAATAAGTTTTAATAAAGTTTACTTTCAATATGCATGATAAATACCTTACAGCTATAAGTTAGATATCAATTTAAAAAAAAACTGACATGACTTAGCTCTGGTGCCGTTCAAGCACAAAATGGAAAAGCCGGAAAGTGGCCCCAAAGGACCAACGGCTCTTTATGTAAATGTTGTACTGAAGAAAGAAAAAAGTTACGGAGAAATGTAAAAGTGAGATTGGGACTCGACCGCGTTTTCACGCTACGGTGGCGTGGACACAATCAACTCGATCCTGGTTTCGAAATACGAATTTGGTATTTTCCTGCTCAAGTACGGTAATCGGTCTGAGAGTGTATCTTGTGTCAAAGTACATATACGCTACACTTCAGAAGAGGGTTGGTAATAGATAGATAGATAGATAGACTCAATGAAATGGTAATGTGCTTCATCGAATATAACAAACCTAAAGAACTTTAAATAAAAAAAATAATAAAACACATCACACTCAGAGCCGTGAACCCGGGTGCTCACGCTTACTCAGTCCACATCACTGCCAACTGAGCCACGGAGCACTTTGAGATATAGTTTAAAAATACATGTATAGTTGCGGGCACGGACGGCTAAAAACTTTTTTCTCTATGCCCTTGTGCGCGCTAGACTGTAATAATAAATAACAAGATCTATTTTGCAATACAGAAAAACCGGAAGTGTTACGCCATTTGTGTCTGCCACTTTACATGATAAATCTATTTTTTTTTTTTTTTTGTAATTAATGGCCAATCCACTTATCTTGTGCTTCCACATACTAGGGGTTCATTTACTATTATTACCAATAGTTATATAGTACTCGCGCTAATGTAATAAAACACACTGTTCTGTCCAAGATTAAGAATTTTTTTTTGACAAAATTTAAATTTCAAATTAAAAAAGAAAACTTGTTTTCATTTTTTACCTCAATTCTATAAATGTACCTTATCAAAATAAACAGCTTTTCCTCTGTTAGATTAGTGAGCGTGGAGTGAGGAGTTAAGTCATCTAACGTAAATACACAAAATCAGTAGTCTTCCACAAACGTTGTATTCAATGTAGGAGATGATTTTTTACATTACGCGAATTCAGAAAAAAATATTATAAACGCGAAAAAAATTAATTTTGCGCCATACCGAGAGTTACCGCCTTAAAGAGACAACGATAACTAGGTAACTAAATAATTTCTTTTTTACAAAAAAGGAACCCGCTTTCAATAACACATATATCAACTGAGCACTTCCTCTTTTTCGAAGTCGGTTAAAATATGTACCTTCAAAACCTTCTCCTGAATGTAACAAACAAATTTCTGAAAACCGCATCAAAATCGGTTTAGCCAAACTCGAGATAATCGCGGACAAACATACATACATACAGGTCACACAGATAACCTCCTTTTTTGAAGTCGGTTAAAAACATACCCTAACAGAATAAACTAAAACTACCCTACAGAATAATCAAATCTTTCTTTCAAAGCAATAACAGCTGCAATTTTAGTCCAGCATCGCAGAGCAGACGGTGTTTCCCATGAGATATCAGATTCGATCATTTACCGATGGCCGAGCGGGCCCTGAGCTATTTTCCGCTATCATCGATGCGGGAGTAGTTACTTTTAGCAATATAATAATGGGAAGTTAGATGCTACTACGCGTGTCTCGCTCCGCGGGTGGTCTCACGAGATTTTTACTTGTTCATGATTGTATTCCTTTTTTTTCTTTTGATAATATTTGTTTTATGATTATTGATGGCATTGCAAAGAAAAGAAGAGTAGGTATGACATTTTCTCATACAAAAGGGTTATTGTCTTTAAAAAGAAAAAATCTACTAAAAGTGATTCATGCGAAAAATTTGGAAGATTTTTGTTTATTTTCAAAAACTGATAATATTGAAAAATAAAAAAAAATATTGCGCAAAGGCTGGTATTTGTAATTATAAAATATTGTTTAATTTCTATTGTAAGTAAAAAGTGCCAGGGTCAACTAGTTTGTAAAATATCCAAAAGTGCGTTATGTTATATAATTAAAATGTTATATAAGAACAAGATTCGTTTCAAAGAAAATTTATTAATTTAAATTCTTACCTTATTATTATTAATTGTGCTTTTAATTTCATTTTCAAATTTCAACTTTTACAAATAATTCTCATAAAGAGATTTTTTCATAAAACAAAACAGGGATTTTGTCGTGATGGGCGATTAAAATTTGTACCCACCAGCATAAGTAGCACTTGCTGCCGGCGAGTTATGAGAAATTTCATGGCCCGTAAATCTTCTTGAGGTAAGGTTTAATTAAATTAAATAAAAAAGAAAAATTTGGTTCTAAATAATGGTATTTTCTTTATGTTCCTCTCATTAAAAACAAGACTAATATTACATAAAGTGACTTTTATTATGTTTATAAATGCATTGATGTCACTAATGAGGCGGTAGATTTGAAAACCAACCAAGTCACATTTTTGAGTTTTTCGACTTTTTGGTGTCTAAAGAAATATAAAACAAAAAGCGTTCATTCTGTTTTGTCGAAAACGACCAAATACCAATAGATTTCATACAATCTTAATTTTGAAATAATGTTTTAATTCAAAACCAGCCATATCCACGACTGTAATCTAAGACCTCAGTCAGAGCAAAATACAAACACGTTTTACGAAAAAACAACCTGGTTGGACTTGGTTGGTTTTGTAATCTTGCTTCTGTTGATTGAATTATACATCTTTCATCAATCCAATGCAATCCAAAATAACAATTCACATACGACGCGTGAACGCTCTATTCACAATTTATATAGATTTTCAAAAATAGCCAAATACTCTCTAAGTCCTGCAGACATAGGTCGCATTGAAAATTCGAAATTTGTTTAATTAAAAAAAGTTGGTTACAATAGACAAAAATTCTTTACCTACACTGTAAAATGTGCTGAAATGCATTTAATTAACGCCAACTACGCTGGAATGCGAATTCTGACAATATTTTGTTGCCTTGTATTGTTAAAATTAATTTTGTTCTCTTCTGTGTAAATTCCGGGCGGGTTGTGCTGTTGTTGACGGATATATTATACTATACATATATATTGTGAACATGTACATGTAAAAAGATTCCTTTGAGCGTTTTTCTAGTTTAGGCTTTATAGACAGGAATATTCTATTCAACTTGGTAAGAAAACCGAATTCAAAGATTGATTGGTTTAGTGTAGCCGTATACTGCGAGGATTTATTTATTTAAAAAAAAATTGTATTATGTAAAGCTCCATCATTAACATCTCTGCCGAGAGACGTCTTATTTTGGACACGTGCTTTCCTCAAACATGGACAAATATTTTGGTTGAGTTGGCTATAATCACTTACGGGATAAAGGATAATGGAAAACCTTTACAGATTCTGCCCTTTTCCTACCTTACTTATTATCTTTTTTTGCAAACAAAAATAAACTTGTTACATGAAAACTAAATTCTCAGTAATTTAACACATTCCGGGACACGGTTAAGTCTTGAGATATTGTGATATGACACCTCAAAATCTCATATAAAATTTTCATACGTCCATGGCCGTTACGTCATATCACATATAAGATTTTCAATAGTAAGCAAAAATTCCACCAAACCAACTAGGTTGAGCGTGTTGTGACACCTAGTTGAAATTGTTATATTTTTGTATGGCGTTTTAACGGCCACAGGCGGTCTGCCATATCATGAACCTATCAATGCTTATATGACGACAATATAAAGCCTTGTAGTGTTTGTTATGACACCTACTAACACAGAAATATGTGCGATACGACACCTGATCACGTGCTCCATACTAACTGTATGAAACTAAAACGGCTGTCGACGGTCAGTCCGCTAGGAGCACCTAAAGTAGACCGCTCACAGCCGTACTGTCAATTTACACGCATACAAGATTACTTCGACAGGCGGAGTGTCCCGGAAAGTGTTAATAACAGTTTTACATCCCAGCGCCGTCCTGCTGACAAACAGAGGTCGCAGGTATATTGTATTATTCTATGTTTATGTAGGTTTTAAATTTAAAATTAAAATTAAAAATCATTTATTGAACAAAACACGTTTTAAAGCACACATTTGGATAACAATAGCTGGGCATACTAGGCTTATGCCTGTGTCATGCCTTTTTTTTTTTTTTTTTTTTTTGTAACGGGGGGAAATGCCTAACGCATTTCCCGACGCTCGGGGGAGCGTCGGGGGTATGTGGGGCTCGCACCCACTAAAACCCCCCGGCGGCCGTCTTGGCGCTTTTGGGAAGGACCCCGGGAACCACGCATTACTGGCGTCCGAGGTTCCTCCCACGCTCAACTGATATCAGCTTCGTGCACGGGGAGGGCATATTGTTCCCTCCCCGGCTCGCCTTTGTTGCTGCGGCGGCACAGTGCCACAAGCTGTGCCGCCGCCCATCTTGGGGCCGTTTGATGAGTGTGTCGGGCCCCCGCCCTTCACACCCACGGCCCCAAAGACCCCTTTTAGTCGCCTCTTACGACAGGCAGGGTATACCGTAGACCTATTCTTACGCCCGGACCTACAGGGCTTCGCGACGGCATTATGCCCTGCCGCCGCGGCGACCGCGACCCCTTCTCCGGCCACGCCGGGCTGGGTCAGCCGCTTCTCTCTGTCTTTCGGCCGCCTCCTTCGCAAGCATGACAGCTTCGCAGAAGGTGGCGGCCGCACGCCAAGCCTCTTCGCTGCCAACCATGGCTGCGACCATGGATGGCAGCGAGAGATGTCCCTCAATTGCAGTGGTGAGCGCCGACCTCTCAGTGGCCCAGGCCGGACACTCGAGCAGTGTGTGCTCCGCCGTATCCTCAGGGCAGTTTGAGCAGTGGTGGCATCGAGCGGACTGCTCTTTACCTATTCTCCACAGGTACCGACCAAAGACGCCATGTCCCGTAAGCACCTGTGTGAGCCTAAAGCTCAGAGCTCCGTGCCGCTGATGCAGCCACTGCTCAAAAACGGGGACTATTGCCTCCACCGTCCTGTGCCCCGCACTCGGGTTCGCAAGCCGGAGTGCCCACGCCTCAACCACTTCGTCGGCAGCCTCTTGCCGCCGCGCCAAAATCTCGCGAGGATTTGGCCAGTGGCCCCTCGCCAGCGCCTCCTCACGCCAGTAATAAACTGACGCGAGGGATAAACTGACGCGAGGGCCTGTGTCATGCCTGCCGAGATACAACATGAACATAGTAAAAACCAAGTTAGTATGTAATTTATTTTTTGGAACTGACGAATGAGTCCAGGCCCTTCAGATAGTTTTATTTTTAACAATCTACATTTGATTGATATTTTCCGTCTATTGTTTAAAATATAAATTTATTTTTGCATTATATACCTTTGGGTAAACTTTTGACGACTCTTAGAAATGTTGTTTTGTAAGTAATGTTTATTTTTGTTGCTTTTATTTTACTTTCCTGAGAGAAATGGGATTGTAAGCTTTCATTACTTCAGAAGTTTACGAAAATGTGTTTATTTTTGCTTTTTTATTCGTTATTTCATTTTTGTTTTCCGCAAAGTAAATTGGTCCGTTATAAACCAGAGATGATGTGAAAAGAATCAAAATTCATGCCTTTATCCCTTGATAACAAACTATAACTTTTTGAAATACTACATATTGTTCTGATTTACTATCGATACTGGAAAAACCGATATGATGCTTTGTTTTAAACCTCTGTTCCAAACCTCTTATATACATAAGTAGAGATAGCTTCGAAGTAGCTGTCGAGAGCAGTGGTCGAGAATAGGCAGAGAGACTTCGCAAATGGTACCATTAAAGCTCATTAGGAAATGAGACGCCGACTGAGCCAAATCCTCGTGAAGTTTTAATACGCCTAAATCCGTGCTTCATCTTAATATATCAGGGTACTCTACTTGTAAGTTAGATTATGTATTTAAACTGTTTCAGTTCAAATATGCGTGATACTAAGCCGAGACCTTTTTTTCCGAACAAATAAGCAATTAATTAAAAAAAAAATACAAAAAAATGTATATACAGTAGAGTGTCGATTATCCGAACGTCGGTTATCCGAACAAACGGTTATCCGAACTATTTTCCCAAAACATTTTTGCCCGACTTGCACAGGAAGCAAGCTTCTCTCCCGCCACATAATAAATAAATATTTTCTTTAGTTTAATTATTTTTGTCATAAAATTATAATATGGATATTATGATATTTAAATATGTTTTTTTTTTCAATAACCTGTGTTTGTTGTAGATAATGTTATTTTTAAGTTAATTTTTCTTTTATTAATATCGCAATTACTTGCCAGGCCGCTCAGTTTTAAGTGCATTGCAGCTACATGAAAATACTACTAGACATACAAATTGAATAATTATACTGAGCATGCAATGAATACACGAAATAAATTTTGGGACTGGGCTGTGGTAATTATTGAAATCTTGGTTGCTGTCCCCTCATTGACTGATGCATACATGCAATTTTTGCAGCGCATGTGCGACTACAAGTCACCCTTCCTAAATAAAAGTAAATTTATTATTCAAATCAATTACTTTGTGCTAATGAATCAGGTACAGCTTGTTTTATAAGTAACTAGAGGCTGCCCCGCGGTTTCACTCGCGCAGATTTCTCATAATCACAAACATCATTTTTTTCCCGTCCCTATGGTAATTTCGGAAAATCCTTTCTTAGTGCTCACCTACACTCCCTAAGGAACCTACATGCAAAATTTCAGCCCGCTACGCCCAGTAGTTTCGGCTCTGCGTTGTCTGTCAGTCAGTCAGTCAGTCAGTCAGTCAGTCAGTCAGTCAGTCAGTCAGTCAGTCAGTCAGTCAGTCAGTCAGTCAGTCAGTCAGTCAGTCAGTAACGGAAGAGTTTTATATATATTGACTAGAGGTTGCCCCGCGGTTTTTCCCGCGCAGATTTCTCATAAACACAAAAATCCCGTTTTGACCCGTTCCCGTGGTAATTTCGGGTAATCCCTTCTTAGTGCTCACCTACACTCCCTAAGGAACCTACATGCAAAATTTCAGCCCGCTACGCCCAGTAGTTTCGGCTCTGCGTTGTCTGTCAGTCAGTCAGTCAGTCAGTCAGTCAGTAACGGAAGAGTTTTATATATATAGATTTCAAATAAATTACTCTTTACACACACGCAATACTCCCATTAGTGCTTCGACAAGGTTTTTATTTTAGGGAAAAGGCACTTAGGTAACTTCTAATTTATTGGTTCTGTAATCAACAAATATTGTAATTCATTTTAACATTTTTACTAAATAAGTTTTCTTCCAGCATCGGTACATGAATCGGATAATTTGATATAAGGATCATTTGTTTCCAATCATCCTGACCAAAAGCAGTTTTTTTTTGCAAAAACCCTAGTATAATTTAAAAAATGTTAAACCTTCCTTAACTCTGATTGGCTAGAGTATATTGCTTGCTGTCGCACTCTTATTCCGATTGGTTCTCTGTAGCGTCAAATGTATGTTAACTAACCAATCAGAAGACAGTTAACTAGCCAGCATTAATCTAGCCAATCAGAGTTAAGGACGGTTTAAATTTTTTTCAATTATACTAGGTTTTTTTTGCAAAAAAAAACTACTTTATGTCAGGATGATTGAAAATAATCCTATTATCAAATTATCCGAATTTTCGCAAAATCCCTAGGTTTTTTGCAAAAAAACTGATTATCAAATCTTCCTACGACATATGCAAGAATTAAATAGAAAAACATATTACTCGGAACTCAAAATAATATTTGAAACCAAAATAAATTCAATTTGTCTTCATTGTTAGATATATTTCACATTTAAAACTTATATCTTACAAAAACAACCAGCGACATAGAGAAGCGCAACGCGTGACACTATCGCGGCAGGAGTCACAAGTCGGGCTACTTCTCGTATCTAAGGTCTCATCAAGACTGTTGCCGAAAACTCGCGAATTCTTTTACAAATAACCAACTAACAATGTTAATTTCGTACTGCCTTGCGTACAAAATTTTTCAGTATATTATTATAGACTGTCATTTGGGATGGTAGCTTGCCAACAGTGAAGAATTTTTCAAATCGGTTTAGTACTTTCGTAGCCTATTCAATGCAAACAAACAAACAAAGACATAATAAAATATTTCCTCTTTATATGATGGTATAGATATAGATCAGTGACTCGAAAACTTTTTTTTTTATATCCTTATGAAATTATGACTGTTTAACTAAGGCATGTAGCATTTATAAGTATGGATGGTTAATCAAAGATGTTTGCTTTTTTTTTAAAGTACAGAATAAAGATTGATCCATTGACGTAAACGTATTTACAAAGATGATCACCTCGCTTTTATAATTTTGTAAAATTTAAACTTGAATAAACTTTATTTATTTATCAGTCGTTGATCATCTTTTATTCGATTTTTAAACTATATTACTTATCTTTAATTCGGCCGCTTGTAAAAACTATTTGAAATATAATTGCAGAGAGTATGAAAGCGTACAGCCTGCCTAGTGCATTTGCTCATAAATAAGAGCTGAATAAAGTCGGCGTGGGTGACGCGATGGCTCGGCGTCCGAACTGATAGTTTCGCTCTGACTTCTGTGTGTTACAACTTACAACTATATACGCTTAAAACACATATAAAAAACTTTACACTATTTTATAATTTTTTCATAAAGAAACATATTAAGCCTAGGAGAAAAATCCAACAAAATAACGCAAATGGCTAAACCTGCCTTTTTTTTTGTATGTTGTATCCTTGACACGATTGATCTGTGGGCAAAGCTCTGTCCAATGTTAAATGTTTGGCGGCTGAGATGATGTTGCGGCTTTGGTCTAGTTATACATACCGACTTGTCCACAGTCACAACTTTACGGGTTCTCTAACCAGCTAAATCGTAGACATAGTTTGTCAGGTTATGATAAATATATTACTCTACAAAGGTGTTATTTTCGTCAAGCTAGAAACAAAATTGAAAGCAAGAAATAACTTTTAATACGCAATGTGTACAAACCTTTACAGTTGCAGAAATTCCTTATTGTTCCTGGTCTGGCGCGACAAATAACCGTTTGGGACGTGAGACGCACACGTTTGCATTTTTAAACACCCCTATCTCCTTTATGTCTTGTTGATTTCAGACGTAGAGCCTTGCTGCAATTCCTGGGCACAAATCTACACTAATCAATATATATAAAACTCTTCCGTTACTGACTGACTGACTGACTGACTGACTGACAGACAACGCAGAGCCTAAACTACTCGGCGTAGAAAGCTGAAAATTGGCACGCGGGTTCCTTGGGGAGTGTAGGTGAGCACTAAGAAGGGATTTCCCGAAATTTCCACGGGAACGGAAAAAACGGGATTTTTGTGTTTACGAGAAATCTGCGCGGGTGAAACCGCGGGGCAGCCTCTAGTATTATATATAGGAAAGTTTTGATTGTTGGAATCGATTGATCTATCGACCTTTTCCTAAAATTATGTGGCAAACATTACCTGAAATAATATCAATTTACAATTTTATTAAGAAGCTCACGTTGCAGTTGAACCGAAGTTGTGGATAAAGTAGAGATATAGGTAATATAGATAAGATAATGCTCTTTAAACTAATATAGTATTATGTATTCTAAAGATATAAATAAGAATCGTTATAATAACGGCCTTTCTGTTAGAATCAAGGCCTCAGAAAAGTTAGAATGAAAATGTGGAATGTTTTTCTTTCCTCTGTTTTGAATGTTCTGTTGTCGTGATGTAGACTTTTAAATAAAAAAGTCTGGATAAGTTTTCCGTTTCAGATCTCTGATTTTACAAAAAAATCAAATTATATAACTTTTGTGACAGAAGTTTGTCATTGTTTAAACTTATTTTATCAATGTGGGCAAAAATAATGTATGAAATTGTAAATAAGTAGGTAAAAATTAATACTCTGATATTGTAGCAGCACTCCGATATTGTAGCAAGGGAATCTGTCTGAACCGTTTGATTACTTATAAAGCTTAGCGCTGGCACTAAAATTTCAACTAAAAAGTCATGATTTCAAATTTTGTTCATGTCTCTTCTTACAAAGCTTGAAAAAATCGTCAAATTTAGAAAACAGATGCAAAGCCATACAAAACCCTGCAAAAATGTAGAGTATTTCTGCGAACAAGTACTGATACTCTTCAAAATTTAAGATTTAAAATTAATACGTTAACCTCAACCTTTCGTGTTCAAAAGTGGTCCAACGACAGCCGACCGACCAACACCCGTGTCATCTTTCACAACCGCTTACCCGGATAACGACCGGTTTCCATGTCTACAAGTATATTCCTGTCCGGATCTGTTTTCCTGGCAAATACCTAAACGCTAAACAGCAATTAGGTAGTTATTATTTTCTTCAGTTTCCTCTTACATAATTTTTGTTTTAACATAATAAAGAAAGAGAGGCTTTTAAAGTTTTTTATTGATCTTTGATCTAAAACGGTCGTTTCTGTCCTGTTGTTTAGAAAACAGAAAAACCTTGAGTGTGAAAAATATCTTCAACTTTTGGACATGATTTGTTTATCTAGTATCTTCTCCGTGTTTACAAATCGGTCGTACAGAATTAAATTTTGAAAAGCATGTTTTTTCTTTGAGAATCAAACGTTAGATGAAGTTAAAAATTATTTCAAGACATAAGAAAAAATCTTATTCCGCCGCGCAAATACAATGTACACTCTAACATCTAAAAAATGTTAGAAAAGTGTTAAGGGGGCTGCTAGACTGTTTGCACTTAATTAGGGGGATCGCTTGGAGCGCTTTTACGGCTGTTGCTACGCTGTGGAGCAAACAGCGAGAACATAAACCTTCAAATAGTACTCGACCGACGGTCAGCTCAGCGCTGACGTAAGTAGGACGTGGCGTTGAAGTTGAAACTCATGCAGGTTCAAAAGCGTCGTATTACTGAGGCTGATAATACCATAGTAGCATTATACTTATTATAACAGTTTTTTTTATTATAGAAAGCCCTTTTCATAGTAACTGAGAAAAATTATAAATACTAAATTCTCTAAGTATAGAGTTTTCTCGTTTGTCCATCATATTTTTCTCTGTGCATACGCACCCACTGCCGCTGGCGCTATTAGAATTAGCAATTCTGTTATTGTGGCTTGCATTTTTGCTATAATGTTCTATACTCTACTTAATGTCTATTTAGTATGACACTAGCTAGCAACGCTTTAGTAGTGGTCTCGTTTTTGTAATAAGTAGGTATGCAAATTAATGCATAGTTATAAAAGTTTTTAATCAATCTTGCCTGTCAGATCAATCAGACCACCGCATTTTTCAGATTGGTAGGGAGTTTGTTAGAGTTGAAGAAAACAAACAATAAAAATGTGTCTATATAATCCACGAGCTTTTCCGGCTTACTTCGTTACTGTTAGGTTTGTAATTTTACAACCTAGCTTGAACGTACCTTAATAAAAAAAAAAGAGGTTCTTAATTTGTCCGCAAGAGGCGCTACCCTGTTTCCCTTTTTACTTTCGTAGTCTGTACTAGAGTATACCAGTTTTGTGTTTTACAATAAATTTGTTAAATAGAATTTCTTACTGTTTTATTCATAATCCTGCCAATAATCTCTTAGAAACTAATAGGTTATGGGCCCAGGCATCAATAAAATAGTAAAGAGCAGTCAGTAAACTCGGTAAAAGTGAAAAGATAAATAGCGGCCGGCGTGCAGAAAATAACCTCAAAATGGACGTCTCTGGTTTGAAAATGAACATAGAACGTTTTGACGGAAATAATTTCCGTCAATGGAAATTCCAAATAAAATGTGCCTTGAGAGCCAAAGGAATCGATATTTCTATTAAAAAACCAGCAAAAGACGATGAGCAGTGGATAAAGAATGACGGCCTGGCTATGTTCATTATGACGTCGGCAATGGATTTCAGACAAATTGCACTCATAGAAAACTGCAACAGTGCATTAGAAGTGCTCAACAAGCTTGAATCTATATATGAACAAAAATCAGAATTTAATAAAATGTTAGTTCATGAACGATTTTACAACTACAAAATGAATCATTCAGATAGCATGGCGCAACACATATCAAAGGTCGAAAGTTTAGCCCAGCAGCTGAAAGACAGCGGCGAGCAGATTAGCGAGACTGCTATTATCACAAAGATTATCAGTACATTACCTCCCAAATATCGCTCTCTACGTCAAGCCTGGATGTCTCTAGACAAAAGTCAACAAACAATTCACAACCTCACTACTAGACTCATGGATGAAGAGGCCAGTCTAACAACTGATGAAAAAAATGAGATAGCTCTCTTATCAATGCAAGAAAAGGCGAAGAGGAGTAATGAAGGCAACTTTGATAATACGCGCCACCGATTTACCTGCTATAACTGTGGAAAGCGTGGACACTTTGCACGAGATTGTCGTGTTAAGAAATCTGGAAAATATAACCAAGAGCAAAGTAATATGTTGGCATTTAATGTGGAACAATATGTTAATCTGTCAACAGATTCTGATGAAGAAATCTGGTTACTTGATAGTGGAGCTTCTATGCACATGACCTTCAGGAAGGATTTTTTCCTTAATTTTGAAGTTATTGAAGACAACAACCGATTTGTTCGATTGGGAAACAAACAATGCCTTAAAGTGTGTGGAGTTGGAGCTGTGTTAATAAACAAGTGCATCAATGGACAGTGGGAGCATAACATCATAAATGATGTGCTGTATGTGCCAGACCTTCGTCGTAATTTGTTTTCTGAAGGTGCTATCATGCGCTTGGGTTATGTCATAGTTAAAAAGAACTCGCTTGCTTTGATATATAAAGCAAACAAAGTGGTTTTGAGTGCTACAATAAAGTCAAGTAATTTATGTGAAATGAACTTTAAAACAGTGAAAAATGCCAGTTGCAATGCAGTGCAAGTGCACAACAAGGACTCTATAAAGACCTGGCATGAAAGGTTGGGACATTTAAATGTGAAAGAAATAAAAAACATGATAAAAAATGGACTTATAAACTGTAGTGACAGTGATTATGAAAAATTTGTATGTGAAATATGTTTGTATGGAAAACAAAGTCGGTTTCCATTCCACTCTTCTGAGCGAGGCGAGCTGAGACCTGGAGACCTGATCTACAGTGATGTATGTGGACCTATGAGTGAGCCTTCAATACAAGGTAGGAGATATTTTGTCCTATTTAAAGATGCTTCATCCAGCTTCCTGTATGTTTACTTCATGCGACACAAAAGTGAAGTTTTGAACCACTTTGTGGCCTTCAATGCTGTTGTGAAAAATAAATTTGGACGTGACATTGGTACACTGCATACTGATAATGGAACTGAGTATGTCAATCAAGGTTTTAAGGATTTTTTGACTGAGAAGGGTATAATGCATGAGTGTACGGCTCCATATACACCACAACAAAATGGACGAGCAGAAAGAGAGCTACGAACAATAGTAGAATGTGCACGCTCCATGCTTTATGGTCGCGACCTGCCATTAGCGCTTTGGGCTGAAGCAGTGGCATGTGCAGTGTATTTGCTAAACAGAACAACTTCTAGTCAGACACCAAATAGCTCTCCCATTGAAATATGGTCAGGTGTAAAACCAAACCTTCAACATATCAGAATATTTGGTTCCACCGGTTTTGTCCATGTTCCTGATGTCAAAAGAACAAAGTTAGAGAAGAAAAGCCAAAAGATGATTTTAGTAGGGTATGAGTATGAGAATTACAAAATGTATGATCCAAATACACACAAAATCAAAATATCACGTGATGTTGTTTTTGATGAGAGTGCTCATTCGTCAAGTATACCAATTAAACCATGTGTTATTGAAATTGAGGAATACAATAATAAAGAAATCCCAAATTATGACATAACAACGACTTTAGCACCAATAGCGTCAATAACACCATGTCAGACCCAAGCAGATGATGAAGATGACACTGAAGATAGTTTGAGAAGTTGTAATAGTGATGATGCAAGTTATGAACCATCACAAGATGATACTGTTGACTCAGAGCAGGTCACAAATACTATCAATCTTAGACCAAGAGTAAATAAAAACTATGAACTAAATATGGTTGAATTGAATGTTCCCTTGTCTTATGAGGAGGCACTGAAAAGTCCACAGTCTGCAAAGTGGGTAGCAATTGAGGAAGAGCTGAAAGCACATGAGGATAATAACACATGGACAATTGTTGAACAAACTGAGAAAAAGCCCATTACGTCAAAGTGGGTGTTTAAAATAAAACAAAACAAAGATGGAGACGTTGAAAGATACAAAGCTAGACTATGTGCCCGAGGTTTTACCCAGACAAAGGATGTAGACTATTCTGAAACATTTGCACCAACAACAAGATATGATTCCATCAGAATATTGTTAAGCTTGGCTGCCAAGTACAAGTATGAAATAATACAATTTGATGTAAAGACTGCGTTCCTCTATGGTGAACTTGAGGAAGAAATATTTATGGAAGTTCCAGTGGGTGTAAGTTCTAAAAACGGTCAAGTGTGTAAACTAAATAAATCCCTGTATGGACTCAAACAGGCACCTCGGTGCTGGAATACAAAGTTTACTGGTTTTCTAAAATCTTATGGCTTCATACAATTAGAATCTGATTATTGTGTTTTTAGAAGTAAGATAAACAATGAAACTGTTTTGTTAATTCTGTACGTAGATGATGGACTGATTTTTGCGTCAAAGAAATCATCGCTTGAATCGGTTATTGCGGCCCTTAGAACTAATTTTGATGTAAAAGTTATGGATGTTAGTTACTTTGTAGGTTTAGAAATTAAACAGACTGAAAAATCTATTTGTATTAGTCAGAAAAACTATATAGAGCAAATTATTAAAAAATTTAACATGTCAGAGGCTAATACTTGCTCTACACCTGTAGACCATAAAACAATATTGTTTAATTCTGAAGAAAACACAAATGTAAAATTTCCCTACAGAGAAGCTGTTGGTTCACTATTATTTTTATCTTCTGTGTCTCGTCCTGATATTTCTTATGCTGTTAATCTAGTTTGTCGTCATGTGAACAATCCAAATCCTAGCCATGTAAATGCTGTCAAGCGAATTTTTAAATACCTAAAAGGTACAGAAAATTTAGGTATAAGATACAGTGGTAATACTGAATTGGTAGGATATTCTGACTCTGATTATGCTAGTGACTTAGAGTCTCGCAAGTCTACTACTGGCTATGTTTGCATTATGAATAATGGCCCTATAACATGGGCAAGTCGAAAGCAGCAAACTGTAGCACTTTCCACTATGGAAGCAGAATTCATGGCCGCTTGTGACGCAACTAAAGAACTCATATGGCTAAAACAATTTCTTAATGAATTAGGAGAAAAAGAAACTTGTGTAAATTTGTTTGTAGATAATCAGGCTGCTATAAAATTAATTAGTAATCCTGTTTATCATCAAAGATCTAAACACATTGATATAAAGTATAAGTTTATTCGTGAAATGGTGGAAGAAAAATTGTTAAATTTAAAGTATGTTCAAAGTTCAGATCAGTTGGCTGACTTTTTAACAAAGCCATTGCCTACTCAAAAATTCTGTTTAAATAAAAATAGAGTTCTTAATTGTATTGATTAGTTTGCATGTTAAGTACCTACTCTGTTATACCTCTGTTAAAATTTTAATATAGTTTATTTTTTGTTCTTTGTAAAATTAGTGGGAGTGTTAGGTTTGTAATTTTACAACCTAGCTTGAACGTACCTTAATAAAAAAAAAAAGAGGTTCTTAATTTGTCCGCAAGAGGCGCTACCCTGTTTCCCTTTTTACTTTCGTAGTCTGTACTAGAGTATACCAGTTTTGTGTTTTACAATAAATTTGTTAAATAGAATTTCTTACTGTTTTATTGATAATCCTGCCAATAATCTCTTAGAAACTAATAGTTACGCCATAGAATATAAGATACTACAAAAGACTTGGCTCTATCGACTATGTTCTTTTGACTGCCTAGAATGGGCGAATAAAAGTACAAACAACAACAACAAACCACCTGTCAAAATATGTAAACAATCGAAAAAATATTGCACCTTGGGTTACATTATTGGACTTTCGGAAGGATCCCTAAATTTTTTGAAAATCTAATATAGCCTATGACACTCGGGGATAGTGTAGCTTCCTACCAGTGAAAGAATTTTTCAAATCGGTTCAGTATTTCCGGAGCCTATTCGTTACAAACAAACAAACAAACAAATCTTTCCTCTTTATAATATTGGTATAGATAAAATAAGAAAACATTTATGTAGAATAAAATTTATTGTAAATATTTAATATACCTGTGAGGTAATTATCATTATGATTTGTCATTGTATCGAAGGTCTTAGAAACTATATTTCATATAGCCTATATTTTTATTAAATTAAAATTAAATTAAAGAAAATTAAATTTACCTTCACAGATTAAGAGAAGGAATAATACAGACTAATCCTCTTTTAAACTCAACACAGTGAGCCCAATCGTTCCAACCCGAGATTTTTTCGCAATATTTTTTGCATGGAATGGCCCATTATGGTTTATTTATGACTGGAACTCTCAAAGAGTTCGCGTCCTCGGCTCAACTCTTCTTTTACTATGTGTAGATAATTCTTTCTTCCAAATAAAGTGTCACCTTTATTTTTGTGCTGATAATAAATATCGCTTGCTCTCATAATGCTTGCCTTTTTAACAACATAATGTGAGAAATCACGAATAAAATATTACCTCAATAATGTACTTATTAAGTATCTTTTAAATATGTAACAATTACAGTAATCTAAATAAAATTTTATCAAAAAGATAGTATGCCAATAATTTAACAATTTATTGTGGCTACGCCGTAGCTGCGTAGCTGCTGACGTAGCATGATTATTTGTCCCTACTATTTATGTGGCAATAATATCAAATTTATGATCAAAACTGTTCAAAATTTAAAACATATATAAATATATAACTTAGATATCTTAAAATAAAATAACGGCAGACTATACCATCAGAACGAAAGTAGTCTAGGAAGTAAAAAGTTTCGACGCTTCCAGCTTACTCAAAACGGGAACTTAGCAAATGACACCGCGGGGAATGAGAATAAACCGCAATATCTCTATGGCCCTGCCTGAACAAGAACGCCGCCACCCGAAAGTTTTTCTTAAACTTTTCTAGGTACGGTTTTGAAGGAAACTAAGATCTTAAGACCGTCTTTTTCGTATAGATAATGTTAATTTATTTATCTTAGTAGTTTTTTTTTTGCAGACTTCGCTACGCGGTTTATTGGGTAACGATGTCGACCATCATACAGCAGATCCAAATTAGCGCGGTCGAATATTGGTATCATGAATATTGGTATAAAATTTCTGGTTTTTGTGCGACTGTAATACAGGTTGGATATTGAATGGAATTCATGGGAACCAGTCGGTACTTAATGAGAGGTAGTACTTAATGAGAGGTATATATAAGTACCAAATTGTAGACCAAATATCCATTGCATAATTACTCTTTAAATACTCAGTATAAACGTAATGCGTAGTTCTAGCAATACAGTTGTTTGTTACACTGCTTTCCATCCAGGAGAGATAAATATTATTTTGGCATTGTTTTCGCTGCGATGTTCGTAAGCGACACATCTCGGGATGCAGTTAAACAATAAAATGGGTTTATTACGGGTGTTTCGGAAGTAGCGATATAAACAAGATTGAGTGCTCAAACCGCATTGTTGGATTTTCACGGATTCCATTAAAAATAACTATGTTTAATATAGTAGTAAACACAATACAACTTTCCACTATATCTATCAGTCTGAAATCTGATATTTATATTAATTTAGCAGAGAAATGAAAGTAGAATAAATGCGGTGGAGATGAGGTCATTGAGGAGTATGTGTGGTGTCACTATAAATTATAGATTGAGGAACGCTGTTATCAGAGAACGTTGTGGTTTGAAAGAGGATGTAGTGACCAAGATTGAAAAGGGCATGCTTCGGTGGTTTGCTCACTTAGAGCGGATGGATGACAGGAGATTGACGAAAGAAATATATAGAGCGGATGCGGAAGGCACGGTTGGAAGAGGTAGGCCACGGAAAACGTTCACCGACCAAATTGGTGACGTTCTGAGGAAAGGGCGCGTGAAGAGTTCACGAAACCGACGTGCGTGTATGAAAAGGCTTATGACTGTAGAAGAAGTGAAAGAAGTGTATCAGGATCGTAGCAAGTGGAAATCAATTGTCTCTGCCTACCCCAATGGGGTACAGGCGTGACGCTATGTATGTATGTATGAATTTAGCAGAGATAATCCTACTATAAAAAAATAAAATAAACGAATACTTGTTTTAATCTAAATTTCGCGCTTCTATATCGAGAATATCAAATCACTTTTAATTAGCAGCGTGTAGCTATTTCATCTTACGTTGGATTAAAAGAACCACCGCAAACTAAAAACCAAACGCAACGCATCAAAATATTCAAGAAATATGAAAAGTATCGGCGCTATAAGTCTGGCTTAGGGCTAAATATTTGGAATAATACTGTAGAAAAATCAGCCCATGTTAAAGTTATCGGAATTATTTAAACAGACTGATTAAAACGATGTCTTGTCGGCCGGGTTATGTGTTATGTAGTGCTCCACCGCATCGGAGGGAAATGAAAATCAGCAGCGCACCGCACATCCTTTCAGCCACCGTCGTCGCTAAATTGGAAAAGCAACACCTGGCACTCGGTCGTGTTTTCAAAACATCACTTTTAGCGCTTGTGATTTCCTTTGTTTCTGTTTTATTAGCACTGTACATATAACCGATTGTCTATATTCAAACTGGCAGGTTTTGGTTTTTATTACAAGCGCTAATCTGATCAATAAACAATACCTCGGTATGTAATGCCGTAATGCCGTGGCGGTTTTCTTACTCTGAGGTAATGCCTGAACAATTCTCAATCAGTCACCTTACCTCCAATCAAACAAATTTTGGTGTGCCACTGCTGCAATGGATGAGAGGATCTAACTAAATCAATTAAATTAAAATATTTATCTTCTAGTTAGTTATGGAGTGCCAAAAGTGTAAAAAAACATTGCCTACAAAGAAGGGGTCACTATTTACGTGCTTGGGACAGTGCCAAGGAACTTTTCATAAGACTTGTGTAAAAGGTTTGGCCGCCGACATCAAGGCAGGACGCACCCGCCATTTTTGTAACAACTGTGAGGACGACGAAAGCGATTGTGAAATTCCAGAAGAGCACGAAAGCAAGTCTGACAAGGTGCTTTCGGACATCAACAGGAAAATCGGCGTTATTAACGAGGTGAAGAAGCAGATGGACACCGTAGTACAGTCCATTGCTTTCTTAGCTGAAAAGTATGAAACGCTTCGAAACGAGCACTTAGAGGTCAGCGCTAAGGTATTGCAGCTGGAAAAAGCAGTTACTAATATGTCTAACAAGTGTGTATTCCTTGAAAAACAAAATGGAGCGCTTGAACAAAAAATTTTGGACATAGAGCAGGCTTCCCGCCAAAATAACCTCCAAATCGTGGGCGTTGAAGAACTCCCGAATGAGAAACTATCTGAATTGATGATCAAGCTAGGGGAGTTAATCAACGTCAATTCTTCTACTATTGAGTGGGCCAGAAGAATGCCGGCGCGCAAAGACGGTAGACCTTCGGCGATTTTAGTAGGGTTTGGGACCGCTGGTATTGCAACACGAGATTTATGGCTACAGCACCGACGTGATAAACAAATAACTAGTAACCTTGTGACGGAAGGGTCAGCGAAGAACCGTGTTTTCATTAACGAGGATCTGTCACGGGAAGTTAGAGAGCTTTTGTGGAAAACAAAGACGGAGCTAACGGAAGCTAAATACAAATGGGTGTCGAATGGCAAGGTGCTGGTGAAAAGGAACGACGGAGATAAGGTCATCAGAATTAGGTCTGTGAACGACATCAACCAGATTAAGGCTGGTAATGCTTGAAAATTTTCTTATTATATGGTTGTTTTTTCTACTGTGGCTAATTATTTTTTATAACATTCTTTGATTTACAGGATGTTGATATTTTTGATAACTGTGTAACATCAAGGAACGTTGATACTCTCTCTGAGTGGGTATCAGCACTACCTATAAAAAGGAATAGTTTAAGTTTGTTTCATCTAAATATAAGATCTCTTAAAAGGAACTTTAATGATCTCACAATATTGTTAGAAGACTATTTAGATTTATTTAATTTTATAGTCTTGACTGAACCTAATATTAACTTTAACTTATTGTGTATGTACCAAATACCTGGGTTTGATTTAAATACCTATACAAGAAATGGTAGAAGGGGGGGGGGAGTCCTTGTTTACTCAAAAACTGAACTATGTGCCCGCATTCTTCTACCAACGAAAGAAATGCTTACTGCTGAATGTGTTATGATATCTACTGACAGAAGTATTATAATATCTATTTATAGACCTCCTAAGATAAATAATCAACAAAAAATTGCTGAATTTCTAATAGAGTTCAATGAACTTATTCAATCATTGCCAAAAAATAGAGAAATAATTTTATGTGGAGATATAAATTTAAATTTATTAGAGGTAGGTAATAAGCATGTACTAGAGTATGAAGACATGTTGTCTTCCTTTGGATTTGTAAAATGTATTAACAGTGTAACAAGAAGGGAAATCGTCAAAGAAAACATTGTAGAGTCATGTATTGATCATATATATGTACGTACATTTACTTCAGCATTATATTCGGCAATCATACAACATAAAATCTCAGATCACTACTGTATAGCCGTGTCACTTTTATCTGAAGAACCTGAAGTGCCTAATAATTGTCTAAATAAAACCAAAGTGATTCTTGATAACTTTTTAGTTAGACAAAAACTTCAGTCATGTAGTTTTGATCATCTTCTAGATATTGAATGCCCTATTGAAATGTATACTAAACTTGTAGAAATAATAACAAAAATATATAGTGAAAGTTACAAAGAAGTGCATTTAAAAATAAGTAAAAGAGACAACAAGTGTTGGGTTACTAAGAACTTGAAAAATATGATAAATGAAAGAGATAAACTTTTTAATATATGGCTTAATGATAAGAAAAATATGTTAAAGCGCTTAAACTATACAAAATACAGAAATAAGTGTAACAAAGCATTCTTTAAAGCTAGAAATGAGTATGAAAAAAAGGAAATTTTAGACTGTAATGGCAATATTAAAAAGCTATGGAATAGAATAAATAAACTATTAGGTAATAATAAAAAATCTACAGATGAGATAATATTAAAAAACATGAGAGATACAGGGTCCCCTACTGATATTTGTAATAAATTTTCAGAAAAATTTTCTAAGGATGTACAGGATATTAGACATCTATGTAATAAGCAATTCCTTATTAGAAATAACTATGCAGTTGATTCCCTTGTCTCAATGAGGTGGAAACCGGTTAGCAGTGTTGATGTTTTAAGGGTTCTAAGGATCATGAGCGCTGACAAGGCGGCTGGGGTGGACCGGGTGAGGATGAGGGATTTAAAATGCATAGATGAAAAAATTAGTCCTATTTTGGCTAGAATAATCAATCTTTGTATACAACAAACTAAATTTCCATGTAAACTTAAAGAGGCTGTTATCCGTCCTATTTATAAAAAAGGTAGTTTTAGTAACTATAGTAACTATAGACCAATTGCTATTTTAGCTAGTATTGAGAAAGTGATAGAGAAATGTATAATTAACCAGATAAATAAGTTTTTGTCAGTAAATAATGTTTTGTGTCCTAGTCAACACGGATTTCAGAAGGGTAAAAGCACAAATACTCTTTTATCAAAATTTACAGATGAGGTGAATGGATATCTTAATGATAAAAAATTTGTAGTAGCCATATTTTTTGATTTTAAGAAGGCTTTTGACACCCTCCAGCACGGGACGCTAACTCTGGCTATGTCTGAATGTGGTGTGAGAGGCCCATTGAATGATTGGTTCAAGGAGTACCTCACTGAACGCACTTATCGTGTTAAGGTGGGAGAGGTGTGTAGCGACCCACCATGCCAGGTGGACTGTGGTGTTCCGCAGGGATCTGGGTGTGGTCCGGTTTGCTACCTGATGCACGTTAACTCCCTATGTGCTACGGTTCAGCACTGCACTACTTATATGTTTGCTGATGATCTATGTGCTCTACGTGCCGGTAGGGACATGGCTGAGGTCTGTCGTCTTGTGCAGGAGGATGTGGATAGAGTGGTTAAATGGTCTCATGATAATGGTATAATTTTAAATTCTGCTAAAACTCAATTATTGGTAATCCATTCGCCTTACGCCTGTATGCCAGATATCCCTTGTAAAATATATACTCATTCTTATGAATGTATACATGCTAATTTTGTTAATTGTTCTTGTAGTCAGATAATTAGAATTCCACAGGTTACCTATCTAGGAATGCAAATAGATGAAAACTTTGGTTGGACAAAGCACATTGAATATATTTTGAATAAACTAAGAATATTATTAGGTAAATTTTATCAACTTAGTTTTAAAGTGCATACTGGAGTGCTCAGGTGTCTGTACTTGGCTTTAGTTGAGTCTGTTATTAGCTATGCTCTTGATTGCTATGGTTCAACTTTTAAAACTTACATTGAAAAGATAGATAAAATGCAAATTAGATTTTTAAAATTAATAGTTGATAAAAAAGTTAAAAGCAAAAATGGGGACAACTACAAAAAACTTTTTGAGATATGCAATGTACTCCCAGCTAGTCAAAAATATAGATACCTCTTAGCAATAAACAACCATAGCAATCAGGCGCATAGAGTATCTATACAGCATGGTGCAGGCACCAGAGCGGCACTATCTGGGAAATTTGAAACTGTCAGGGTAAACAATTATTTTGGTGGCAGAACGTTGTTAAGACAAATTCCTATTATATTTAACGAGATGCCCTCTTCTATTCGAAATGAATGTAAAAAATCTGTATTTGCTAAACTCTATAAAATACATTTAATTGAAAAGTATGTAAATAGCTAACTACAGTACATCTATAGATTAAGAGGACTGAAGTATGTTATCTTCAATACAATTTAAAGTTTTAACAAACTAATGTTAAGCTGTTAAATATTTTCTAATATATTTAAGTTTAGGCTTTTATTTTCTGCAGACAAACCCCAATGTGGGTTTTGCAGAATTTTGTTAATTTTGTCTAAGAAATTTTTAATAAATAATTTTGAATTTGAATTTGAATTTGATTGCTATGCTTTGTGTCTGTATTGTATGTCTTTTGATTGTTTTTTTAAAACAAAGCACATTCATTTGTTTTTTGTTGCTTTAAAATATTCGATGAGTGTAGTTTTCGGTAGGTAGTGTAGAGAGTACAGTACGTATACTTACTTGTATAGGTGTGTATATGTGGACGTTAATTTAAAATGGTAGGTAAATAGTTTATAGGGTAACATGCCCTATTACGGCGCGTTTTGACGACACGGTAAAAAAATAAGCATTTCTAAATATTTAAGCAGATATTTGAAATTTTTTTTGACACTCATAATAATTATATTTTCTATTTCAGTTGTCGTTTTATTTATTCTAGAGTGATAATTAATTTTAAATAAATATTTTTTCTGACAATTCGGAATTCCTATTACGGCGGCAAAAAAAAGTTTGAAGCCCATTACGGCGGTAAGCACTGCCTATTACGGAGTATGGGATGCCAACACACGCACGATGAAACATTTTCATCTCAGCCCACGGTTCCGTGCAATCAGAAAATGGTATGCAATGGCTGTAATTGTTACTGGCACTGTACATAAATACAGGTTCTTCCTAGTAAGGGGCTATTTTGATAATATTTTGTGTATCAACTATTAAATAAATGGCCTCGCGCTAAGAAGTTTCCAGTAATATAATTAGTTTAGGAAACACGAATAATAAATATTTGGCTGTATGGGCTATTATGTTCCTTTGCCTGACCTGAAAGGGCGATAACAAAACAACAATCAATCAATCAATCTACGGCATCGTAACGTTCTCCCATCTCTCTGCACAACGGAACGGAATGAATTAAATATGGGGACGATTTTTATTTATAAGCCGCGCTGATAAGCGCGTTGTATTGTATGGGCTGTCTCGCTTCTCAACTCTTCCCTCATACTAATATACGTGAGATAGCATTCGTTCGGCCGCCATTTTCAAATCGTTTGTTTATGTTAAAAGCGTAATTGGTGTGAATTTGGCTTGCTTCTTAACATAATTTTTAATATTTGTTGTTAATCTACATTAAGTGAAGTTACAAATGATCATTATTTTATGTCTGTTGACCAGGTCAATATCTCAGTAGAGGCTCGACAAAAGTTTGTTCAAAAAAGGAAGAATTTGGCACATTTTTTGAATTTTTCTCTAAATTTCCATAATTTTTTGAAGTTTTTAATATTTGTTAGTATTCTTTTGACGACAAATAAAATATCAAGAAATTTTTTCATTAAAATTAATCGAGCCGTTTCGGAAATTAGTGCTTTTGGCAGACAGACAGACGGACGGATGGAAAAGACATATTAATAACGTCCCGGGATGTGTACCCGATACCTTAATCAATAAACTGGCACGAACCTAAACTAAGAACTTCCTCTTTTCTAAAATCGGTTAAAAATAGGTACTAAAACACTTCTTCTGAAGTTAAAAAATACTTTTGTGAAAATTGGTTTTTACAAAATCGAAATAATCGCGGACAAACATGTAAACAAATATACATACAGGTCGAATTGATAACCTCCTTAACCCTTTTTTTTTTTTTTTCGTTATAAAACTTTAATTTGAAAACGGCCCGGACGTGGGTTTTAATAATCCTACTAATATTATAAACAACAAAGTTTGTAATAAAGGATGTCTGTAACTCTTTCACGTAAAAACTACAAAATAGATTTTAATGAAACCTTACAAATAAAACATATTTGAAGGAAAATTTAACTGGCGAAGCAGCAGAGTACAGTCAGTGAAGGTTTAGTTAAACGGTAAAAAAAGATGGAAAATTGATTTCTTATCAAGTGGAGAAAGTTAAAAAAAAAGAAAGATACATTTTTTTACAACAACGTTGACACAAACATGCAAAAATGGAACACAAAAAAAACAACAACAAAACAGTAAACCAAAATACAATAATAAATAAAACAACCAACGAATCATAATCAGTTTTGTATGGTGTGTCAAAGTTGCGGTAAAATCTAGTATTAAATTATTATATTGATACGATAAAACTAACCTTAGCATACATTTTTCTGTAAGTTTTTTAATTATTTACTTACCCTATAAAGTGCATTTTAGTTATTTGACGTATGTCAATTTAGACAGGATGTCACGTATTTACCATACAACAAACCAAATAAGTAGACCTGCAGTAAAGCTTTTTAAAATGTACGGTATCTTTATGAATAATATGGTTAAATTATTAGCTCTGTAATTTCCATACACCGTGTTAGGATTCCTTACAGCCTAATACGGTAGGTACTAAAATATCTAATGAGTTTTTATATCCTAATTCTGAAATATAATGTTAAGATATTTCGGTAATGTAAGTTATTACTTACACATAAGAGCACTCTGACTTTACCATAAAACTCTCAAATCGTTAGTAATCGTTGTATTAGACTATTTTTCTTCATTAAAACTCATACGTTAGGTTTCACAGTATTCTAACAAACTTAAAATTTACCGTCAACTTTAAGCGTCAAAAACAAGGATTCTAGTTAAAAAACATGAACCTCCAAAATTGGTTTTATACTTGAGAACTAATGAAAATTACATTTAAATAACGAAATGTTCATAAATTATATTTATTATACCACTAAATTTAAAAATTACCGACACTGCGTTTTTCCTATTACCGATGGTACCCTCCGTAATAGGCGGAACCCTCAAATTCCTAACACGGCAGACTTTTGTTTACTCATATTTACTTGTTTTATTTTATTTTAAACGGAAATCAACTTGATTAACTAAGACTTCTTGAATGTAAAAAGTATTCGAATATAGTAATATAATCTTAAAGTGTTCGTTTGAACTAAAAACGAAGTCTGAAAATTCAATGTTCTACCGCGAGTCAGTCTGCGTTTGTATGAAACAGCTTCTCGCTTCGCTGACGTTACACAAAATAATTAATTTAAGTAATTTTAAACGATTTTAAACGCACGAGTGCTGGGTAATAAGTTACTTGTTAGTTTCCCTTGGACACTATGTAGTCACCTTTACCATACACAGTCACAACGAATCATAAATTGAAAAAGATAAAATAGAGCCGTAATAGGACGTGATTTTGACTACCGCGGTAATAGGACGTTTTACCCTAGTGCATTTTATTTTATTTAATGAAAAAGAAAATTGTGGTAGGTATTATTTCATTAATTTACTGTTTAACAGAAGCACGATACATAATACGGTTCCGCTTTAACGGAACCTTGATCGTGAATATTGCGTTTCCACTTCATTTCGCATATTGGAAGCTGAACAGTGCTGCCAACGGTTTGGAAATACCCCGATTTACGGGTAAATGTTTAAATAGTGTGATAAAAGCGTGATAAATTTAGCTTACTAGGGTATATTAATTTGGAAATTATGTTATTGCATTAAAAAATAAATCTTGAAATTAAATTACAAACGTAAAAGGGGGAAAGACAATAAACATAAGTTTATTTGTAAATTAAATCTTTTAAAGGGCACGAGTTGATAATCAATAAATTAATGAACGCTTTATTGCGCAGTTTAGCTTTTTACATAAAACTTTTTTTTTAATTGATTACCAGCAAGCTGACACTGCAAACTTCGCACTGCCTTGCGCTCTGAATTTTTGAGAATATCCTAAAGACTATGACATTCAGAGATAGTCTAGCTTCCCTTTCCCTACAGTGAAAGAATTTTTGAAATTTGTTCAGTGGTCTCGGAGCTTATTCAATGCAAACAAACACACAATCAAATATTTTCTCTTTAAAAAGATAACTAAGTGTGATATTTGTATGTAAGAAAAGTAAATACGCAGTATTTACCCAACTCTAGCTGTGCTCCATTTCACATATCATGGGGCTTTGTGATGAAACCACAACGAGGCCCAATACTCTCGCCAAGCAATTAGCAAAGCGTAGCCTTTATTACCAGAGACATAAGGTGCAAATGGTATTGAACTGGAACAGACCATTAGAATAGAGTGGCTATGCCGGCCGGAGTCGATGGGATTCGTTCGAGATATAAAGCAAAGGAGTACCCTCTTTTGAAGCATCTTTGCGACCAGGAATGATTGGTATATCTGTTAAATAGTCATTAGCTAAACTACTTTCTACGATTCTTATCAATATCTCTGTGTGAATGATGTAGTAATTAAAAAAAATACAACGTTTGCAAAAATAAAATAATAAATGTATTTATTGTCTACGCAGACATGATGGCCGGTAATAAATTATATATTTTTTTATGAAGATTACAGATAAATTGATATTCAGTTACTATTTTCACGCTTTTCTTTACCGGTTGATTTCTTGTAAGAATATTTTTAAATTATTAGAAAAACTATTTTAGTTAGTTATCTTGTTCCTGTAGACGATTTACGCACAGAAATTCGTCACGGATTTGATCAGCGTAGGTAATAACACTTTTGTCTATAGACTCGTGTGCATAGACTGTAATACCAGAGAAGAAGTGCTTTTTTGAAATACAGAAATACCGGCACGCAACAACCTTTTTATTAATTTGAAGATTTTTAAGATACTTAATTGAATTGTAATTAAATAGTTAAGTATACTAAAACTCGAGTTTAAACAACCTAGCTAACTCTCTCTCTTAAAAAAGAAAGAAACTCATAAAACAAATACGCTCTTCAAACGCGAAAAAAAACCGTTGAAAAAGCAGAAACACTTTGATAAATACGCTTTCGATGGAATATAAATTAAATAAGTCGGTGGATCTCATCGGTAGGATTTTTATTGATGGGTATAATTTATTTGAACGGCACCCGCAGTGTGCTTTGGGAGAAATATGAAAGACATTACAGCAAAAAGGCCTCTTGAAATTTATGAGCATCTCGCAGTTTGATTACGCTCGAGTTTTCATTGGAGCCCTGTTTTAGGGCGCTTTACTTGGAGATATCAACAGAGCACCGTGATCTTCCTTCGAAGTCTTTAGGTCTTCTCTGATTTTATTACTTACATTTTTTATTAGCTGTTAACAATTTGTGGCTTCAAATGTTTTTGTTACATAGTACATACCTTGCTTTAGCGTAAAGCTTGTAATATAAATTAAAAAAAGTTATTTAACGTTTGGCTTTTGTTTAATAACTTTGTTCTGCCAAGCCAACTTTGAAAAGATGTAAGATGCAAGGACAAAACATAGTTATAATGCATATCAACAACAAAATTATATTTCGCATAAAATTAAAGATCTTAATCTTAAAAATATCTTCTTAAAATATTGTAGAAAAACCGTGTTTTCCCGTAGTACCTGGCCTCGCCCCGCGAGTCCGACATGCACTTGACCAGTATTTTGGGGGAACATCGATTGGTTTCGAGTCAGACGAAGTAATTACAGTTAGGATCCAATCTGTTTATTGCCTTGTACCTTCGTTTGAATGTGTGAGCTTGTGATTATGTTTGAATTAATTTACGTATATATATTTATCTTGTATTTTTTTGTTTTCCAAACTATTTGGATGTGTTGTATATGATATCCTTGGACATGTGCTTAGATACGATCGATACCGTCTTCTCCAAGTAATAATGATGGGCAAGATAGAGGGTAAAAGACGCGCTCGTAGAAGAAGGAAGTCGTGGCTCACCAAAATCAAGGATTGGACAAGAGTTGCGAGAGTAGAACAACTTTTTCGACTGGCAGGTGGCAGGAGAAACAGAAGCAATTGCGGAGCTGACAGCCAACCTCCAGTAGTGGAGAGGCACCGAAATAAGAAGAAGAAGTGATGAAGATATAAAAAGATATCTTCATAAATTCAAATTCAATGTTTTTCCTTTATGCGATCTGTGGGTGCATGAGTGTGATTTTTCACTTTAAGGAAATAATCCTAAATATAAACAAACAAACATGTAGATGGTACCTAAGAACTTTATTTTATTCAATTTCCTCATACAAATCTGCGCTTGCTTGCGTACGGAGCAAGACTCTGTTTTTATTTCGTAATTAATTTCCCAGGTGTACTGTAAACAACTGCGGAAGAATAAACAGAGCGGTTCCTTGTTAAAACTTTCTCACATTTTATAATAAAGGCTTTTTAAACTATTCGCTTGTGCCCGTGGCAAAATGCGGAACTGAAGTTTAATATCTGTGTTACAAAAAATGGTATGTGGTTACCAGCGCAGAATAATTGCAATGAAGAAACAATTTTTAACTGACAGAAAAAAGAGGAGATTCTCAAGTCAAACGTTTTTTAGAGTAATAGCACAGGCAGCTTGTGCATACAATATTTCTGCGCAAAATGAAATAGGTATTTAATATATATTATGTAGTATAAACATTTATTTCTAAACATGTAACTAATTCTAGAAATGATTTCACAACCCTCTGCGCAAACATCGATACCAAAGTTTCCCCTTATTACGCCTAATGTCATAAAACGTAACTTTTCATCACCCTATCCAAATGAAACTGCCCATCTACAATGTTACACTTTTACAATGTAAACGTTCACTTATTACAGCAAACTTGTGTCGTTTAAATGCTTTACTTCTAAACTATAGACTACACAGTACCTACATCACCAACTGCAACTGCACTTAGAAGCACACTCCCTCAAGTCAGAAAGTTGTAAGAAAGTTGTCGACTTTAGGAAGTCACGGAACGACCGCGCTCGTGACAAATTTTTGTGGTGCCCTTAAAAAATAATGAAGACTTTCTGTCGTGTACGACAAGCAGACTATCGACATCATAAGGATGGTATGGTCATGTTTCACAAATCCACTTTTTAGTTTATAATGTCAATTGGACGTGTGTGTCCGACACGACAGGAGCTAGAGATGCAGGACCCACGGCCTATATAACGTGCTTTCCGAAACAAAGCGCCGTTATAGCCACCAAAGCTGTCAAAAAATGCATTATGATAAAAAAAAATATTTTTAACGCAATTTTTTTAGGTACAATTATTTTTTCTTTTTTTTTAGGGGAGTAAACTCCCAACGAGTACCCTGCAGCCCTGGGGGGAGCCGCAGGGTTATGTGGAGTTCGCACTCACTAAAACCCCGCCGGTTTCCTTCTCGGCTGATAGCAGAGGGGCCGTGGGTAAGCTTGTGAAATTCTCCACGACCATACCTACTAAGGGCCTGCCCGAATCCAAAATGCCACTTTATAAGTAAAAGAAAAGCGCTATTGATTCCAGCGCAAAGAAACTGATATAGCATTATCGGACATAAGTGCCAAATTATAAATCATTGATTTACTAATAAAATCATTATTATTTTATTAGTAAATCTTTGATTAGGTTAATCTTATATTATGCGAAAAATCATAAAGAATGGAATGACCGTTACTATATCCCGTGCATTTTTATTAAAAAAATAGAGGTAATTTAAGATTTTTTTCTATCGAGGAAATTTTGTCTTATCGTGTTTCTATTTTTGAAAACTAAAAATAAAATCTGTAGCTCTTACAAAGTCGATGAGCTCTTACACAGTCCAACAAAGAGCGATGGTGAATTTTTTTTCTTGTCTGGCCTTAAGTTATTTTAAGGATTAACCTGCTTAATACGGAGAGCCATTTTGCAAATCAGAGGTGAATAAAGCCAGGTCAGTCTAGGCCACAGTCTGCGGTGCGCCTGGCGCAAAATGCGGTCTGGTGACTCTGCCACCGCAAACCGTGACTGACAACGTTCCTGCCTAATTTTGATGTCACTTATTACATTAAACGTTATATGTATTACGTAGTAAAGAAACTCTTTTTTGATAGCGATGATATTAATTATATTAATAAAAAAATTGTTAGAAATATTGAGTTAAACACCCTATAAATAATGAATACGCATTGAACTATTATTAACATAGTTCAATGTTAATACGTAATATAATTAATTACAAATAATCGGTGCACTGAAAATTGATGATGATAAAATGGAATTCAAAACTATTACCATTATAATACCAAAACATCATGGACTATTTAACAACTCAGTTAATGATCATGCTTTACAAAAAAAAATTGTTCCCAATATATTTTTGAATAAGTAAATATAAAAATAAGTTATCGGGTAATCCCAGGGTGTAAATATTTAAATCATCATTAAATAGTGTTATATTATAAAACGAACGAAACTTATTTTCTATGAATTGCAGTGCTTTATTAGTTCTCTTAACTTGACTTTATACATAAGTATCTATCCATAAGTTCCCATTCCATTCAATGTTCTCAACAATCTCCGGCCAATATTTATGATCTGCTGCCAAAGCAAGTGTTATCTCTCAACGGTCAGCACGAACTAGGGTAACATGCCCTATTACGGCGCGTTTTGACGACATTTTAAAGTAGGGTAAGAAATTAAACATTTCTAAATATTTTAGCAGATATTTGAATTTTTTTTTGACAGTCATGATAATTATATTTTCAATTTCAGTTGTCGTTTTATTTATTTTAGAGTGATAATTAATTTTAAATAAATATTTTGTCTGGCAATTCGGAATTCCTATTACGGCGGCAAAAAAAAGTTTGAAGCCCATTACGGCGGTAAGCACAGCCTATTACAGAGTATGGGATGACAACACACTCACGATGAAACATTTTCATCTCAGCTCATGGTTCCGTGCAATCAGAAAATGGTATGCAATGGCTGTAATTGTTACTGGCACTGTACATAAATACAGGTTCTTCCTAGTAAGGGGCTATTTTGATAATATTTTGTGTATCAACTATTTAATAAATGGCCTCGCGCTAAGAAGTTTCCAGTAATATAATTAGTTTCGGAAACACGAATATTTAATATTTGGCTGCATGGGCTACTCTGTTTCTTTGCCTAACCTGAACAGGCGAATAACAAAATAACAATCAATCAATCAATCAATCTACGGCATCGTAATGTTTTCCCATCTCTCTGTACAACGGAACGGAATGAATTAAATATGGGGACGATTTTTTTTTATAAGCCGCGCTGATAAAGAAACGATTTGAAAATGGCGGCTTAACGAATGCTATCTCGCGTATATTAGTATGAGGGAAGAGTTCAGAAGAGAGACAGCCCATACAACGGCCGCCATTTTGAGATCGTTTCTTTATGTAAGCAGGTTATACCATACCCATAAAAGCGTAATTTGTGCAAATTTGGCTAGCTTATTAACATAATTTTTAATATTTGTTGTTAATCTACATTAAGTGAAGTTACAAATGATAATTATTTAATGTCTGTTGACCAGGTCAATATCTCAGTAGAGGCTCGACAAAAGTTTGTTCAAAAAAGGAAGATTTTGGCACAATTTTTCTCTAAATTTCTATATTTTTTTAAGTTTTTAATATTTGGTAGTATTCTTTGGACGACAAATAAAATATCGTGAATTTTTTTCAATAAATTAATCGAGCCGTTTCGGAAATTAGTGCCTTTGGCAGACAGACAGACGGATGGATGGAAAAGACATATTAATAAGGCCCCAGGACGTGTACCCGAAACCTACATCAATAAACTGATACAAACCTAAACTGAGAACGTCCTCTTTTCTAAAATCGGTTTAAAAATAGGTAAAATAGGTACTAAGACCCTTCTTCTGAATTTAAAAAATACGTTTGTGAAAATCGGTTTTGAAAAAATCGAAATAATCTTGGACAAACATGCATACAAACATACATACAGGTCGAATTGATAACCTCCTTGACCTCGTTATAAAACAATCGATGTTCGTTTTTCTCCAACTTTAATTTGAAAAGGCCCGGACGAGGGTTTTAATATTCCTACTAATATTATAAACGACAAAGTTTGTAAGAAAGGATGTCTGTAACCCTTTCACGTAAAAACTACGAAATAGATTTTAATGAAACCTTACAAATAAAACATATTTGAAGGAAAATTTAACTGGCGAAGCAGCGGGGTGCAGTCAGTGAAGGTTTAGTTAAACGGTAAAAAAAGATGGAAAATGGATTTCTACCCAAGCGGAGAAAGTTAAAAAAAAAAAGAAAGATACATTTTTTTACAACAACGTTGACACAAACATGCAATAAAATGGAACACAAAAAAAACAACAAAAAAACAGTAAACCAAAATACAATAATAAATAAAACAACCAACGAATCATAATCTGTTTTGTATGGTGTGGTGTGTCAAACTTGCGGTAAAATATAGTAGTACATTATTATATTGATGAGAAAATACGTAAGTACGAAATAAACCTTAGTATACATTTTTGTGTAAGTTTTTTAATTATTTACTTACCCTGTTATTCATAAAAAGTTAAAGTGCATTTTAGTTATTAAACGTATGTCAATTTAGACAGTTATTTACCATACAACAAACCAAATAAGTAGTTCTGCAGTAAAGCTTTTTAAAATGTAAGGTATCTTTATGAATAATACGGTTAAATTGTTAGCTCTGTAATTTCCATACACCGTATTAGGATTCCTTACAGCCTAATACGGTAGGTACTAAAATATCTAGTGAGTTTTTATATCATAATCAATATATATAAAACTCTTCCGTTACTGACTGACTGACTGACTGACTGACAGACAACGCAGAGCCGAAACTACTGGGCGTAGCAGGCTGAAATTTTGCATGAAGGTTCCTTAGGAAGTCTAGGTGAGCACTAAGAAAGGATTTCACGAAATTCCCATGGGAACGGGAAAAAAACTGGATTTTTGTGTTTATGAGAAATCAGCGCAAGTGAAACCGCGGGGCAGCCTCTAGTTCTGAAATAAAATGTTAAGATATTTCGGTTATGTAAGTTATTACTTACACATAAGAGCACTCTTACTTTACCATAAAACTCTCAAATAGTTAGTAATCGTTGTATTAGACTATTTTTCTTCATTAAAACTCATACGTTAGGTTTCACAGTATTCTAAGAAACTTAAATTTTACTGTCAACTTTAAGCGTCAAAAACAAGGATTCTAGTTAAAAAACACGTACCTCCAAAATTGGTTTTATACTTAAGAACTAATGAAAATTACACTTAAATAACGAAATGTTCATAAATTATATTTATTATACCACTAAATTTATAAATTACCGACACTGCGTTTTTCCTATTACCGATGGTACCCTCCGTAATAGGCGGTACCCTCAAATAGCCTTCCTAATACGGCGGACTTTTGTTTACTCATATTTATTTGTTTTATTTGATTTTAAACAGAAATCAACTTGATTAACTAAGACTACTTGAATGTAAAAAGTATTCGATTATATTAACATAATCTTAAAGTATTTGTTTAAACTAAAAACGAAGTCTGAAAATTCAATGTTCTACCGCAAGTCAGTCTGCGTTTGTATGAAACAGCTTCTCGCTATGGTGTCGTTACAAAAAATCATTAATTTAAGTAATTTTAAATGATTTTAAACGCACCAGTGCTGGGTAATAAGTTACGTGTTAATTTCCCTTGGACACTATGTAGTCACGTTTACCATACACAGCCACAACGAATCATAAATTGCAAAAGATGAAATAGAGCCGTAATAGGACGTGATTTTGACTAGCGCGGTAATAGGACGTTTTACCCTATGATTTATATACAACGAAAACTAAGATATTCTCGTAAAGCGCTGAATAAACATACGAAATACCCTTCTTATGGTGCATGGGTAGGGAAAGATCGTTTGATAGGAAACAGATTGTCAGTGCATTAGGTTGAACTTTATTCGTACGGTGGGTGATATTTGGTGGATATAGAATAGGTTTTAGTGTTATTTTTTTAAATTAGCAATTTTCTTTTTCAAATTAAAGAGCTAAACTCAAGAGCAGTGGAGCGTCTTCCACACCTTTCCCCGCCAGCTGCTTGACCTCTTGATACGACATGACCCCTATTATTTAGCAATAAGTTTTTTAATTCCTTCTTTAACACAAAATATATTATAAGACTCTTTATTTTTTTAATTGCACATCTAGCTTCAAACAGAGTAGTAGAAGGTATATAAGTTTTCAAACATGGCGTCGCTACTAACGGCGCTGTAGCGCCGGACGTGTCGGCAGGCGGCCCACGTTATTATTATAAAATAAATAAAAGCATACACAGACAAGCACTCGATTTCCGACAAAACTCTAGCCCGCTTCCGCTGACGGCTCTAGAAAAGATATTTTCT
This sequence comes from Euspilapteryx auroguttella, assembly GCA_951802225.1. Lineage (NCBI taxonomy): Eukaryota > Metazoa > Arthropoda > Insecta > Lepidoptera > Gracillariidae > Euspilapteryx > Euspilapteryx auroguttella. The sequence continues at coordinate 4,838,956 of OX637654.1, forward strand.
CACGTATCGAAACAGGAAATAATGATATATAATGTTTGCAACAAAGGAGCTCAGTTTGCTGTGTTTATTATTTTTTTAGTCCTGTTGTTTGATATTTATGAAACTATCTATAATGCAAACATACACACACTTGTAGAGTTACAACTTTAGAATAGAAAAACAATATCGAATTTGCATGACAGCGACCATATTGCTAGCTATTATTAAATATTTTAAGAAAAGAAACATGTAGTATTTGTGAGCAGAGCTCTCTTACGTACAAGTAAGAGTCCACTAGATCAACAAAACCAGTCATAAATCAACACTGAACGACCAGGGTGGGTCGGGCAAGGATTTTCATCACTGTGAACTGCGATTAAATCACAATATAACTAAAAGCACTGTCGAAGCAATAAATCAATTAGGCAGTTATTTTGTCATTACTCATTAGTTAATTTTCTAAGTCAATCGAGGGAACGTTTTGACTGATTACGGGCCTAAGCACGCCTAAAGTTTAATAGAAACTTTAAGCCATCCATCATGTTATGACGTGGGCTTTCTAACCAGCAAAATAGTCAAAATTTTACTTATAGCTAAAAAAAAAGGCTAACCGTATTCATACTACACTTTAAGTGGCTTTGCTGGACTAATTCTCTAGTTTGTTGTATGGTAAAAACGTGAAATCCAGTCCAAATTGACATAACGTCAAATAACAAAAATGCTCTTTAACTTTTTATGAATAACAGGGTAAGTATTTAATAATGGATAGCTCCACTTTATATTAATTGTCTTACATTCTCTGCATTTAATAAGGACTTCTTTGTTAAATAGAGCGTTTTGGGGCGTCTTCAGTACGCGGCGGTCTGGCTCGTGTGGTATGACAACTGTGTCCGTACAGTATTCTGCTACTGAAGCTGTTCTGTCCTCATTCTGTGGACTGTAATGTTGGTTTCTCATTAGCTTGCCTACAGCCACATGACGCTGCTCCACCTCCCTTCATTAACTCTACTTTACACAAACTTTTTATGAATAAAATTTGATTATTATATGTTATTTTTAATAATTAGGTAGTATCCCATACACTCAGTTAAATCAGGCTTACAATTATATTACATAACTAGAGGCTGCCCCGCGGTTTTTCCCGCGCAGATTTCTCATAAACACAAAAATCCCGTTTTTTCCCGTTCCCGTGGGTATTTCCGGATATCCCTTCTTAGTGCTCACCTACACCACCCAAGGAACCCACGTGCCAATTTTTAGCTTTCTACGCCCAGTAGTTTCGGCTCTGCGTTGTCTGTCAGTCAGTCAGTCAGTCAGTCAGTCAGTAACGGAAGAGTTTTATATATATTGATATCCATTTGCTTTGTACAAATTTTATTCTTATAAAAATTTAATCAAAGGGGTTCAAGTTTCTTTACTAAATTTAATCGACTCGTAATCGCCTTGCCAGCTATTTCCACTGCCGCTAAAACAAAGCCGATATCTGTTATACGCCTAAAAAACAAACGATAATGAGTCGATCGAATTTAGTTACAAGACCGGTCTATCAAAAGCAAAATAAAAATATAACAAATATATAACAGACCTAACACAATTACATTTTCATTAATCAAAAGTGATCAATACCTTTATGACAATGACGCTAGATACAATCGCCAAACGGAGCCAGCATTCAGAGATTATACCGGCGGAGCGGCTGCGGAGATCAAAGCTTTGAACTAAGCCATCAGCAATCACATCACGCGTTTCTATGCTCTATATTGGTAAATGTAATCAGACAGAGATACATTCTTTTATTTTCATTGCTTTCGAATAGTTGATCGGAGTAATGGAATAAGACTAACCTCGTCCAATACTATTTTTCACCCAAATAAACGTGTGTGTATGGAAAGTCAGGTCTTTTTTTATTCTAGTCGTAAAATTATTTTAGTACAAATTTAAAGAGAAGATACACAAAATATCATCAGTCAATGAGGTCTTCTTAAGAACCCTGAATTCTACGACTAAAACCGCAAAAAGCAGCTAAAGGTATTTTCACATAATTTATGATAAAAAAATGTGAAAATTTGCATTAACTATGTGCTCCGCTATATATAGGTAAAAAGCTAAATTTACTGTATTTAAAAATATATTTTGAAAAGATCATTGAGACTTCCCGATATATCATGATGATATTATTTGTATAGTTATTAGAATAACATTATACTAAATCAAGAAGCAATCAAGAATCTTATTGTACAACCTATGTAAACAAACACACCTTGCGCGGCAGTTAAATTAATATTATTCCGAACCCCAAGAAAAAAAAAAATTACTTTCATGAAAATCGACATCAGCAGATACTGCATAAGACGACGATGACGTGACTTATCACACTAAGGTATGAAAAGAGCAAGGTTTGGGGATGCCACAGGCCTGCGACAACCAACTTTTTTTATAAAGACCCTTGGTTATTAATTGCAGTATCATACAACCAACCACAGTCTACTGAATGATTAAAAAAAGTAAAAATCTTCACAATACATAGTTTGAAGCTTACAAATATAAAAAAAAAATTATATACCTATTTGGACTGTTTCATTATTATATTTTTTTTTTTCATAGAACTTACACATCATCTGAAAATAATTTAATTTAATTAATCATTCTCATATGTTACCTTTTAAACGTCCCCTTTTGGAGGCAAAAAGTTCATTAGTTCAATTCTGTTGGTTGTAAATTCTAACCTTATTTTCAGTCAACTGGAAGCCCCTCTTAAGAGGCATAGCACAGCTAAAGTAGCGCCACCCGAGAAAAAAATAAATATCTTCTAAACTAAGGCAAATATCAAAAATGTGAAACAGCATTCCCCTAGATAATTCAGCCTAGTATTTTTAGGGCATTGTTGTATAGGTTTTAGGTTAAAGACCACAGAATAAAACTGATTGTTGCTAAAAACGGCCGCTTTTGGCAACAATCAGTTTCTTACTGTGGTCTATAACCTAAAAGCTATACAACAATGCCCTAAAAATACTGTGCTATGGCTCTTAAAGAAAAGGTAAAGAAACAACGTTAGGAGATCAATAGCGTTCGATTATTAGACTGATTCCTTCATATTTGTTGCTGTCGAAGTAAATTGCTTCAGGCGACGGTGAAATATTATACTTCTTGTTAAATTATATTATCAATTACTTTGCAGCTCACTGGACCGCGGTTCCTCTCGTTATCTCGACTTGTTGTTTCAGCGGAATTAACTCCCTTGAAGGTGTCGTTGAATTTATTTATGTTATATTTAGTATTCCTGGTTGATATTCAGGAAGGATTCGGTTCTCTATAAAAGGGTTTTTTAAAAGACACAAAACTTTAGACACGCTAGTTTTTCAAGTTAAAAAAAATTTAAAAAAAAAAAAACTAACTAAAAATCTATATCGTTAAAGATTTTTCTTAGTCAGAAGTTAATTTTCAAAGCCATTTACATATATTATGCAGTAAGTCTTTAATCGATAAATCCGAAATAGTGTTGCAAAAAAAAAACTAAAATTTTGAACGTTAAAGTTATTAAAGATTTTATTAGTTGCATTAAATTTAATGTAATGCTAAGTACCTAGTTCGTATATCGGACAAGACTGGAGGAAAATAAAATAAATGAGTGTCGATTGATAGCGACCAAACAGAGTTACATTTCATTGATACGTAGTTGTGTGCGCAAAGATTTGGTAATAATTCATTTATTTTGTTTTTAAATAAGCATGGATGATACTGATATTATAAGATATGATTTACGTTATAAATAAGCAGTTAAGTATTGTTATAGTTATTGTCTTCTCTGTGGAAAAATACGTTACGCCGTTCTCTAATTTTAGCGAGACAAACGAACGACGATATTTTATATATATATATATATATAGTAGATTACAAAGTAAAGTATATTTTTATTTTCTAGATGACGTAGGTACTAAGGTACAATTTACCCCTTTTTTAAAGCAATAAATTCTACTCGTGATTCTCAACAAATTATTTATCTAATGCCTTTTTTTTAAACAGGTTGTCGAAGTTACAAAAAAGTATTTTACTATGATGAAAACAAAACTAATATACATTTAAAGGTAACATACAGCCTAAGTGAATGTGAAATGTTCGTCCCTGTAAATGTTCCGGGCACCTTAGACAGGGCTCTTCCTAGTACCCCCCCTAGAGTCAATGTTTTGAGTGTGATGTTATATTTATTATTTATTTAACTTTATCAGGCACGAACTTGAGGAGTGATATAATATTAAAGCATAATTTGAAAATTGTGTGTTGAATGATAGCGACCAAACATAGTTACAACGTATTGATAAGTGGTTGTGTGCGCTGTGATTTTGTAAACTGTGGACTTTTAAATTTGTTTTAAATAACTATTGATGACACTTAATAAATAAGGTATGAAATTCATAATAATCAAGCATTAAATGTTTTTTACTGATTTTTAATATTTACTCCTCTGTGAAACTTAGAGACGTCTAAAACATCAGATATTTAGGTTACAGGTAACTGTTTGAAATTCCTACTAATCTTTACCAATATTATAAAGAGGAAATATTTGTTTGTTTGTTTATTTGTTTGTTTGTAACGAATAGGCTCCGGAAATACTGAACCGATTTTAAAAATTCTTTCACTGGTAGGAAGCTACATTAACCCCGAGTGTCATAGGCTATATTAGATTTTCAAAAAAATTTGGGATCCTTACCTAAACTCAAATAATATAACCCAAGGTGCAATATTTTTTCCGTTGTTTCCATATTTTGACAGGTGGTTTGTTGTTGTTGTTTGTTTTTTATTCGGCCATTCTGGGCGGTCAAAAGAACATAGTCTATAGAGCCAAGTCTTTTGTAGTATCTTATATTCTATGGCGTAACGAAGTAAGCCGGGAAAGCTCGTAACTCATAAAATGATGTGAATTATAAAACATTTCCAACCAAATAATTAGCGATGGGATTTTATGACTTAAAAAATAGTACTTATCTATACGTAAAAATAGTACTTTCTTTGTATTGTAGAGTTATGTGAACCCGGCAGTTTGCAATTTACTACAATGACATTAAAAACTCGTTAACAACAATGCAAAGCTTCGCGAAGCAGCGTTAATTTCGTATGCTCATACGAATACAAGCTAGTTCTTGATTAAGATCTAGTTAGGTAGTGACTAGGTATAATTCACTGATATAGGATATGGACTGAGTAAGCGTGTGCACATGGGTTCGATTCCCGGCGGGGCGAACATTGGTATGATGAATATCGATGTTTGTTTCCGGTCTGGGTGTAATGTTCGTCTCTGTATATGTTTCAGGCATTCCTAGTTAGGGGCTCTGAGTGTTATGTGTTATTATTAAAGGCATATTCATAACAAAATGTCCTGCTGCAATTGTAGAAAAAATAGGTACCCTACACTTTTTCTATTAACTTGTCGAAGAACATTGTACTAAATCTTTAAGCAGTTTCCAGTATTTTTTATCTGTGTTGTTTTTATTTTCATGACGTGTTGTTTACAGTGTTGCATGATATTCTCATAAGGTATTAAGGATTTAAAATGCATATAGGGAAAGAAATGATCTACCAACTTCTGAGTATTTTTTTCTACGGTCATTTAAATAGACTTAAAATAATCGCATGTGCTCGCTATATTTGCGCTCCTTTTTAACATAATTAGGCGTTTGCGTGATCGGAAAAACTTTGAGTCACGTACAAATTGCAGCACTTATTTCTTACTAGCGCTTTCTTTAGTATGAAATTTGAAGCTGGAATTAAATAAATTGCTTATTCTTAAAAAATAAAATTATTTTATTTCGGTTACTCAGTTTTTTTTAACGGGATAACGTTTACTTTTATTGCATGCTTCTAATATTTAAGTGTAGATTGTAATAATTTAGTTTTTAGATTTTAGATTGTATCTTTCGGATTTAGGTTTACTTCTTTAGATATAACTTTTTATTGGTACTTAATTTTTGGGCCTCGCAATACAGGTCCCTTCCTAGTGCGAGACCCGCTGGTAAATAAATGTGTTATAGATAGAGTTAATTAGATTAAACTTTAACTATGCAAAACATGTAAACCTCAGTTTTTTATGTAAATAAAATTATTATTATATTATTATTATTATTATACTTAATTTAAATATATTATTCTATAAAATTACGTTCATAATAATTACTACTGAATGACAAAACATTATCAAAAAATATTTTTGCACATGATATGGGTTATATTTCGTGGTTTCATTTTCGATATAAATCATTTCACTAGGTAGTCCTTTCACCTACAAGGCAACATTCGCACGTTCTTACAAATAACTATTAGTCGATCGATTTAATCGATATCGATTACTCGATTAATTTGAAATTTACCCATGCTCCCATCCCTACCACTCTACGCGCCCATCACTAGCAGCGTCCGCCAAGCCTGTCATTCTTTTTCCGTGCGAGGCAACGAAAGCACGCGTTCGGATCTTGTTCGCAAAAAACAAATTTTTCAAGATACCGAAATCTTTTCAAATTTTTAACAAAAAATTAAGTGAGTTACTTCAACTTTGATGGATTTCATTATCCTCATACTATAAATCGAGAGACAATGTCTAATGTTACGGTAAGTTCATCTGCTTACCTACCTTCAAAAAAAAAAAATTTTTAGACAGAAATTTCGAATTGAAATTCTGCATAAACTTACATTTAAAAAGTGTAAAAGAAATATTTTTGCAAAGCCATAGATTCGAACAAGAACCAGGCTGCCATACTGCCATAGATTCCAATAGGAACGCGGCAAAATTCAAAACTGTACATCAGTTTTTATCATTAAAATAATTTTATTTGCAAAGCCATAGATTCAAATATGAACCAGGCTACCATACTGCCATAGATTCCAATAGGAACGCGGCAAAATGCAAAAATAATCATAATTTTTTATGTAAGTATAAAAATATAAAAAGCATAATTTTCTTTTTTCTTCTTATTCCAGTAGGCGAAACGCCTTTACAATTTAAGGAATGTGCCCAGAGCAAATATCATTCGAATATGAGGATATATTTCTAGCCGAAACTATTCCCTACAACCCATGATCAGGTCTAAATGAGACTGAATCACCAAAAATCATGATGGCGACATACCAAGTGCCAATTGCCACCACTGCCCCAACAGTGACCACTTTCAATACCGTCACCAAAAACAGATCCAAGCACCAGCAATAACTTCCTTATTGGAACTAGTAGCGGTTACAACAACCAATTGAACTCGGACCCTGAGGCAAAGTTTAAATTTCCGGAACTGGACCCATAAATTTTATTAACCCTGGGCGAAGCCCTGGATGATGAACTAAAGTTGTGTGATTGAATCTACGATAATCTCTCTCAAATGGCTAGAGAAGTCAAGGAAAAAATCCTTCAGCAATATACTATACCTAGCAACTACATATTGGTTCAAGCCTCAAAGCTAAATACTAAAATACTCTCATCTCAACTTGGACTGACTTCACATCACATCGGGGAGTAGGGCCATGGCCATTCTCCTAACTCAAGATATAAAATAGAGGCAATCAAGATTCTAAGCGAGGGCTCCCGTAGTTCATGCGACCTTTATAGCTCGGAGACACAAGCTCGCATTTAAAAGACCGCACCAGGTCTACCAAGACGTTTTTGAATATCTTTCAGTACAGTAAACGAGATGAAGCACTGTTCGGTGCCAAATTTTAGAGAAAATTAAATTAAGCTTCAAAATTGAACAGCAATGCCTTCAAATCAGGAAGACAGTAGTCTTCCCAGAAATACTGTTGCTTACACAACACAGCCGCCTCTACGAGCTCCACGGGCACAGCTTGGCCGCAGTTTCAGAAAAACTCAGGCCCTCCTCGCTTTGCGAAAAACAAGGGGGGGGGCGTGCCAGGGCCAGAGTACGAAGATACCACTCGTCAAGTTCCAAATTACAACGACCCATATACCGACGCAGTCGCACGTTTAGAGAACGACCCAAATCAGGCCACGTGCTCAACCACCATTCTGGCAGAATTCAGTACAATATTTTTAAAATGTGTTGGTTGTATTGTATATCACAAACAATAAAGGTATCCTTAATTGGATTTGTAACAAAATAATTAAATCTTTTTCTAATTTTCCACTTGAGCAATAATATGTTCCTGTTGTAACATGGTTAGCACAGTAACAACAAGAAATGTCAATCGCAACTAATAATTTGCTAGAAATCGTATCTAAAACCTTTTTGACACCAATTCAAATGGAGGTAAGAGATTTCATTTTAACCTAAAACTGTTAAATAAATTTGTAAGTAACTAAACTTCATTTCGAAATGGCAGAACAGCATGCAAGCTATTATTACATGGCATCTATTGACCTAAAATGTCTCGTAACTTTTTATTTCTGTCGCTTAAAACTATCGTAAGTACTTACCTACGTTTCCTGTTTAAGGATGTGAACACACAGAATCTTGTTATCCACCTATGATTTCAACTCAATGCCTTATCTTATTGGCTCACGATAGCGCCTAGAACTTTTACTAAGATTAAAGAAGGGGTCGTAGGTCACTTGCGTTCATTTGGTCAAAAATTGGTAAATTTTTGTATGTGACGATATCCTTTACATAGACCGTAGTTACATGGAATTTTTAAATAAAGTTAGGTTTACACTCAAATCACTCGAGTGCTTGGGCTTTATTATAAACTATGAAAATAGTAGCTTATAGCCACAAAATAATTACAAATTTTCAGGATTTAAGTAAGTAGATGACTTAAATATGACTTTATCACTTACAAGCCATAAACGTAATAAAATAATAGAATTGGTTCTGAAGTGTTCTCAACTACCACCTGTTACAATCAGAGAATTTTCACAAATGATTGGCATCCTAATGTCCGCTAGCGCAGCATTACAAAAGGCTGGTTGAAACCAAAAATACTTAAAAGGCAAAGGTACAGGTACCTTCTACCTACCTTCTATTCAGAGAATACTATGATAATTATTTTACAGGACCTGAATTGATGAGATAATAATATTAAAAGCTTTTAAAATTTCATTTAAACACAAAAATATGATTCATAAGTTAACACGGACTCGAGTCGTAAAGGCGTAACTCAAACTTACTATAGTAATTATATGTCTTATTATTAGCAATATACTAAGCCTTAGATGCCCCGAAACTTAAACAATTTGTTAATTTTTATTATGGGTAGATAACATTAGCATTAGCTATTAGCTACATTACGACACGAAGTTGCATACAATTTCCTAATTTCAATTAACTTACCAGATATATTTGGCCTTGGTTCGAGAAGCGAAAAATCTAGCTATTAGCATTTAGCATTCTATATTACACGAAATATAATTAAGAGGCAGATCGAAGATTTAATTTAAAGATGCTTTTCAAACATTCTAGCGCAAAACTTAAGAAATACTTTTCTTTGAAACAAGACCCAGATGCTACAAAGGGGCAGATGCATATTTTTTCTATACCGATCCTTCATTTTCCGTTTTTCTTAACGGCCTACAAAAAATTACTGAGGACGAAACGACCAGTATTCTAGTATTCCCTTCTAGTACTTCTAGACCTGCCTGTTATCCTCCATTGATTGATATATAGTTATTTCGTAATAATCACTTGAGGGCGTGACGAAAACCTATGTTGTCTACTAACAGGGACCGTCACCCTCTCCTACTCACGTTTACCCTGAGTGCCGCAGTATGCTCGAGCAGGCAATGCCAGGTCTCATTATCCCCTCAACAGCATCTCATCAGCATCTTATACTAGCCTCACTTTCTAATATTACTATTCAACAATATCAATATAATGTTATTCAATACTATGATTAAATTAGATTCTTTCGAATGTTCTGTTTTTAGTGTAATTACTTTTCCCTCCAACGTCTTCGAAAAAGACGCATCACAGGATTCACAGGGCATCATCATAAGAGCCATCGCTTTATCTCTGCTTTTAGGCAGAAATATTTCTTCGGATGATTGCATCAGCGCCTTCCTTAAAGATGTTATAAACTAATACCCAATCCACCAAAGTACACAGGTACTTGGTAAGTATCCACAATTGGTTCTCAAAAATCTCTAAAAATGTATACCAAACAAGAATGAACTTATCCTAGACAAAAGTAGCTTTACTAACATTATCTACAGCCTACAGCACACATGGTTGAAAGTCTTTCTCTAAATAACAGATTATTATAAATAAAAATAGCAATGGCATTAGAATCATAAAGTAAATGAAAATTTTATCAAAACTATAGGCGCTAAATGCAATCAAAAGCTATCCACCATTGTTAGTTTTACTTTATCTTACGGTGAATCCGTCTATATATAAGACGGTTATATAACCTTAACTAAATAAATCAGACCTAAATAAGCCAATCACCTCTTAATAACTGTGAAGCGTAACGTCCTCACAGGAACACAACAGCATAGTCAATAAGCATGTGGATCAGGCAGATCCTTGCGGTGTACGGCACACACAGCAGCACGCGACACGCCGCCGCCACATCGGCTGCTCATGCTACCGGCGTCAATCTTGATCAGATCAAAAGACGGCCGCCTGGACCTCTACCTCTAACAAGTTTGCTAAATTTATCAATGTCCTATGATGATTGATTATCAATTTTTTATTAAATCTCTGACCAAATTAGTTCATTAAAAAATATACAATAAGTATATAAGTATGTTATAAATAATGTAGCTGAGTACCTACCTACCAAGTAATTACCTAAGTAACTACGCAATGTTAAACTTTGAAGTACTCTATAAACTAACTATAATGATTACTTTTATATGTTAAAATATAGTGTTTTTAACTAATAAGATGAGTAATATTATTTAATAATATTTGTAGGTACCTATACTAAGAGTTCAAATAAAACTAGCCAAAATTACATCTTTTTAATTAATATTGTTTCATTATCATGAAAAAATATAGACAAAACAATGTCTCTAAACATCTACCTAGTGAAATGATTTATATCGAAAATGAAACCACGAAATATAATATATGATCAAACGAACTTCTCAAGTGAAGTTCGATCAATATTATATGAGTGGTTTCATTTGAAGATATAAATCACCCTCCCTACCCAAATCCCGAGTTTTGTCAAAAAAGTCAATAAACGACGTAATTTATGCCAGAAAACTGAGCAGAAAACTATCTCTAAAAAGAATGACAGGCTTGGCGGACGCTGCTAGTGATGGGCGCGTAGAGTGGTAGGGATGGGAGCATGGGTAAATTTCAAATTAATCGAGTAATCGATATCGATTAAATCGATCGACTAATAGTTATTTGTAAGAACGTGCGAATGTTGCCTTGTAGGTGAAAGGACTACCTAGTGAAATGATTTATATCTTCAAATGAAACCACTCATATAATATTGATCGAACTTCACTTGAGAAGTTCGTTTGATCATATATTACCGGGTAAAGATAACCTACTGAAATTGATTTTAATCCACCTATATAGATTTGAGTGACAATTATTATTGCGAAATCATCATTACAACCAAAAAACGTCCACTGTTGGTCATAGGTCTCCCCTACAGTTTGCCACCAGGGAAAACATTTTGTAGGCAGTTTTCCATAATCGCCACGCTTGGCAGGCGGGTTGGAGATCGCTCTGTGACTCTCGAAGTTTTTCAACGAAAGACGCTGCTGCCCGTCCTTCCGCTGTTCCCTTAGTCGCCTTTCACGACATCCGTGGGAGAAGATGTGGTGGTGTATTTTAAGTCGCCTCCACTAAATTGATTGCCCAGCATAATATAATTTTACCTGTATGCTAAAAGTTACTAAGTCGACAAAATTAACGCACAATGCAGGCAAAACATGCAACTATGGGATTAGTATACTTAGTAATCATTTTAAAAGTCAAGTTCGATCCAATGTCTTTTTATCAGTGGCATTAAATTAAAAGTCACTCTGGTATCAACCGTCGTCGCGGCATGATAAGCTATTTTTGTTACATTGCCGTATGAAGATTGTATAACTATATCCACAGATATGTATAATATGTAGGTACATTTATTCGATATTTCCCCGCCTTTTTAGTACATTGGAGGACTAGGACGGCGTAACACATTCCGATTTTTTTGTATTACAAAATAGCTCTTGTTCTTTGGTATTAAAGTCTAGAGCGAAAACATAGAGAAAACTGTTACGCCGTCCCAGTCCGCCACTGTGCCTAACAAAATCAAATCATTTCATTATGATCGTTTTGTATACTTTTTAAAGAAACTTCATTTTATAAACAATATTAACTTACCTCAGTCCAGAACATAAATTAATCGATTTTAATAAAACAAATTTTCAGATGAAACTACTGGCATTTCTGCTACTACTTATCCACACGCTGACAATATGCGAGTCAGGGAAGATCCTCTATGTTTTCCCGTTTACGGCAAAATCGCACTACATTGCTCAGAAAGACTTGCCAATAGAACTGGCGAGGCGCGGACATGAAGTCTACGCTATCACGCCGTTCACTGAGAAGAACGTTCCCGAAACCTACCATCAGCTTCGAACGGATGATACAACTTTTTGGAAAATATTATGTAGGATATTTAAGATTATTTATCTTCTCAAATATCAAAAATGTAGCACAGTATGACACTATAAAGCTCTTAGCTTTTATGTTAAAGTCCAAAGAAAGCTATAAAGTGTTATCTGTAAATTATTTTGTTCTTTTTGCTTACCTACAACTACCCGAGCTCTATAAATGCTAAGCAAGATTATCTAGTGTCATACTGTACCACATTTAATAGGCCTTAGTTTAAAATCATATTTTTTTAATAGTGGCATTAGAATTGATGTAAAATTTCTAAAGTACTCTTACATTAACTAAATTATTAGTATACTTTACATTATAAGTAAAATATTTTACTTTCTTATTAAATACAGAATTTAAATGCATTAATGTTATCATTAGAACAAATGTTTTTATTATTATATTGTTTATACAATAAAATACAATCAGTGTAATAAATAACGAAAGAGGGAGATAAGAGCTAAATTACATATAAAACAACCAAACGTATAGGTACACACAAAGTCGACTACTAAGTGAATGTTGATAGTGTAAACAAATTAAACTTCAGAAACATTTATTTAATTAGAAAGATTGTACAAAAGATTTTACTCTATATTGTACAAAAACACAAAAGCAGGAAAAGTATACATTAGTAAGTTGACAAAAGGCGACCTAATCGCTTTATGCGATATCTTTCGATAACCAAAAGTTTTTAAATATATATTACTAGTCGACCCGGCGAACTTCGCAATGCCAAAACTATTAGTATTTCGTGGTTGTATTATACTTATAAACCTTCCTCTTAAAATCCGTTGCGTAGTTTTAAAGATTTAACCATACATAGGGACAGACTCGGGAAGCGACTTCATTTTATACTATGTTTTGATACAAATATTGTTATATTTCAGTTCCTGCAAAGGTTAATATATTCACGATGTTGGATTACTCAATGACTGAGTTTCAAAAGCTTCTGTATGCAAGTGGTGAATTCACCCACGAGTTGGTTTTCAACTCTTCTGATGTTCAACAATTCCTGGCCGAAGATCACAAATTTGATGTCGTGATAAATGAAGTATTCTTTCAAGAATCATTATATTATTTTGCGCATAAATACCAAGCGCCGCAAATTTTAATAACCACGTTCGGTAACTCATTAAAAACCAACTATTTTGCACGCAACCCTCTTCAACTGTCAACTGTATATCATGAATATGGTCAATCCCTAAATCCGCTGAGTTTTTTTGGAAGATTGTATAACTTTTACATATGCATGTACGACATTCTCTACACCAAATTCATCTACTTACCACGGCAACAAGAACTTGCAATGCAGACTTTTAAATATTTACCACAACCTGTACCAGACATTGAAAAGCTAATTGCTAATGCATCACTGGTGCTGATAAACTCGCATTTCAGTATCGACGTTCCGACGGCGTACTTGCCAAACTTTATTGAAGTCGGAGGTATGAGCTACCCACCGGTCATCAAGAGTTTACCCGAAGTAAGTTATACAATTTTGAATAATCATCGTGGCACAAAGGGATTTACAATACGTTTTTTTCTATTCTTGAATATTTCATTTTTATTTTACGTGTGATGCATTTTTTCAGGATTTAAAGAAAGTTTTTGATGAAGCAAAGTACGGTGTCGTCTATCTCAATTTTGGTTCAAATGTTCCAACAAGTGACCTGAGTCCAGATAGACTTCAGGCATTCCTTAATGTTTTCGGAGAGTTAAAGCAAACGGTTGTAATGAAATGGGAAGGCGATGAATTACCAAATCTGCCAAAGAATGTAGTTACACGAAAATGGTTTCCTCAAAAAGATGTCCTAGGTAAGCATTTCTCTACAATAACTTGTACACATTGTATGTAGTTATAGAAATCTAAAATGTTTTATAAACGCAATTTTGCAGCACACCCAAACGTCAAACTATTTATCTGCCATGGAGGCATGATAGGTCTGACAGAGGCCATATCTTTTGGTGTACCAATAATTGGCATCCCAGTATTTTCCGACCAGATGATCAACGTAGTTCACGCCCTAGAAAGTGGATATGGCGAGTTGTTGGAGTACAAAAACATAAATGAAGAAAATGTAAGATTCCTGGTTAACAAAGTTCTAACAGATAGTAAATACATGGAAAATGCTAAAGTTGTATCACGAAGATTCAATGATAGGCCAATGAGCGGCCTAGATACAGCTGTGTGGTGGATTGAATACGTCATGAGGCACCAAGGAGCAGATTTTATCAAAACACCTGCGCTGAAATTGAGTTTCATAGAATATAACATGATCGATGTTTATATTATCATATTTGCTGTCGTAATATTAGTTTTGTTTGTAGTTGTTAAAGAATTTTCTCGGTTTTTACAATTATTTGTTGGCAAAAAACAAATTAAGAAAAAGAAGCAGAAGAATAATTAATTTACTTAATAATTATAATATTTTTGTAAATAAATAACGAACACATTGTACAAACTTGTTCAAATTTTCAACTCTACATTTGAATACCTATCTAAGTATTGCATTCATGCAAAGTCGGTAAAATTATTATAAACACTCCCCACTGAATGTACGTTATGCACCAAGTTGCATTGTAGGTTTTTGAGATGACAATAATTCTTTTGTTAAGGGTAAGCTCATGGTATAATGTTGAAAATGCCAACTTATCACACCTTAAACCTCGGTCCCAGTAGTTAATCAGGCACTCGACACCGCCCGTCGCGCAGACTGTTGACTAATTGACGCCGTGACGTTACGACGTTACCAGAAACTGTGGATTTAGCCGATTTTTCCAGGAAACTATTGGAAAATGGTTATTTAGGAGAACCGAACTTACTTTCACTAAAGGGAATATAAATCAATTAGCTTTTTCATATTGGTTTTGGCCTGTCTTTCGATTTATCTCTATAATATGTACGAGATTTTCTTCTATATAAATAACACGTTACCAAAAAGTAACAATATCATACAATTAATATGTGAACCATGACCTTCCCTGAATTGATCGCCCTTAACCAGTCTTCAGCTACCTATACATGAAGTATCTAAATGAAAAAACTTGTTATAAAATGGAAACACTAGATAAGACAAAATAGAAGGGCGTCGGGCAGCGGTCTGGTTTCATTTGATTCCAATTCGCACCTGCCTGCATAGGCTGCCCATAAAACAGTAACTTTCGGGACCGGATGTGAAAGTAGCCATAAATTTGGGATGAAAATCCATTTTAATATATCCGAACGGCCGACAGGCGGGTGTAAGGTAACCTTGGAATTGCACAAGGCGTCGGAGGTATTGTATTGCTCTGTAATAATTAAGGCACCATCGAACATCTGTGGTTCAGTTTTAGGACATTCGAACATATTTAATTTTTTACGCCCGTACATTGCGTGAGATTTTAATGGCATAATCCCATTATATAGGTGTAATGGGTATAAATATAGGTCTTTTAACACAAACTCGCATTACAAAAACTCCTCGTTTTTAAACTGTATAAAAAAATACCATAGGACAGCATAAATAACAAAAAAGCTTCCAGCTAGTTAGTACATTTTACCAATAATAGTTCTATTAACTAAACCTTTTTTAATGTTTTTTTTTGTAGGTATTTAAAATTTCTTTCCGTATTGACTACAGTCACGATTTTGCCCAAGCGAGGAGTTTTGTTACGGGCCAGATATGCAAATGAAAAAAATCCTTACTTTATTTCATAGAAAACTATCCTAAACCACTATTCACTTCTAATAGTCACTCTGCGAAGCATTCATAGCCTCTCGTCCCGTTCTTTTTGCTCGAACTAAAAAGCCATCCAATAGGAACGAGTGACGACTGAGTCCCACCATTCTCTTGTTTCCATTTAATTAAACCTAGGAATTTCAGAATTTGAATGAACTTGATATAGAGTATAAAAAAATATATTTTTATTCCATTGATCTTTTAAAATCTAGCACAATTCGTTAATAATAACTTGGCAAAAATCGGCATTTAGGGTAATGCGTATTTACTTTAATAATTTACACCTAGGTAATTTGTTGAAATTGTTTTATTGAGATACACTTTTTTAACTGGGACACCCGTTGGAGGAGAGTAAAATATAATTGTATGTTATAGACAAAAAAATTGTAAAATTACCAAAAGTGTCCAAAAAATTATACCACGTTCCATTGATTCATCTAGTTGTAGGCTGTAAAATGAGTAACTAAATCAATGTTATGAGATCTCAAATCTATCATTCTATGTAGGTTAAGTATAGTTAAGCCCTGTAGGTCCGGGCGTAAGAATAGGTCTACGGTATACCCTGCCTGTCGTAAGAGGCGACTAAAAGGGGTCTTTGGGGTCGTGGGTGTGAAGGGCGGGGCCCGACACACTCATCAAACGGCCCCAAGATGGGCGGCGGCACAGCTTGTGGCACTGTGCCGCCGCAGCTACAAAGGCCAGCCGGGGAGGGAACAACATGCCCTCCCCGAGCACGAATCTGATAGCAGCTGAGCGCCAGTAATGCGTGGTTCCCGGGGTCCTTCCCAAAAGCGCCAAGACGGCCGCCGGGGGGTTTTAGTGGGTGCGAGCCCCACATACCCCCGACGCTTCCCCGTCGGGAAATGCGATAGGCATTTCCCCCCGCTACAAAGAAAATAAAAGGTTAAGTATAGTACATATTTTTAAAACATCATCACGCGCTGTATTTTCTTAGCTCTATGAGCCGGCTGAGCTCAGTTGAAAAATCTTGGTTTAGCTTTGCAAATGAGATTAAGTCTTGGAGTCAGTATAGTTTTTAATACAGTATTAAACTTCCTCGTCTTAAGAATTTTAATTAACATATCATACTAAGTGACTGCTCCGTAGCTCAGTTGGCAGTGATTTGAACTGAGACGCGACTGCATCTGGGTTCGATATCCTGCGGGGCGAACATTGTTATGATGAATATCAATGTTTGGTTCCCGGTCTTTGTATAATTCGTCACCTTATATATGTTTCGGGCACCCTAGATACAGGTTCTTCCTAGTTAGGGGCTCCGCGTGTGATACTTTATTACAGAATTAAGTTATAATTTCCTCTATTTCTTGCGTGGAGTTAGCTATATAACTATTTACCATTCTCCTTTCTGTTAGAAACTCGACCGTGACCCACTAAGTTATATATAATTTAATAATTACTAGTCTTTATACTATATAATTTATATTATATCAATATAATATAAAACTCTTCCGTTACTGACTGACTGACTGACAGACAACGCAGAGCCGAAACTACTGGGCGTAGCGGGCTGAAAGTAGGTTCCTTAGGGAGTGTAGGTGAGCACTATGAAAGGATTTCCCGAAATTCCCATGAGAAGGGGCAAAAAATGGATTTTTGTTTTTATGAGAAATCTGCGCGAGTGAAACCGCGGGGCAGCCTCTAGTATTAGTATAAGTCTTTCTCGTAGAACTGCTAGTAATAATCAGTAGATAAAATTAGGTACAATGAATCCGTAAATATTTTTATATTACATTAATAACTTGAGCCAGTGGCACGAACGAACTGATTACATAAAATAAAACTACATAGCTACTCATTCGGTATCGTTGTAATCTCGTGAAAATGTTACATCGCCAGGTACGCGCTTGTTCGCTTAATTGAATCGGGATTCTGGCCGCAACCTGTGTTACTACAGGCACACTTTTGGGAAGACTCACCAGCAAAAGAGTCCCTTGGACCTTCTGTCAGTTGTTGTGTTATAGGTAGCAATATTTTTTTTGTTATTTTTTGTTTTAGAAATAATTAAGACCTGTGACATGAACCGTAAGTACTGTTATGTCTAAAGCTAAGAATGTTTTCAGCTTGTAAACTTTGAATTGTAACCAATTATTTCTTTGTTTAAGTTTTCTTTTTTTTAAAGAAAAACATTCTCAGAATAAGTTGGGTTATTTCTTGACACCGTCAGTATCCGCATAGATTTCAGGGACAGAAAGGCGTGTTAACCTTCGACTCCGACAGAAATGCCAATGTCACGGTGAGGGGTTAAGATAAACGGAGAAAGGTACAATTTTATTAGCATTTTTTTCCTCTTTCCGGCGTACGGAGCTCATTTCCTTCTCTGTAATTTATTGCGTGCCTTCGTGAGCCCCTGGAATTAGTGGAATAAAACGGCAGTCATCATTTGCAGTATGCTTGTATTTAAGTATAGGGGTAGAAGTTCGTCTAATGTTATGGGAGCATTAAAATTTTATTTATCTATCAATTAAATGGCTTATAAAACAAAATACATTATTGTAATGTAAAACTAATTCTAGAAAGAGCAGTAAGTAGTTAAGAGACCAATAATATCGTAAAATATTGTAAAGATATTCCACAAAGATTTCTACATAAGCTAGCTAAATTATATAAAAAAAAACTTGTCACGTTATCTTTTACAAACAAAAATATACAGATAAACACTGTCTAGGGATATTTTGGTTATACTTCAGTAATTTAGTAAAAATTTACTACTCTGACATCAGTGTTGTCTGATAAATGGATTTATAAAAATACCTATGGTGCAGTTGTTTGATTTTTGATAAATTTTCAGTCAATTAAGTAATAGTAAAAAAAAAATAACTTAAAATTTAATCGCACAACACAGCAAAAGAATTCCATTAAGCAATACATTTGAATTAACAAGACCTTTTTTACCGAACCTTAAATAAAAGAATGGCACTCCAGGGACTCGGGATGGCGGGAATTTACATAATAGAACACATTGATAAAAGCATTCAGAAGACAGGTAATTTACAGGTACATATAATAAAATGTCTTATTTAAGAAAATGACGTGAGAGATTTCAATGACCTTATTTTTTATTTAAGGTTCACAAAACAGATCGTAGACAAAGACATTAAAATTCACATAATATAAATTGGCCGGTACTATTTTTGATTTTGTATTAATTAATCGATTTTTGATTTTTGGCCGCTGGGGCCGAAAAGTTCTCGAATGGAGACCACGGATCGGCAAGCGCAGCGTAGGGCGTCCACCGACCAGATGGACGGATGATCTGCGCAAGGCTGCGGGTCCACGCTGGATGCAGGCCACCTGCGATCGGTACAGATGGAGAGCCTTGAGGGAGGCCTATGTCCAGCAGTGGACGTCTTGCGGCTGAAATGATGATGATGATGATGACTATTTTTGATAAAAAGAACAAAGTGAATTCGTGTGATTTCTTTGCTACTTGTTAAGATAAGCAACGACTAAAATACAAATTAATAATACATATTTTTACGTAATCCATCTGAATAATTGTTATACAGATACATACCTATTATTGTATAGGTGTTTGCAGTTCCTATCCTACTCAATTGGAAACCTTATAATTTATACTGCAACATACCCTTAAAATGTGCTGAAAGATATATTTTTAAGTTATAATGTCATGTAACTTATATTTATAAATGAATCATCCATTATTTAAATAACAGAAAATAATCTATATATATAAAACTCTTCCATTACTGACTGACTGACTGACTGACTGACTGACTGACTGACTGACTGACAGACAACGCAGACCCGAAACTACTGGGCGTAGCGGGCTGAAATTTTGCATGTAGGTTCCTTAGGGAGTGTAGGTTAGCACTAAGAAGGGATTTCCCGAAATTCCCACGGGAACGGGAAAAAACGGGAATTTTGTGTTTATGAGAAATCTGCGCGGGAAAAACCGCGGGGCAGTCTCTAGTCAATATATAAAACTCTTCCGTTACTGACTGACTGACTGACTGACAGACAACGCAGAGCCGAAACTACTGGGCGTAGCGGGCTGAAATTTTGCATGTAGGTTCCTTAGACTGCTCCGTGGCTCAGTTGGCAGTGATGTGGACTGAGTAAGCGTGAGCACCCGGGTTCGATTCCCGGGCGGGGCGAATATTGATATGATGAATATCGATGTTTGTTTCCGGTCTGGGTGTGATGTTCGTCTCTGTGTGTGTTTCGGGCGCCCTAGATACAGGTTCTTCCTAGTTAGGGGCTCTGAGTGTGATGTGTTATTATGTTATTATTAGGGAGTGTAGGTGAGCACTAAGAAAGGATTTCCCGAAATTCCCACGGGAACGGGAAAAAATGGGATTTTTGTGTTTATGAGAAATCTGCGCGGGAAAAACCGCGGGGCAGCCTCTAG
The DNA here is from genome assembly GCA_951802225.1 of Euspilapteryx auroguttella. Taxonomy (NCBI): domain Eukaryota; kingdom Metazoa; phylum Arthropoda; class Insecta; order Lepidoptera; family Gracillariidae; genus Euspilapteryx; species Euspilapteryx auroguttella. The sequence goes on from OX637654.1 coordinate 4,859,589, forward strand.
TAACTATATAAATTAATTCAATAAATTTTACAAATCAATTATGTTCATAAAATAAACTTTACAACTTTTAACCATAAGTCGATAATTAAGCGATCATTTAGTGCAGCTGCAAGACTAAATAAACTAAAAGTTGAAGTCATTAAAAAATTAAGTTTCCGTGCCGTGCTCGCCTAATGTTTCAGCTGGCTTTTTATTGGAAAATTCTGTAATGCCCGTATTATGTCACGCCAACACAGACACGCGAGCTTAGCTCCAAATCCTAAGTTTTCTTTGGTTTTTAATATAAAATTGTATTTTTATTACATTTGTAATAAGTCTTGGCCGGAGTAAAGGAGAGTGTTAGCTCCGCTGAGCAGTGACTGGATGACAGCTCAGAGAGGGGAGAAGATATCTGCACGTTCAATTGGCAGACCACACGAAGCAATTAATTTTTTAAAATTAAGAAATCAGGAACACGGCTTTTTGATTTCAAATAATATAATAGGTATGTACTTAACAATATTTCTTGTAAGTATAAAGACTTTCTGAAATCATTTATGATTAACTTTAGAATCACCAATTCAATCGACGACGGTCTTTTCCGAACGCAAACCATTTAGTATACTTAAATGAAAAAATAAAATCTATTTTCTCCGTCACGAATTTAATTTCCCTTACTTTGTTATCTATTAGGGGGTTCCCCTTTAAAAAAACCATGCAAATGCCCCATAGAATGCACCTTTATATAGATATAAAGCCATGATAAAAGCACGTTTATCCCTCAGGTGTTATCACTTGGAACCATTATTCATGTCTTTGTTAGACTGACGCGGTCGCGCTGAATGTGTCAGCAGCACAGGAGAATAAGAAATAGAAAGGGGATAGTGGATTTTTTGAATACAAATGTTAGGGATCCTTACCTATTGATACTATTGTAAGTTTTAATATGTCCTCTAAATGAGGTGCTTCGTATCACGACACCGGAGACAAAGCAAACCAGATACTTTCGTAAAGATCCGCTTACTACCCAATAGTTATGATAATGAATAGAATTTAGGGGCTTACACGGTGCGAAACTAGCGTCACTCCCGATAATTAATAATAATATCTTCTAAACCATGGCCGAAATCTAAAATATGCGTCCTTTTGATTTTAAACAATATATAGTTTATGTTATGATCTTAGAAATATTTAAAAGAATATTACTAAGATCATTATTCAAAAACAACACAAAAGAGCTTTAAAAAATCTAAGCAAGATTGTGATTTCAGCCATGGTTTAAAAAATATTATTTATTTATTGAAGTGACGCTAGTACATATATCGCACCATTTCGCCCCTTAACATGTATTGCTATACAATGAACGAATACTATATACCTAATGTATTGTAAAGAACTAAGTTAAATAATACAAGTTATGGATTTAAATTCCGAACGGGTTCAGTAGATTCTGTACAAACAAAGCCGAACTCCATCGTGAATGTTAATAGAGCAAGTTAGTCTGAGCCAAAAGTAAATCTGAAAACGGTTTCGTGTGTGAGTTTTCGACATCCAAATTACTTTCTAGTTAAGCGGTAAGTTATATTTATTACAAAAGGTAGGCTAAGTAACCAATATTCAGTTTAACTTATGAACTTTCTGAAAATTTATAATAAAAATTCATTTCAATGAAAGAAATCCATTAAATTATATAAAGCTTGTGACCATTCTCAAGTCATTTAGAAGATGAAACGAACAGTTATTTCACTATCTGCCCTATTTGCCAAAAAAAAATACATTAAAGCTATAAAACAAGAATGTCAGCAAAATGTCACCATTGGGGTGAATGTTTAACATTCTGCAAAATTTGGCGTCACGTGATTTATAGACATCCTACGGTGTGTTCAAGAAATAATACTCAAACTCAAATTCTGAATAAATGACTAGAATACGGGTAAGACTTAGTCTCAACATTATGATAAATAATGAAATAGTTACTTATGTAGTTTTTAAAGCACCAAAGTGTATATCTTATAGGCATTAACGGCCTGTACTTTGAAGCTTCTTACCTAATTAGGTATGAGGGTCCCCCACCCTCGCAGCTGTGACATGCGCGCGTCGAAATGCGAAATGTCGCGGCAGTTTTAAATTTTATTACTTTTCATACAAGCCGAAGTTAAATCGAGATGTTTATACCTACCGCACAATTTTTCTTTCCGATTTTCGTTTCAGCGCACAAGAATTTGCGTTTAGGTAAGGTATTTGTAATAACGAGTTTTTTTTAAACCATCTGAGAAATATAAAACAGATTTCTTAATTCTGAAAAATATAGATGTAGGATTTAGTTTAGACAAGTTATTAAAAAGTAACAAGATGTAATGAATTTCACTCTGTAGAAATAAATATCAAAGTAAACCCTTTTTGTAGTGTTTTCTCAATATAAATAAAACATTACTGGTTGTTTTAATTTAAAACAAATAACGATATAGTTTGAGTTGATAACTTTTTTTATTTGGAACTAAAATCACACCCTAAGGCCTCCTTTACGAAGACGCGGCGTGTTGTGCGGGATGTCGTGTGGGTTCCGACGCAGGCGCCACCACGGTCGCCGCCGCCGCGGGCGCCGCCGCGGGAGCCGACGCGTTTCCTTATACGATATCGAACATAGGCCTATGCGCGTCTCCGTAAACGGTCTCATACTATTGCTATACATTTGATTTGGGCGCAGCACGCCCCGCACGACGCCTCGCGCAACGCCCTGCGTGCGCTAGGCAGTACATCTCAGCCGCTGTACACATTAACATGCATTCATTTTCTTGTAAATAGTGTACCTAACCATGTGTAAATATATCATCCCTTCTTCAACCTCTGGAGTTATTTCTACTGCAGGCGGGCGGACATAGGAGTTCTCTAAATTGGCGACCTACGACGATTGGATTACAAAAACCGCAAAATTTTCAACACTCGCCCCACCAGTTCCATTGTAAGTGGCGACTACCTGCCTTCTTCTGGAGGACTCTGGGGGACTTCTGGAGAAGCGCCTCGCCGACTAATATAATAATAATCATCATCATCATCTCGGCTGCCCAAATTCAAAACCTAGTAACTGGTGTTTTTGCAAAAAAACCATTTTTGTCATTTTTCGACTTACTAGGCGGTATAGATTTGATATGAACCTTAAAACACCCAGTTTCTAACGTAATTTTAAAAATAAAATTTAATTTAAGTCTACCCAATTTGGAAAAGTTATTGAAATTTCCATGAAGTACATATTCTTAACATAGCGCATGTCGGATTACAAATAAAAAAACCTAGCAACTCAACCGACTTACTAGGTTATGAATTTGAAAGCTGACTTACTATGTTTTGAATTTGGCGCCGATTATAAAATCAATCAAATTTTGATGGAATTTAGTAAGTTACAAAAACAGTATACAAATTTGGCTGAATTAACCACGAGTCGTAACCAAATAGTAAACAAAACTTAATTCTGCCACAAATAAATCATTTGTATAACTTTTAAATGAATGCACTTCAAAAAATAACATTTTTCATTCGAAACGTACAACTAAAAATATAAATTGCTTTAAAAAGTAGAGAATTAACTCAGAGATTGTATTTCAAAACATAGTATTTCACACTTAGTTAATTAACTAAGTGTGAAATACTATGTTTTGAAATTGTTTTCATTGTCATATTTGGGTAAATTAAAAAAAAAAATAGTGGGATCGATTTAAGTGTGACTATAGTCAACAATATAGTCAAACTTTTGGTCAAACACCGAAATCGCTATTGCGTCTGGTTTCTTCGGGGCAACGAATTAAAGTGGTCGACCCGTTTTTTGGCTCTCCTGAATATTTTTGTTAAAACGAGTTACTAGGTTTTGATTTTAAGCAGCCAATCTCACACGATAGCGTCCACTGCTGGACATAGGCCGCAACCTTTACCAGGTCGTCTGACCACCTTCAGGGGTGTGAGACCAGCGTTTGGAGGGTGATTTGAGGTGAAGGTGAACCTTGAAGTGAGGGGGGGGGGAATTCCTTAAAATTAAACTGAAAAGCAAAAAATAAAATCTTTTCATCAAAAAATTAAACAGCCGAAAAAACCGAAAAGCGTTAAATAAAAAGGAAACATTTTCTATTAAGACATAAATTACTGCCTTCTTAAAGTAATTTGAGTAAGTATACCACGTAATATTGTGCTAATGTAATATTAATATTGTGTTATCGGCGCCACAGAACTAACAAAGATATGATATAACTATATAATAAGTAACCTATGATTTAAGTTTTATTTGTGGGAATAAAAAAGGTAAGTTTGTAATGCGACGGTTTTATAAATGTAATATCGGTATCAAAATTGGTTTCTTTCAGCTCCATACAGATCCTAATCAGATGTTATGGTTCATTGTTTTGACATCTGTTGTCAAATTTTGTTTACATTTGAATAAAAATAAAACGAAATACGAGAGCGCGAAAACAAAAATTTGACACAGAACCGGTCTCGGCCGTGGCCACAAGGGTACTGACGGGGTAGGGAGCGGCGCGGCATGGCATCGGACCGCGCGAAAACGATGTTTTTTTTTAGTTTTTGCTGGTTTTTTGTCTTTTCGTTAAACTTAAAAATTCTTACTATAGTAGTATGTCTAAAATTTAAGGTCAGCAATTTTCATTCCAAAAATCAAATAAAAACAATCAGCGGTTTAAAAATAAAATGGAAAAAACGGAACAAAAAGGGGTAACTTTGAGATTTTTTTCTATCAACTAAAATTAATTAGATCCTATTTCCCTTTAGTATGATGACTAGATTAGATCCTTAACTAACACATATATTTTTTTCAGAATGAAGACATCAATTTTGTATGTCTCAGATTGTTTAAAAAAATCTCAAAAACACAAATTTTTGAACCACCAAGCCTTAATTAGTAAAAATAAAGGTCAGGTTTTTTTTTTACATCTTTGTGATATTTAACTATGTAATGTATAATCTGGATGAAATTTGAAAACACGCTAGCATGATATTACAGGTGAAGGTGCAATTTACATAGTTGACGTGATCGCGTGAAATGCCACTTTCTGTAAAAAAAAACGCATTAGAATTAGTTTTAGGGTTTTTTTTACAAGTGCAATCCAAAAAATTACCAAATAAATAACAAAAATTGTGTCCAAAAGTTTGTACAATGATTTTGAAATGAGACCTGTAGATTGTGATTAAAAGCTTAAATTTTTTCACGCAAAAGACTTATTTGTACAATACCGTAAACAAAAATTAAACAAATTTAACGCGAGACGGACGAGACTCTGTCCGACGTCCATGTCCAATTGATGAGCGTTCAATTTTTCATTTTAATTAAAAACAATAAGCTTACTTTTTTTGTGTGTAACGAAAAACAATTTAATATCGGAACTCGATTGATCAAAATTATGAAACCTGTATGGTATTTATTAAATATTTCCTAAAAATTTTTGCTGCTAATTCTAAAACTGTAAATATTAAATATTTTAAATTTAGTTGTAATCAACTGCAGGGTACGGGTCTTTCTTCTGGTCAGGAAGATAAACATTATTAAATTTGTATTATTGATAGGATAAGAAACTTATTTAGAATATGCATGCAGACTACGCAAGACCAAACATAATTCCCTTATAAACTTTATCTTTACCTTCCGTCCCGCAGCCTTTGGGAAACCAGAAAAAACATTATCCACCGCCACAACTCCTGAATAGTCCATCATAAAAAGTGGGCCCCGACGTGACTGCGATATGCCCGTGTTTAATTCTGAAACGGACCCAGCGCGAGATTTTAATGAGAGATCAGGTTTTTCAATTATCCCCTCGGTTCTTTTACGAACTTTCCGCTCTGAGGTTTTTATCTGCGACGCTCTTTTATGAAATCTACAGGGGTTCTCAAAGCTATGTTTAAGTTGTCATAATGGGATGGCAGGAGGAGAATGGGAGTTCGCCTCCCTCCCCCTTCCATTCTGATATGCTTCGGTGCTATATTAATTAAATCGTGTGAATGGAGCGTGTTAATGTAATTGGTTTAATGAGCTGCTGAGAGATCTGGTATTCTTTTGTTCGCTATCTCATTGCCTTTGTATTGGATTTTACTTTTCGATGCCTGTCGTAGTTTCATTTTATAAAATTGGGTTCTGGTATTCGAATCGTAAGTACACTTGGAAGTATTATTATACTTACTAATAAATTGAGAACTTAATCAAGCCAAGGCAATACCTAACAGTTTTAAGCTAGTATTCTAAATCCTTATTAATATTTGCACCTCTCTTATAAAATGACACCAAGAAACCGCATAAAATACTAATAAACTGTACAATATTTCAATTTAAAAAGCACATATTTTGCGAAACAACATATAGTAATTTTTTTCTAAAATAAATCCAGTTTAGTTAATATATCTAAAGCGCTATAGGGTACGAACCATAGATAATATAGGTAATACTTGACAGTGTACCTAAAGGATCTATAGGTATACTAAGTATATTAATAAACATGTCATCATTAAACATAACTACAACCATAGCTGGCCAAGAGGTAACTCATCCATATCCACATCAAACAGCATTATGGTAAACAAGGATACAAACATTCATTTGACATCACAGAACTTCAGCCCAAGCCACCCTAAATGGCAACACTAAATAAAATCGTTGGGCTGGCAAACAGAAACACCTCAACATCAAAGCGCTTAGTGCCTTCCGGATTATTGGATTTATTTATTTCACCACTTCACGTCGGAAATCAAAGATAGAACGTGGCTTTTATGTGCCACGCCTCATGAAGCAAAGGCATGAAGGTTAACAAATGGGTATCAGCTGGTTCTAAGAACATCTTATCCCTGATTTTTCTTTTGTTTGATATTGTTTTTTTTAGTATAACATCATCTTTTGAACTCATTATACGTTCTCGTTCACTCTCATAATGTCTGACATATTTTACGTATTTTACTAACTTTTTAAATACCAACAAAAGAATATGTTTGATTTTCTATGCTATCATCATATTGACTCTGAAAAACACTTTAGTTCCCACTGTAGAATATGACTTGATTTTTTTAAATAAAATTTACACAAATTAATAATGAGATGCCCCTAATTAAGCACACTATGGAATACAAAAAATCGATTAGTCAATACCCAGCCATTCCAATTAAAACGATGTCTTCGTTAAGCAACGGTGAGAGGAATGGATGGCCAGGAAGCACTTTGCTAGAGGTTAAAAAGATTAAAGACTCGGTAAAAAAAAACACTAAACGACTCTCAGACATAGGACAAAAGGGTGAAGTTTGAATAAATTGTTTAAAAAGCGTAGGTCTTGTTCTCAAGCACTCCACCCAGTTATAAAATTTAGCGAATTTTAAACAGGGGGCTTAATTAATCTGAAGGACCGCTCCTGGTTTTTGAGTCTAGTTCAAGTTATTGCGAGGGCTGTTTTTAAAATTCAGTAAAAAAAATGTTAAAAATTGAAGGCTAGCGTCAATAATCAGCTGCAATATTGTTGCTTATTTCCATTTCCTTCACACACTGTAATTTAAATTAATAATAAGTTTTATTAAAAACATTTGACTTTAAATAATAATAATCCTCCCGTGAGATTGAAAATAGTAGTTTTTATGTTGGTAAATATGCAACCAAACACACAGCTTCGTTTTGAATGTAAAATATGTGTATCATAACTCTATCAACTTAAAAACTTGTATATATAGGTAAGATAAGAAAGTATAAATTAAATTCTTATGCAAAGGAATAATAATTACAAAAATATATTGAGCCGTCGACTTGCCATTTCGTGGGCGTCGTCGCAAATCGTGATTGATTATTATCAGCACGTACTTAAAGCTTATTTAGTAGTACTTTTTTTGTTTCCTTTGATGAAACGGTTTTAGCATAATTGATTTGGAGGTGGAAGCTTTGCCAATAGTTTTTGAGCCCTGAATATTTCGGCTCCGTGCTCGAGCGTAAATTACAGCGTTATTTTCGGTTTATTTTAATAAATAGGCCGGCCATTTTATAAATAGGATTAAATTCATAAATAGATCGATTAGATACTTAATTGTTTATCTTTAGCGTTTTGTTTTTCAATAAAAATGTATACATTATTTTTTAATAGAGTATATTGGACGTTATTATAAACTTTTTTAAATTGCGTTAAGGAAATTAAATATCTGCCAATTTGTAGAATGAAAATTTTATCATTTGTGATAATTATTTCATAATTAAGTGAAGTTTTACCAAATGCTTGAATGTCTTAATTTCTTCATCGAACTTCACTGATATAATTTATTACAGTACATACACATCTTTCTAAATAGCAAACCAAATTAATACCTAATCTACATTCCATGTTACGAGATCCAAACCTTATTTCGATCTATGATAGATTAACCTTCGTCCAACAAAAAGTATCAAAAAAACTTGTGTTCCTCAGTAAAGTTACTGTGACCTCATCCTAAAGGATAGTAACGACAAAAACTCAATTAAAAGTTGCGTAATATGTTTGTGCCTACATGAAGAAATCCCATCAGAGGAAGTTTAACTGTTGGCCAACTATTAGCAAAATTAGTTTTTTGTTTCAGTTTCAGGTGAATACGCATTTGGTTGTTTTATTTGGTACATACCACATATAATATACATATATTGAAAGGGTACTTTATTGCAACTAATCAACTTTAAATACTTAAAATGTTCATTAATTAAATAATTTATTAGTATGTGCGGATTTATAATTATTTTTTTCAGATTTATCTTTTTTTTTTAATGGAAAGATACTATTAAGTTCATAACTTCTTTATTTATATTTTACCAACCTGATACATCAATAGAATAATTTATAAGGATCTATCATAGAACGCTATATTAGAGCTATAATAATTTAAAGATGGCACTAGACAGATAGATGCCATCTTTAAATTATTATAGATCTAAAGATTACAGAATCTTTAGATCTCTTTTTCGGGTGAAGATTTCTGGAAAAGCTTTTTTCGGTAAAATCGAATAGGCATTAACCCACCAAAGAAGCATTAGCTGAGTCGTAATTTAGATCAAACAGAAGGTGATACGAGAACATGTGTTACTGCCTATTTTACTTCAAGGAATCTCGACTGTGTCTAAGTTTGTTTGAGCGTGATTTCGGTAGAGTTGCCAAAAGAAGATCTAGGAAGAAAGTAATGTATTGAATGATAGAAAAATTACAACTTCATTATTTATGAATCTTCTTCTTCAATACTAAATGTATTGTAGAAATCACGTTTAATCTATTTATATAAAGTCAAACATGAAGAATATATGTTTTCTTTTTAAATCAAGTTATTTTACTGGTTGAAACCGCTTTAGGAAAAGTTGTACCTGTGACGTGAAACCTCCCTGAAACTTCGCGTCACGCCACAGCAACTTACAGTCAGCTACATTTCAAAGTATTGTCTTTAAATACAAAGCATTTATGGTCAAATTATAAAATAAATTTATGTATTAATTAAGAACATTACAACTTCATGTTCCAAATTATTAAAATCAATCCAAAAAAAATGACATGCCATGAAAGCACGCATTCTATTACTCTATACTAAACCAAGCCATTTTTTAACCTCGACTGCTAAAAGGTATTTTTTTCACGCAATCAATAATAGGCGCTACTTTGATTCGGAAATTAAATTAAAATTATTTTGCTAGATCATTGTATTACATATTTTTATAATAATAAATTAATATTTTTTTAAATAAATAACTCAGCTTGAATCGCCTACATGCGGCCACCTATACATTAACCGTGAAATGACCTCAATTTTTTCATCTACCCTCCGTCGGGGCGATTTACCAACCTGACTCGTTTGGTTTCATGTCAGCATTTTATCAAGATTTCAGATAACAATATTGATCTTTTGGCCATTATGGTAGGTTCTCCCCACACGTGCTAAAACGGATTGAGAAATCAATTTTATTGATCACATTGTCGTTGGCGTCCTTAATTCTCAATCAAATACAAATATAGAAAACTCATGTGCAATTTGGGTGCAATCAGTTAGTTTACAAAATGGAATATTGTAATCCTGAGACGTAACACAATAAACGAACAAGGATTTTTTGAAATTAGGTTTGTATAAAAGCAAGCTAGAACTACTATGTTATCCTGGTTTAGAACATAGTACAATTCACTGGTTTGCCAGTCTAGAGCGATACTAGCTACAAAAACTAGTACTTAACTTAACTAGACAAATCTGGAGTATCCAACGTGCTAGTTTACTACCAACTATAGTTAAGTATAATAATCTCTATGCTCAGTGCTAGATGCCAATTTATTTCATCCTAGTTTAACTAACCTAGTTTTGTGTTGTGCATCTTCAAACTATAATAAGGTATAATAGGTAACATTTCGTATGTGTTAATATAATTTCAATGCAACAGCTACAATACAAGTGAAACTTTGCTAAGATGACTCTAAGTCTTATGTTTCTCAGCGCGTCCCCTTTGTTCGGTTTTAAAATAAACATTCTGAGCAAGTTAAGTATGTTGGACCAAACCCGCGGGCCATGCTGCCCGCAAACTTGTGCTACTGTACTAAGCCAGCGGTGTATCTAGGGCGTTTCATAAGGTTCCATTATAATGCAAACAGGCAGTACAAAAACAGGATTTTTACATTATTACATATACTAAATGGTAGGTAAAAACATGATAAAAGGCTAATTAAAACGCGAAATTATGTTTTTATTAAGCATCCTTTACGACAAAAATATTATTTAAAAATAATGAATCTTAACAAAATCATACTGACCCAAAATCTGTCTTCTTTTATTTTATAACACCTTATTCTATTTAATTTAATATAACATCATTTTACTTAATAATTGGAACTGATGTCTGTATTTTATTAAACTTTTACGAATGTTCCAGTGTAAGGCTGGAGCATGATTTTTGATCAAATCGGTGCTACAAGAAATAAGTTAGTAATATTAAGCCATCCTCATTTAAGTGAACGAAGTCGGGAGCACAGCTAGTTTAATTTTCTTTAATAAAATGTCACTTTGACATAAAATCTGTCAAAAAGTTTACATAATGACACTATTTCCGCGTTATATGACCTGAATACACCTCTGTTATGTCAAAATCCCCAGTAGTACCAGATACGCGCCGCTGTCTGCCCCAACTTCGAACTTCAAGTTCCCAAATGACACCGCCGAGACAACGATAATTCACAGGCTAATGTCAAAGTTAGGACTTGGCGGGTTTTTTCACAGTTCGTTTTGTAGGACCCCGTACACGTGGGGTTCATCGAATCCTTGTTTGCTGAGACTGTGCTGGCCTGTACTTTATGTCACATACAGAAAATGTTCATCATTCATTAATACAAATACATTTATCTTAAAACTTTAGGCTTTTTAGGCAGGTCATCAGTTTATAAAAAAAATCATAGACTTAAACCATTTTATCTGAAATCTACGTAAACTAAAATAGGTATGTCTTACACTTAAACAATCACAGGCGCAAGGTGTACTACCTTAAGATAACATAAAGCTGCATTATTAAGATACACTTAAAATGTTTCTGAAACACACTTGGCCAGTTTTGTCCTCTATTTTTTATGTGAAAAGAAATGTACAGAGTTGTAATGGACACGGAAACTGAAGGCGGACGCCTCAGGCTAACTAAATAAATTATTTGTTGAATTTAGCACGGGTTCGCATAGCATAAGCTTTTAAGCATTGTGTGAGAGATTTGAAATGAAGAGTTTTTTAACATTTTTATTGAATAGTTCTTTAATATTAAGTGAACTTTATAGGTAATTCAGTTATAAATATTTTTTTCTATAACAAAATTGTTTACGGAGACGGGTCGTAGGATTTCTGTATTAACTTTTAACTACATAATTTGTAAATATGTGTCGAAGTTACAGATTACAGCTTGTAAGTAAGTAGAGTGAGTACTCACTAAAATTCAAAGGCATTCGTCATAATGTTATGACTTTATTTTATTCAAAGTGCCTCCACACACATTTCCTGCACTGCTCTGCCCCGGCACATCGGGAATTGTCTTCATATGGTAGACTCTGAATAAAACATGACACTTCAGATTTAATACGAGGTTTCTTTGTTTTGCGCGCCTGAAGCCTGGAGTTGCCTTCGTGTCGCTGCTGTAAGAATAGAATGGGATTACTTAGATCATATTGGGTAAGTATAAAGGAATTTAAAAAAGGTTTAAAGCTAGATATTTAATACCCTTTTGTTAGTCTATTCTGCTTTTACATTTATATGATTATTTGCTATGCAAAAAAAGGAAGAAAAAAATAGTTTTTCGCTAAAATCGCTTTCATTTTTATAAACCATCTATTGAAATCAAATTTTAATGCTCCATCATCTATATTTATTTTATATCCATAGTTCAGTTTACCTGAAGTTTATTTGGCGCAGACGGGAAGCACTTGTCAAAAAACAATAGCGGGTGTTCGCTCTGACAAACTGATGAAAGTGTTCTTAGCAGCTCCTGAACTATTCAAGTTTGTCCAGTTATTTTTAGAAGAGACTCGTTGAATTTAATTTTCCTAGTTTGAAGGTAAGACGTCTATCAAACTAAAATTTTGTTTTATTCTTTTGTTTTTGTTAATTGCGATGCCTTTGTTTTAACAAATCTTTCTTAAACATATTTATTTAAAAAGCTACCTAATTAAATCATAGAATAGTTGACCCGACAGAAACGACTGTCTTAAAACGACTGAAACGACGTGGGAATGACAGAAACTATCCTTAAAAAAGGAATCTATTTTTTTTTCCACTTCCCTAAGTTACCTTTACCAATTAAAAGAATGAAATTAGTAGACACTCAGCAAAATCGTCCACGAGGCTGCTACCAGGGCTTCCACTAGCCTCCTCTATCACCGGCACTGCGTTGCACTTGAAGTTGACAAATGCCTTGAGACGTTTCTACGGTTTCCGGGTTAGAGAGTGGAAATTTACTGTTCCAGGATATCGAGGTACGAAAATCAAATTTTGCAAAGAGACATATTTATAAAATAATATACCTTCAATGCATATTATAAAACAAAGTGGCTTCCCGCTGTCTGTGTGTATGTATGCTTAAATAATTAAAACTAGTCAACAGACTTTGATGCGGGTTTTTTATAGATACAGTGGTTCAATAGGAAGGTTTATATGTATATTATACATGCACAACATAGTATTAGGTTGTGCAGTACATTAAAGTTCGCCGGGTCGTCTAGTAATAAATTAACAAAGAAAAGTTACCATAGCCATTGTCGATTTAGGAAAAATTTGGATGCACTTATCAGAGCTATTTTGCTCAGCAAATAAAGAGAAGCAAATAAAGAGACCCAGATGTCCCGGTTTAAATTAATTTCATGGCAACCATCGGTTTGGTCTTGTTGGGGTGTTTATTTGTCTCTTTAAACACAATCGTAAACTTTTTCTGGGCGGATCTTAGTTCTAATAAAGAAAATAATAATACATAACTCACTTGTTAGTTACATAAGCTGGGCAGTAACAGCACTGGGCCGTCTCAAGTAGGAAGCAAGGTGTTTGCGTCACTCGACTTAAGTGTAGCTCTAATGTAGTTGCGACACTCGGGTTAAATGGTAACGCGTCCTCTAGTGCCAGTAGGCAGTTGATTTGTTTGAACAAAGCTTATTTTCTGCTTTGAAAAATGTTGTAGTATAGTCTAGTTTCAAGGTATACTTATGCTATAACAGAAAATCGATATCTTGTTAATCGATATTTTTTAAGAACCCACAATATTACCCATGTTCATAGTATCACAGCGAAGCGATAATTTTTTAGGCATTACAGCATTACTTAATGAAAAGTGGAATTATAATGAGATGATTGCTTATGCACCCTCATTTTAATTTTTAACGTTACTTTTACCCATGAGGCAGAAATGCTCATCTCTGCCCGAAGAACCATTAAAAATAATAATCTCTCAAGAAAGCTTTGAAGGGAGAAGCGGCTGATTTGTCAAAAGATTTACAAGCAATATTTATTCAGCGGGCCTAACAAATTTTGTTATGCAAATGGAGGATGCCTTACACTTCCTTAATTATTTCTTAGGCCTTCTCTTAAGCGTAAAAACCGTGTAATACTTTAAAAAGTAGGTAAAGTAAAATCTCATCTTTTTGGGGTGATGTTTTCCGTGAGATCTTTTTAGGATTGATTTAATTAAGTGACGTAAACATTTAGATTAAAAGAGATGTTTTACTTCGTATTTGTAAAAACCTTAATTAAACGCACGCTAACTTGATACCTAATTAATTTGTAAGCAACAATATCACATTTTAGAAGAAAAATACAATGTAAGGGCGCGCGATCGCTTGATTTACCCCTATCCCGTTTCTCAATTTTAAGGCAAAGGCTACATTAGTTAACAAGAATTGGAGCTTTTGAATTGTTTTAAGCAATGGCCAAATATTTGCAAGACTATTTACATTACTATTTGCTATTAAATTATTGTCAGTATGTTTAGATAACACAGTATAAAAGTTTTATTTTCCAAAGATACATCGCCCTTTATCTCACAGAAGAAAAATCAGGCAGGGTGTGAGGGATTATTCTGTCGCGCAGCCTTATCGGTAAAGAGCCTAAAAACTTTTTCCACTGAGATATGTAAAGCCTTAAAGAGTAAGAAAAGTTTTTGTACTTTTTCATGTGTTATATGCGATTTGTTTACTTAATATTTTCATTTGAAAAAAAAGAAACAGTCACGATAAAACAGAACTTTTTCATTTCGTTTCTTTTTACTCGATTGCCGAATTTTTATTGTGCCCCAGCCATTTTTGTTATTTGGGTTATTAAAAATATTACTGAGCAACGCAACGTTATGGATAATAGGTATGTGATAAAATTGAAATTAAACTAAGAAATTAAAATTATATCAAGAGCAGAATATTTTTTTTAATGAACTCGGAGATTTCAGCAAGCAATTACCTTCTAAAATGCCTCTGATTTCTCGAAACTTAAGTAAAAATTTTCTTATAAGGAAGTTTGTATAAACATCAATCCTTTGACTCATTGGTATTCGGGTTATGTGGGCTGAAATGCAAAACACTTACCCTCGGCAAGGTTCAAAGCGTAAAACTTTTTCTGTCGCAGACATTATTCCAGTCTCGTAGTTCGGGAGCTTTGCGTGTTTGAGGTTTCAAGTATTTTTCGGCCTGTTCTCATTAAAAACTTTTCTCTTTTTCAACTATTACTAAGCCTTTGGCTGCGATTAATTAATTAATGCGATTATGAAGTTCACGATTTCGTTTTGTTAATTCCATTTAATCTGGTTGACTGACGGAGACTTTAATCATTTTAAACTAAGAAGTTAGCAGAGTTTCTGAACGTAAGCTTGATCAATATAAATTAATACAGAACAGAGTTTAATTTGATAATAAATTATTTTTCTATCCCATTTATAAAGCAGAATACACAATCAGTGCACAATTTAGCATTCCGACCCACCTCAAATAAATCATAAGCCGTTTAAAGATTCATTTATTCCGAACCCGCTGCATCACAACAGATTTGGTCCGGAAATAACTCCCGTTCCGAGTCGGTGCAGTAGCGCCGGTATTAAAAACTGATCATAACTTGAACAGGGCGAAAATAAATAAAATTCCCCAAGTCTGAAGTGTCAAAAGTGTAATTAAGTTAGAAGTTAGGGCGGCTGCAGAATGGCGCTAATTTTGCGAGCGGCGTGGCATGACGTCCAGGTAATACTTAACTAAGATTAAACGGAACTATAGAGAGTCCTCTTGAAATTAACAATATAATTGGGTTGCCTGGGCGAAGTCGTTTTTAGCGATAAGGTCGCCCATTGCCCTTTTTAATATCAAAATTTTACTTTATGTTATTTATTAGGGTACAACATACTTTATTTATTAAATTATTTTATAATTATTTAAGTACTTAATTATTAATATACAATTTTTATTAACATTTATATACAAGTATTTACAAAAAAATATAATAAATAATAAAACACATACTTAATTATAAATAGAACACTGCTTCCAGATCACCACCACCCGGCGGCACGGTGCCCAGCAGGCTGGCTGCATTGCCACGTATTGTTATTTATTTATGTTCTAGTTATGTTGCCATAAGCGTATTTATGTTATGTTATTTATGTGATTTCGGCTAACTTTTAACTACTTCCTTTGGAATCGGTAGTAGGGTATGGTGTGAGTAGAACCAGTCTTCTCTTATTAACTTGAATAAAATTTCTCATTTATAATTTTTTCAAAAGTAAACAACACAATCAGTCGCAGCCTCGGCACATTCTATACTTAAAAACTGACGTATTTTTCGGTCAGTAATCGAACCTGGGAAATTATTTGCAGTTCAAATTCAAATTCAAAATTATTTATTAAAAATTTCTTTAGACAAAATAAACAAAACTCTGCGAAACCCACATTTGGGTTTGTTTACAGAAAATAAAAGCCTAAATTTATCTCTATTAGAAAAAAATATCAGCTTTAAATAACTATAACATTACTTTGTTAAAACTTTAAATTGTAATAAGTTGTTCTGAACACTCGCTAAATACAATGATTTTGAATTTACCATAGCTACCAGCTCTAGCCTTTTTAAATCTAAGTTCAAACGTAATGAGGCAAAGTCAATAACAGCGAAATGGCATTAAAGCTCCTAACTTATTTCTTCTCTGTTTCGATCTTCGTTATTATATTTTCTTAAGTTTATGCGCCTTGTAATTTTTTGTAAACTTATCACATCTAGTATTATGATAATGAAGACATATTATTAATATTGTTACGGTGAAATAATATCAATGGTTGACAAGTTTGTTTAACCTTTTAATTTGTTGTATTTTCGTTAGCTTATCCACGCAATTTTATGATTGTTGAATGATTATAATATAAACACTGTTAAGGATGAAACATTTTGTATTTCTAACATACTTATTTGTTATTTTTACGTAAAATTTACAAAGCTATTTACAATTTTTATTTTTTTATTTATTTTATTTATCACCGTATCTTAAAAGAAATAGGAGGCAGATATAAACATACAAATCGTTCAAAAACAAACAGAAAATATAAAAAATATTCAGTCAACCGCGAAAATAGAAGTGTCTTGCCGGTCACGCAAACTGGTATAGATTTATCAACCCTCAGCATCGACAATGGCAAGGGTCTATCTATATCGTTAGCGGGAACCAAAATCTTTTTTCCTCCAAAATACTTCAAAACAAAACGATGGAGGGTTAAAGAGATTAAAGTACCGACACTGAGTTAACGAAGATTCGCAGAAAGAAATCGGTAAGAGGAAAAGATTGAAACTTCCTTTTAAGTTTCCGAAAAGGAGTGGACTTCATAGTAATACCTACAATGATGATGAGTTTCAATACACAGATTTCAAATCTATTAATAAAACATCCTTTTCATATCCTGTACGATAAGTTTATTCTTTTAAAATTAAGATCATATTATTAACAAAAAATGATAGGTAAGTATACCTAGTCTAAAATGATTTTATTTTTTATTTCAGATAAAAAAGACATCGCAAACACAAAGCAAGTATAGATAAAAGGGTTTGGAGATACAGCCCAGGGCGCGGAAAAAAACTCGCCTACAAAACATTTTTATTTGCGACATAGGTATTTTATTTAATTTACTGACATCACATCGCTGTGTTGAAAATAGGAAAACGTTTTTTTAATAACGAGTGTGCGAGTCTCAGTCGATCATGTTGGGTTCAGTCGAACCTAAAAACTATCACGTCACGGTTTATTTTTTGGTTGCTATTCGAATAATTTTGAAACTCAGTTTTTGTTATTGTTAAAAAATGTCATGCTGCAACAAAAGCTGCTGTTGTCGTTATACTGAAGACGGTTTCCGTAAATTTTATTTTATGGAACACTTTTCTATGTTGATAGGCAACATTTGGATGGTGTCTTTTAAATTATTTGAATGCAATAAAACAAGAATCCCTTTTTTGTGTTTTTTTTTTATTTTCAAACGGAACCCAAAATAAAAACTCGCTTGAGCACGTGAAAAGTAATTCGATTGCACGGGGGAGCTCCAACCCCCTTCATCGTTATTCCGAGTACGTACGAGTGACGTCTTCTTTAAAGCAAAATATGTATTAAATTGTATTTTGGTTCGGGCAAAGAATCTATGGAAACGAAATTCCGTCTGTATATTATTCAAGGATAAAGATCAATAAAATTTGTTGTATTACAAATCAAAGCATTCTTTAAGAATCAATATTTTTATGTATAGAATTGTTTCTTACTACTTACTACACATAAGATAAGATAAGAGAATTCTTTATTGCAATCAAAATAAAACATAAGAGTACTTAAAAACAAGTTGCAAATGGCGGCCTTATCACTAAAAGCGATTTCTTCCAGGCAACCACACACACATACATACGATATTAAGTATATTGAAACGAAAAATAAAACTAAAGTTGCCTGCAATTACTAGTCACTTTTAGGGATAAAGGTGCTTATTGACGTTTTTTTCCCATTGAGTATATTTTTTTTTACTGGTTTTAATTTAGGCAATAAAATGGTTATTGTCTTGATTTTTATTTAAAATTAATCATTTTAGTAAATAACCGACCATTTTTGTACAATAGAAGCGAACTGAAACAATACAAATATTTTTTGTGAAATAAAGGGGAGAGTTACCCACGTCGGGATTGATTTTCAAAAATCGAGATTCTCATCGACAATATTATAAAGGAACAATAACCTCTTCAACGATTTCTTTTTATTTATTCCAATTTTCAATTTGCATTTTTTGCGAGACACTGAAAGGCCTCCGTTAATGAGTTTTCGGCGAGTCAATTTACATTCGAGATTAACATTATGCTTATCGAGCTATTGTGAAGATATGTATAGCAGGTTTTTAAGTAAACTTATAAATTAAAATTAAGGAAAAACTTGATAATGATAATCACTCAGTGTATCTTTTGATCTGCTTTGAGTTGAGTTAATGATTCATTAGGATTTATTATTTTTACTAGCTAGAGGCTGCCCGCGGGTACACCCGCGCAGATTTCTCTTAAACACCAAAATCCTAGTTTTTCCCGTTCCCATAAGAATTTCAGGAAATTATTCCTTATTGCTCTCCTAGTCTTCCCAAGAAACCTACGTGCAAAATTTTAGCCCGCTATGCCCAGTCAAAGATTTCTGATAGCCTGAAGCTACTGGGCACAATGAGGTGGGGACACCTCACTGTGCCCAGTAGCTTCAGTTTGGTGTTGTCTGTCAGTCAGTAACGGAAGAGATTTATATATATTTTAGTGTACATTAATGAAAATCTACAGCATAAGTATTATCAAAAAATAGATAAAACAAAGCTACAAGGTACAACTTATTTAGATATTATCAAGGCATCTCTTGTTGTGACTGACAGACAAGGCTTAACATAATTTACTTAGGTATTTCATTTGCTATAGCATACATATACTTAGATAATATCGTTCTATTTCAGTATCTACTAATAAGCGCATCTTACTTTAGTTATAATTTCAATATTCACAATAGAGCAGCTAAATAATACCTTCACAAACATTAAAGTTTATTTATAATATAAGAAGACTGGATTGCTCATCAATTACTTGGCTTAGTATTGTCTGTGCTTCCGAGTGGAAACTTGAAACTAGAGCTTAGATATTAATATCTAGATCTATTAATTAGGGAGGTGGCGAGCAAAATTTCTAAATAATAAGCACGCTTGGCAGACGCTATTAATAGCGATAATAATACCCTAACAAACATTAAGGACCGCGTCTGCCAATATGGTAGCCCTGCGTTTACATTTGACAAGGTTTCAAAAATGTAAAAAAAAAAACTCTACTAAATCATTTGCACGTGTCTGCCTCTGGGGCTGATGATAACAACCATCCTGTCAACACGTAAAATCGAAGAGGCAGACATCTAGGGCGCTGACTTTTGTAGATATTAATTTTTGATTTTTTTTTTATGATTTAAAATAAATAAATTATTTGCACGCTTGGCAGACGCTATTAATAGCGATAATAATACCCTAACAAACATCAAGGACCGCGTCTGCCACCATGGTAGCCCTGCGTTTTCAATTGACAAGGTTTCAAAAATGTAAAAAAAAAAACTCTACTAAATCATTTGCACGTGTCTGCCTCTGGGACTGATGATAACAGCCATCCTGTTAACACGTAAAATCAAAGAGGCAGACATCTAGGGCTCTGACTATTGTAGTTATTAATTTTTAAATTTATTTTTATTATTTAAAAAAAATATATATATTTGCACGCTTGGCAGACATGTATAGTTAGAATAAAAACAATAAAAAGGACCTCGGAAAAATAGTCTGCCAACATGGTGGCCCTGCGTTTTCAATTGACAACGTTTCAAAAATGTAAAAATATGAAAAACTATACTAAATCATTTGCACATTGTCTGCCTCTGGGGATAATGATTATATAGTCATCCTGTAAACGTATGACGGAATTAAAACTATAAGGAATCCTATTTATCAGATAAAATACACGCATTGCTTTGATTCCGTGAATTTCAAACAGTCGTACAACTAAAAATCAGCGAGCAAAGTGTCTTCCAAATGGTTTTTTTTATCCAGGGAGTCCAAATGAATCGAATGATCACAATTAGAATCGAGAGCAAATGATTTAGTAGAGTGCTTTTTTTACATTTTTGCACCTCCGTCCCATGAAAACGCAGAGCTCTAAGTATCTGCCTCTTCGATTTTCGTGGTTTTTAAGATGATTGTAATCATGAACCCCAAAGGCAGACACGTGCTAATGATTTAGCATAGTTTTTTTTTTTACATTTTTACAACTCCGTCCCATGAAAACGCAGAGCCCTAATTGTCTGCCTTTTTGATTTTATTTAGTTTCAAGATGATTGTAACCATGAACCCCAAAGGCAGACACGTGCAAATGATTTAGCATAGTTTTTTTTTTTGACAAGTTCAATCCGCTGTAACGCGAAAACGCAGCGACATAGGACAAAATTTTACTGAACCAAATCAATTCGTACTGACCTAAACTGCAACCCACCGCGATGTGGATTCCGTGCAAGTACTTTACCGAAATGCTACGCACCTCCTTCACTATATGATTACTTGGCTCAAATTACACAAATAAGATAATCTGTTTTAGATAATAGCAATATTAATAAACGTTTGTTTACGTAGCTTCTTAGGTTACTGAATAAATATAGGTTGAGAGGTCTATTTTTTATGCGTTTATATTTCCTTTCCGACCTTTTATTTTACGAAAAACGCTTGATTCCGTTAACTCCATTGAATAAATCACGGGGAAATTTTCTTTACCATTTGAAGTATAAAAGCAAGAAGAGGCAACAAGATACTTATTTTATGAACCAGATACTGCACAAACATCATTAAATTTTATGAAAAATTTCGCTCGCTCACCTTTTCATAGTAACGACAAAAATCTAATTTAGTATTAAGTGTCTATAAAGCTCAAAGGTCTTACACGCTTCCTTGAGGATATTAAAAATTTCATAGCGCTGCGCTGCCAGCGTAGACTTTAGCACTGGCAGAAACTACAAGTTCATTCATGATTACTCGGCGAGATGTACCGAGACGTGGCACCGGTTTAATGTTTAACTAGGTTAATAAGATTTTGCCTTGTTGAACCGAGTTGAGTTTTGTGTTTTTCGTTTCATAATTTGTGGAAATTTCAAGCTGCTTGCTACGTTTTGTGGTTAAAAAGTTGTAGCGTTACGACTTGCTACGTGCTACGGCGTAGCAAAAAGTTTTATTTCTACGACTATAGCTTTTGTCATTCTATTTTTGTTAAGTAATACATGCTTTTCTCTGTAAAATTAAATTATTTATATATTACTAGAGGCTGCCCCGCGGTTTCAGCCGCGCAGATTTCTCATAAACACAAAAATCCCGTTTTTCCCGTTCCCATGGGAATTTCGGGAAATCCTTTCTTAGTGCTCACCTACACTCCCTAAGGAACCAACATGCAAAATTTCAGCCCGCTACGCCCAGTAGTTTTGGCTCTGCGTTGTCTGTCAGTCATACAGTCAGTCAGTAACGGAAGAGTTTTATGCATATTGACTAGAGCCTGCCCCGCGGTTTCACCCGCGCAGATTTCTCATAAACACAAAAATCCCGTTTTTCCCCGTTCCCGTGGGAATTTCGGAAAATCCTTTCTTAGTGCTCACCTACACTCCCTAAGGAACCTACATGCAAAATTTCAGCCCGCTACGCCCAGTAGTTTCGGCTCTGCGTTGTCTGTCAGTCAGTCAGTCAGTAACGTTAGAATTTTATATATATTGATTTAATTAAGTAAAATGTAAGAATATTTTGATGAATTGTGTGAGGTTTTGTTATAGTAATATAATAACATGAAAAGTTTAAACAAAATAAATCGCCACTCTCGATTATAAATTAGAAAATAATAATATGAAAAATATCACAAAAGCAAATGATGATATAACGCAACCAATTCCAAACACCATTATAACAGCGAGATAGATATCAAACGATGACAATGAAACCAAACAAGATACAATATTTTCTCCGTCCATTTCTAATCCCGGTAATAAAACACCTCCACCCAACTATAATCGCCCGGCATACCAGGCCAGCATGGCACGAAGCAACCGCCACATCTCGCGGTTAGGCTGTAATTCCACTAATGTTGGTGAATACATCAGCCGGGTTGTTTGGCTAGATTTACTGCTAGCTCTGAGAGGCTGCCTCAGCTTCTTTATTGGCCAACCTACATACTGGTACTTTGAACTAGTTCTGCTGAAAATAATAGTGTATGGTTAAAGGATTTCTTTTGCACCTTTTTTGTGCTTCGTGTTATACTATTATATAGTGAGTATTACTAAAATAAAACATTCAGCATAACAAAATGGCAACATTAAAAGAATCAAATATTTAATTAAACGAAAAAAAAAAATTTTGATATCGTTCCAAAACTTTTACTTTGCAAAAATGAGGCGTTTTTCTCACGTTATTGACAAATATTTAAAAACGTAAAATATGTATAATAAAGTTACGAATCGATGTAGGTATGTAGTGTGACTTTATTATAATATGTAATTATATAATATTTCCGTTTTTCTTTTGATAACTTATCGTAACTCTCTCAACAATATATTTAATGTAGTGTATTTTCCTTGTAACCAAGACCAAGGCGTGTATTTCGCAAGATGTCAAGTTGTCGCAATCAACGGAAACCGTCAAGACGCTAACAAATCAATACCGAATACTAAAACCTCAAATCCGAGCGCATTAGAAACAAATTAACCGAAACAGCCCTGCCTGAGCTTAGCCGTCGCACCAAAGACTCCAATACTATGGACTCACAGTTTTAGTACTCATTCGTAGGTAGGTACTAGAAAATAACAATAAACATTATAAGAAAAACTTTTTTGTCATTTTTTTTTTAAAGACATTTATTTCCAAAAAATGTTACATTATAATGTGACATGGGGTCTCTTTTTAAGTATAAATACCTGTACTAAGAGACTCCCTCTTCCACAGTGTCCATGTACTTAGAAATAAACATAAAAATTCATAAGTAAAATAAATTATAAGAAAAACTTACTTTAACTTACGTTATGAAACTAAAGTGTCTGCTTTACGCTACACACGGTTTTTTTCTTTGATTTTGAACCTGAAAGCTACACAACAGGGCCTTAAAATTCTAACCAAGATTATATAGGGAATCAAAGGCGCATATTTATCATTTCGGCTATGGTTAAGGAGATATTAATTATTTATCCGGAGTGGAGTCTCGCACCGTTTCGCCCCTTAAAATTTTAAAGGCCCGTCACGCTGTATTCTTGTATGCCTGAAAGATATAGTTTTTGTTGTTTTGATGTTTTTTATTTACTGGTTGTTTAATGTTTTGTATTGATTGCAATAATTATGTTTAGGTATTTTAGGGTTTACCTAAATAGAAGCAACGTATCCTAGAATGTCCAGTCTAAATTTATCCGGGATCCGTTATTCCCTCATTTGTATGGACGGTCTATATTAGTTGCTCGTCCTCGGTCGCACTCAGTCGGACGGGCCTAATCGTCTGCTACACGATTATTCCATTTGCATCCCCGTCTTTGTTGAGGAGGGCACACGTTGGAATACTTCGCTTTCCTAGAGAGGTTGAAACTGTGAGCGGAATGAAAATCGAAGCTTAATCTTTATTTTATGAGCATATGTAATATGCTTCTAGTGTGGTTTATAAAAATTAAATATTGACTTAATGATAAAATTACATCATTGTCTAAAGTGGACCCGGTAAACATGACCGGATAATAATATTAACTTAAAAATTTAGTTTAACCAAAAAAATCTTAAAATCTTGTAATTTTTTTAACACTTTATTCTAGTACTAGTTGACTAAGAAATACTTAATATAGCAAAAATAACAAAATTTGGCTTCACACCCATACCAACAAATGCTGAGACAGTGCCCTTTGCAACAGTGGCATAACATAACGTGTGTTTATTTTTGGTCTTTTGTTTGTTGTGTGTCATTGTTTGGAAATAAACGCTTTTTTTTTTTTTTCAAAGTATAAGGTCATTACAGTTTCGTTGTGTACAATAAAAATAAGCGTTTTTGAATAGATTGTAATTTCATGTCTTATCTACATTTTAAAGCTAGGTTCCACCGTTTTCATAATTGACTTATTTTTAAAAGGCAAAGTTAAAAACCGGTTTTTTATTTATACTTCGTGAAAAAATATAATTCATTCACATGCCTTTTTATTTTTGCACCTGTAATGGTCACACTAAAACTGTCTTTTAATTGAATGGAATTGTATATGTATAGAAAACAACACGAGTGTGAAAATATCTCAAATCAAATACGCTCGTTTATATTATATTTTTATTAAGAGCATAAAAAAAACACCACGCACTTGACGCTTTTTTATTTCCAGTAGCAACACAACAATACTGTCACATTATAACGCTACAGCGGCACCATTATGCGTAAATAATGAACACAAAGTGCAACATCCCTAAAGACACCATATAGCGCCAAATGTTCCCCTAAATTGAGGAAACTGTTGTGAAATATGCAAAGGTTTGCTTTCTAAGGTCTCGCTTGACTTGTCAACCAGTTAATTAAATAATTATGATTGATTACTAGGCTCTCTGTGCTTTTGTTGGCTTTTAGGGTTCAAAGCTAAATGTTAAATCAGATCCTTTAGCAAGATGATTTTTATCTTTAAATATATTTTATCCTTTGGAAATTTTACCTATTGTGTGTGCCTGAGCGAAGAAGAGCGGTTCTTGACTTATTAAAACCAGCTTACTAAAATATAATTTTCTTTTATCATGTGAGTAAAAAAGCAAACAAAAAAAAAACCTACTAAAGATTAATTACTAAACAAAGATTTCAGTATATTTGGGGTAATCTTTAATTAATATTTGTATTTGAATATTATTTGATAAATTAAATTGCCTCTACATGCTTCTCTTGACTCTCATTTGAATAACCAAGTAAGAAAAGTACATATTCAAGAAGAGGTCGTAAAATAATGGTAACATTTTATAGGTAAACATTAAAACAAGGGTTTGTTCCGATAACCTGTGCCGTATCTTCATAACTTAGACAGAGCTAATAAACTTTAGAGAAAAGGTAAGTATGTCTCTGAAGTAAGTACAAGGGTAGGATGAAGTTAAGTACCTTACATTATACGTAACTATGATTATTTGTGTCGTCTTTCAGCATATCTAAATAAACAACAAACCAAACACGTATTCTCCAATATATGCCTTTTTTATTTTGCAGAACAGGAAAAATGAGGGTAAAAGTATTTTTAATTAAACTTACACTACCTAAATAATAACTGCATAACCGTTCATCCTTTATTCATGCGCTTGGCAGCTAAAAGGAGGAATTTCATAATGAGAATCTCATGCTTAAAGTAATGATTGGCTACCTTTGGCGTAGTTTGTATTTTCCAGTTCAATTACTGCGTAAAGGAAAACGCGACGTCTTTTTTTAGCTTCCTCTATTTAATTTTAACGAAAATATATGATGCACAAGAGAAAATTTTCCATTTAGTGATCAAAAGAATATTAAGTTCTCAAATAAAAATATCCTTAGTTTTCTTTAAGGCGTAAGACCCACAGAACTCGTAAGATCACTATAAATACCAGAGTAATAAAGAAACCGTACATTCAAAACGTTATTTAACTTACTTAAATTTCAGTTCGCATATTTAAACATCCTACTTTCATAAATCGCCGACAGTGTTATTTAGGTTTATGTTCAAGTTTCTAATTAGAACCACGTGAGACGTTATTATATTCACCAAAGTTTGCATTCGGAACTTTGTACCCCAACAAAGTTGTTGCTTCAAAGTGTCAGTGAATTTGATAAGCGCTCCCTCAGCCTATTACAATTCTGTAACTGTAAGTACTAAGATTTTTTAATTAATAGATCAAAATAAAGGGCTTATTTCCATGCATAGTTTTTTTTTGGCACAATTAGACACGTTTCAACGTTATCTAATTCAATCGTACTAATCTAAACTCGATAAAACTTTTCTTTGCGCAATTTCTTTTAATTTTTAGTCAAGAAATTCTTGCCGCCTTGCATTCTTTACTTTTGAGAATATTCTATATCCTATATCACACGGGCATGGGGATAGTGTAGCTTTACAACAACAGTGAAATAATTTTTCAAATCGGTTCAGTACTTTCAGAGCCAATTAATGCAAATCTTTACTCTTTATAATATTGGCAAACATTATTTTATTGCCTTTTTTGGTTTTGCCTTCTTGTATTTTAATTGAAAATTTAGACCTTGTTATTAATAAATCTTTTTTCCCTTTCTTTTTTCTTTCTAAGTCTATGAAAAAAAAAACATTCTAAAGTTAAACCAAATTCTTGACACTGGCAAAACAAAGCATTAACAGACGTCGAGTAATGATAATTAATCGTAAAGAAGCGCTAAGCCACGCATTAACATAACATATCGCCTCAGTGTCTGAGTGTCTGACCTACTTGCGTGTAAACATTGCTAATTAATTCGGTGGCGGAAGCGATGCGAGCGAGAACTTCGCACCGCGGCGGGCGGCGGTGGCGGCGCGGATGGGCGGCAGGGAATTTGCATTCGCTAAGGATGAAAGCTGGGTGGAAAGCTTTGCTTAAATACAAATACATTCTATTTGGTTGCTAGTACACCTGTTTACTCATGAGTATACATTAAGTAAATATTATGTAGTTTTTCCTGACTTTGACTACTCCGTGGCTAAGTTGGCAGATATGTGGACTGAGACGCGGGTGCACAGGGTTCGAAGCCCGACGGAGGCGAACATCGATATGATGAATATCGTTGTTTGTTACCCGTTCTGGGTGTATTTTTCGTTTCTGTATATGTTTCGGGCACCCTAGATACAGGTTCGTCCTAGTTAGGGGTTCTGAGTGTGATGTGTTATTATAATATTATTTAGTTTTTTCTGAGACTCGATTTTACTATTACCTAAATACATATTGGGCAGATATTAGTTATGGGTACTTGATAGTTCTTTTGCTTATTTTGTTGAGCAATTGATTGTAGTTTGTGAACCAACTAATTTTACACGATTTTTTTATGCGGCTGTTTTTCGCCGTCCAAAACAGTTTTGAAATCAGCACTTGAATTTGTAGGTAATAAAAAAAAATATGCAAAAATTTACGAACCTCTCGTCCTGTGTTATTTCTTGCTTGAATTAAATATCTCTTTTAAACCCCCGACGAAAAAACAGAGAGGTGTTATAAATTTAACGTGTGTCTGTATTTCCGTGGCATCGTAGCGCCTAAACCGATTAACCGATTTTAGTTTGTTTTTTTTTGTTTACATAATTGTAATTGTTCTTAGGCATGTTTCATGAATATTTGTTTAGCCGTATAAATATAATCAGCTCATAAATAGTTGATGAGGTAATCTAACTAGCTTTCATTTGTCCTATCGATTTTAAATTTGGAACCGTTGATACTTCAATGATATTAAAAAGTATATAATGATATACCTTTTGAAAATGATCACCACTAGTTCTAGTTTAGTTGATGAGGGGATATGACTCGCCAGGGTTTTTTAAAATTTAGTTAAAATTACATTACATCATCCTTTGAATCACTAAATCAATAAATCAAAGGTCTGATTCATTGTACCGTATTCTATCAATATATATAAAACTCTTCCGTTACTGACTGACTGACTGACTGACAGACAACGCAGAGCCGAAACTGCTAGGCGTAGCGGGCTGAAATTTTGCATGTAGGTTCCTTACGGAGTGTAGGTGAGCACTAAGAAAGGATTTCCCGAAATTCCCATGGGAACGGGAGAAAATTGAATTTTTGTGTTTAAGAGAAATCTGCGCGGGTGATACCGCGGGGCAGCCTCTAGTTTTAAATAAAACGTTCAACTATCTCATTTAAAATTTTAACCGACATCGACATCAAATAAAAACTGTGTCTTCACAAGTAGTCCGAGGAGAAACTTGCTGGATAATTGCCACTCGACTCTTTTCGCTTATTGGGTTTGCTTTATTTCTCATAAAATATTTGGTTATTTGAATTTTATTAATTCCATTTTTCAAACAGGTCGGTAACAATATCTCTACCGTTACTAATTGGGTACGTAGTTATTAAATTTTATTCAATCTATCATTTGGATAAAATAGTAAAAGGCTTGGCTTTTATAATTCGTTTTGTAAAATGTTGACCAAATATTTCGAACAAGAGGTATCTCAAACCATAGCATGCTAACAATTAAATTTAAAAATGCTTATT
Organism: Euspilapteryx auroguttella; assembly: GCA_951802225.1. Lineage (NCBI taxonomy): Eukaryota > Metazoa > Arthropoda > Insecta > Lepidoptera > Gracillariidae > Euspilapteryx > Euspilapteryx auroguttella. Next base: position 4,888,298 of record OX637654.1, read on the forward strand.
GCGCATAATATGAGGTATAATTTACTAAAGAAATTCAATTTATTAGAGTTTCCAAGATATAAATCAATACATTCTCGTAGTACTAACTTTGAATTGGATTGATTATTTTTATATTTTATCTTCAAAATCAACTTTTCTTTTACAACCTTCTTACTTACTAGTGTTGTTCACTTTTTGATATCGACAAACCGTGCAGTCGACGTCCGGTTATAATGTAAACCAAAGAATATTGGTTAGTATAGGATGTAAATGATAATGATTATACGTTCATAATTATATCTTTGCTATTTAAGGGTGCTAGCTGTGTTTATCTGCATGCTTAACAATGTTATAAAATTACCAAATTATCAATTCATAACGCACTCTCGAAATTTTTTTCCTTTGATATTTTCCGATAATATATTCAAATAGTCTGCTATTCAGGGCACAGACAAATCCAATAATTAACTTTCATTATAAATGGAACTAATCGGTTAGGTACTTTGTTTTTTTTAAATAAGAAAACAATTAGTTAAGTCTTTTTTGTGATCATTGATCGTTTTTAATAAGATGACTAGACAGACGTTGCTTACACTGTACCCTTGCACTCATTGAAACGACTGACAGTTAGGTCAAATGCCAAAGTTTACAATAGACAATTTTCCGTCTTCCTTGAATTTTTTAAATATTTTCTTACCTTTTAAACCTTCCCTGAACTACAACAAACATTTCAAAGCCAAAATCAACTAAATCGGCCCGGCCGTTCTCGAGTTTTAGCGAGACTAACGAACTACGATTCATTATGTAGTAGATAGAAGAAAATAATAATATCTATGACCCAACACTATTATTTGAAACGTTTCTGGTAAATCGGCTGCCATACAGGCCAGCTCTCTCGCTTTAATCACGATATTGCATGGATGCATTAGAAAGATTACGAAATTCAATATTTTACACTGCGTTTTATTTGAATGGTGTTCGGTTTATACTTAATACCTTTCACCATTGCTACTTGATTGATGTAGCAAATGTGTTTACATTTTTACATATACTGTGTTATTTAAATATAGCTTGAAAGTACACTTTGTATGTATTAAAATTTGACATAATAATTTAAAAGGCAAAATTATGTAAAAACTCTACAAAACATTTGTTGAAAATAGTAAATATCGATATATTCTGTCGTAACGAAAAATATAATGGAATTCAATAAATATTTTAGCACTTCGGTGATTAATTTCGAATTAATATAACCTTCTAGGTCGTAGAATTACGATAGCTAGTGTCAAATACTATATTGTTGCAAACTTAAAAAAATCCATCTCTAAACCCTTTCCCTCTTACCACAAAAAAGTTAGACCGGTCTAAATCGCCAATTTGTATGAAGAATTTGTGATTTAAACCAAGTCTAGTGATTTAGGCCAGGATTATCTTTTTTGTGGTAGAGCCGTTTAAGTTTTACACAAAGCCTTGAAACCCTAATAAATTGAATAACTATTAAAAACAAATGAATCAATAACTTCGACTGCCCGACTTGAGGCGCTATCTAGCAATCTAGTAAGTGTGACTCCACCATAAATAAAGTCTAGTGGGTCGGTTCCGAGGTGCTCAAATTGCTTCCCCTGTGATATACACCGCGAGCACGTTTAGACATATTGAATTTTTAAAATATCGCCGAAAGAAGAGTGTTTTTATGAGCTCACATGGGGTTTGAAGGGTGAATATTATAACCTTAATCGAATAAATATGAAGGAAGATATGCCACTCTGGACACGGATATAACTTAACTGAGGTTCTTACCTATAATGTTAAGGCTAGGTAAAGATTAGTGGGGTGATGTCGGAAATGATTCTGTATTATGTGAGAATTTTCTATTTATAGGTTTAACATTCTAAATTATCTTCGTTCCACAACAAATTACATTGAGTGTTAGCTACCGTATTGAGCAAGAAAATATAATATACTATCGAGCAATTTTTATTTAAATATTTTATTTTAAATATAAAACTGGGTATCATTATGTTTATCCTTGCCGTAGAAAGCGATTCGTGAAAATTTATATTTGTGACAAAACAGTGAATTTCGCACTCTCCCAAAACAATGCTGCTACCAGCAGATTGCTTACAAAGATCCAGGCTGCAACAAAAGCCTTTGTTATTTTTTTATTTCAGATAAAACTGATTCAGGGAAGTGGTAACACTGGGGTACATCGTTAGTCGGAGGGCCGCCTTTGTCTCAAGAGATGGGACCTCGCTTGTTATTCGCGCGTCTGTTTGTGACAACCATTTTTTATTTATTCATAGACTACTGTGTTACTGGAAAAGCTTTAAGCCTTCGTGACAATTAGGTCGGGTTTTGTATAAACTCTAAAAGTGGATCATTTAGCGATACAGCGTGTGAAGTGTAAAGTCTTAAATTTGTAGTGTTTATTATGTACCAATCTGTCTTATGATAATATTTTTAAGTGATCAACCATAATTTGTATTTAGTTAGTCCAATCATGTTTTTTTTGTTTTTTATACATTTATGAAACGTTTATTCATAAGACTTATTTTCAATACAAAAGCTAAACAGCATAGTAATATTTTTGTGAAAGTGAATAGGTATTAGTATAGGTAGGTAGGTATAGGAAAGCGAACAGTACACAGGCATTTATGTACTACGAGACGAGCATTGGACGGTAATATTTCAAATTATATCCGAAAATATGTTTTAGTTCAATAGATAAACAAACAACTCTAGTTGCAATTCTCAACTCATATTGTATGCGTGTGTTGTGTTTCACAGTAAACAACGAACAGAAGTATGCAAAACATAGCAATACCGAAACAGTCTTCGCTCGATACCGAAATCGGGTTTCTGGCTCAAATCCAATGCAGTTTTTGCGGTAGTTCCGCAACTAATGTCATACGGGGACCGGGATAACTTTACAGCTAAAGTTTTTTGACTAATGAATCTTCCTTTTTCTTATTCTTGTAAGCACCTATTTACATATTTGTTAACGGAAGTTATTTAACCTGTCTGGTGGTGCATTAAAATCTTGATAAAATCTGGTTTGATATGAAAATGCCATTAAGAAGGCTTTTACTGAAACAATGTCTATTGTGTTTGTTGAAATATATGTAGTAACACCTTTTTCTAACTTTAAAATTTTTAAACTTGGACTTTAATTTGTGATTTACAATTTTATGTTACAAACTAATGATTTCTCGTGAAACCTTTTTTTATATTATCGCAATTTTTTAAGCCTAAAGTAGGTTATCACTTTTAGAGAGAGTATTTTTAATCTGAAATTACTCATCCTATCTCTAGGATCTAGAGCTATGATATAGCTAGCTTGTTAATCATAAATGAAATCAAAATATAAAACCTATAAAGTATTTCATTTTAAATATATTCTCAACACGATCGCAGACTTCAGAGGAAACCTGGGAACAGGAACGAGATGTTGGCTCGGGTTCAATCAAGTAATTAAAGAGACTTGTTGGTTGGAAAACCTTGTTCTATCACCTATCAGTAGAGCTAGTTCATAACACCAGTAAAAAATATTGTAACGCAATAATACTTAGCATGATTTTGAAACAAAATACAGCGTTTTCTTGCTCTATGTATAACCTGCGCACATATAGAAACGATTTGAATTTTTAACTGTGCGCTTTAGATTTTTCGCAACCAATCTAACCACACTGCGCGTTTAAGTCTTCTCTAAATAAACATTATACAATGCTAACAGCGAACGCTATACAAAACATATAAACTGTTTTTTATAGCATTCTTTAACAAAATTCTTTATCCAATCAAATACTTAAAACTTTAAAGCTATATTAAACTCTAGTCCTGACACTTTTTCATTTTTCATGTTTTAAAAACGTTACACACCTTTCTTACCTACAATACCGTATTAAAATAATTTTATCAGTATAGTCTAATGAAATCAGTGAACACAAAATGAGTTTTTAAACACACCGGGTCTGCTCTACATGAAATGTACATTAGGATTCCTTAAACCGCCGTAAATATCAACAAATTATTAAACAAACAACTTAAGCGAGGTTCTAAGGTCCCTCTGAGCGAGAATGGGCAATTGTCTTTTAACTTAATGGTGTTTAGACAATGATTACAATCTTAATTTACAGTAAATACAATTTGAAAATGCTAATGGATTTTCTTTTATGACGTTAGCGTTAAAGTTTTTACGCTTGCTTTTTATAAACTTATTTAAAGAATATTGTATCAAAGCGCACTATAAAGAGAAAATAAAATTAGATTTTAAGTCAAATTACTAAGTACCTACTTTCATTAAGACAAAGCCCAAGTAGAATCGCTTTGTAATGAAGACAGTTCTATTCAAACTTCAATACCGCAGGGAACCAAAGTAATTGACTGAAATCATAATGAGGTGATTTCCAATCGACCTCGGCATTGATCTATGACGAAACTTAAAGCAAATCGGAATTCAAAAGAGCACTTTATTTTAAAACCTACCGCCCCAAGTATTAATTGCTTCCTGCCATAGACTAATGAAATAACAGACGCCGTAATTTACGGTGACTACACCGCACAAGTTATACTAGACTACACCCCATAGTACATATTTATAGATTCTATTATGTCTAACAAACCATGATCCTTTAGAAGTGAGCGTACCGTGCCCTAGAGTGGCTAGGTTTGTAAGTCTAGGGCCTAGAGCATACAGCCGCAGCAAACAAGGATATGGTCTTAAAAATTTTGACTTCAACAATACCATTATCTTGCCAGTAAGGAGATGAAATTTATTATCAGAAAAATAAAAAAATAAAACTCCTTTTAAGATTTTTTTTAGTATACTCTTTACTTTTCACATAAGTTTTAAATCAATCTGTAGCTGATTATCACTGACCATCTGATTCGCTCTCTTCAACTGAATCTAAGACGAACTAGAGAGACCGAATGGCGTTTTTAAGGCTTATTTGTCTATGCTTTCCCCTCATTGCGATTCAGATCTGTGCGAAAGAGATGCAAATGACTATAAACTTCCAAACTGCTCCACCTTTCTAACCGGAATGTGGAAAGTTTTGCGAAAACAACGCTGTGGGAATAGGTTCTTTTTTTCGATCACTATTTCCTACGTGCTGCTGCCTGCAAATTTGATTTCACGTCATGTTATAATATGTTATCGTTTCAAATCATTTTACCAAACCCAATAAATTAAAGCTGCCTGCACTAACTGACAGATAGTTGATTTGACTATAAATTAAATTACCTAAATTACCTTGTTATTCAGAACTGAAAATACTACTACCTACATTAAAGACAGTTACTTTACAGTTTCCCAATAATTTAAGACGCTATTAGAGCGAATTTTTCTAAGTATTTTCTTTAAAAAGTCTGACCTCTTTCCTTCCAGCCTGAGCCTGCACTTTCTGCAACAAAACAATTGGCTCTCATCTTTCGGTTATCCCGGAAGCTACTTAAGCTATTAAGAAAATGCTACTTACAGTTTGAGTGCTTTCCTTCGTTGCTATTTTATTTTTACTTTGGTGAACATTTTCCTTTTTTTTTTGTTCGTTATTCTTCTATAGTTTGCTCTCATTTAAAATAGGAACAGTAAATACTCAGTTAGGTTATATTTTAGACCGAGTTGCAATAACAGTTTGACAATGAAAATGCCATGTATCTTGTTTAAAAACCAAAAAAAAAGTTTGAAAAAAGTCACAAAAACAAAAGACTGAAAGTTTAAACGAAATCTGATATTATATGAAGAGTCTCCAACCGAAGTCTACATAAAAAAACATAGATACTTTATTCCCTTACAATATCAAAAATTAAACATCACGACGTGCTCTCGTCCTGAACAACTCCGAGATATCGTATTCGGCATTAAACAAAATGAAGTTAATTATTATAAATGCAACGTGTCATAAACGAAATTGGTAGCTTGGTGTCAGCCATTTTCAGGAGCGCTTAATGAAACTGCCAATGATTTACTGCACCAGGCGTATTGAGTTTTAACATTTACATGACAATCAATGGATTATAGAACGGCTTCGTATCAAATAAAGCAAACTAAATGGAAGATTTTATATTTAAAAGGAATCTATTCTAAGTAAGTGGTATATTTGCTAATAGTTTTTGTCCTATTTTATCTTTTCAGTCCGCGCTTTATTTAAATAAAAAATAATTTTAATAAGTACCAACATATATTTTACGGTTATAGAAAGCAATATTTAATGGCTAAATACTTATCAAAGCATACTTATACGCTAAAATAATGCCGCTGCGGAGAGGACATCTTTATTCATTCAAAAGCACGTTATCTTGAAGCGTATTATTACAATAAATATTTCAAATAACAAAGCTGGTGGATTGAGGTTTATTACAGTTGCGATCGCGACTGACTTTGCCTTGGTTAACGAATTGAAAATAATTTGTTTGCAATCAGCTTTTCTAATGTTTTAAATTTTTATATCATCTACTTTGCATGAATTATTACGACGAATTACTTTATACGTGTTATATTAAAACAAAAAACCGTTAATGACTGACGAACAACTTATAGTAGAAACTATTGAGATAGAGTCTCGAAATTAGGAATGAAAGATCCTTAGGTGGTGAAGGTACACTAACAAAGGAATTTAGGAAATTGCTACCGGAACCGGAAAATCAAGTAGGTATTTTAGAAACTTTTAAATAGCAAGCGCAGCTGCTGGGAAACTCTAGTTCCTTAGATTTGATATTTTTTAAACTTTCTTAATTTACCGACAGACATCGCTTATCTTCCCTTTCTTTAAATCTCCAGGTATCATCCTGCGGGAGCACTCGTCGCCGGCGAAATTGTTTTCGTTCCATAAGAGGAATTAATTTTCTTCGCTTCATATTGTAATCGGTTTCCTTGGGTGCCTGCCTGGAAGATTGTTTATTTCATTCTGGCAAAAACTTGAAGATATTTTCATTTGAATGATTCTTGAGCGCTTTTTATTTCATTATTTGAGCACACTCGACAATGGTCCCGCTCAGTGAATGGCATTTTTTTATATACGTACTTCAATACATTACGATTGATATACCTACCGCTCTAGATATTTATGTTGAAATTACCATAATTTAGTAATTTTTTTTTTATTAATTATTTTTACTTATTCAACATTTTATGTTCTTAACAGATTGTTTTAATTAATTCAATTTAATACTCGCAAAGTACTAAGAACTTATCTACGTATACAAAGCATACTTAGTTGACAAGAAGGTTTTGATAAGATACGTGAGTTACCATGTGTTTAATGTTATTTATTTTTCACGAACGTCCTGATAAAATACCTACCTAAGATAGATAAGATAAAGTACCTACAAAAGATAACTTATCTTGTCATAAAATGAATTTTTATAAGTGTAGCTAGCGCTAGAAAATAATTATAAAATACTACTCCCTGAAAGTATTTACTAAGTAGAGTACCTATAAAGTAAGTACTTAGTTATTTTATCTAGGTTATTTTAACCTAGTTATTTTAACCTGTAACTCGTACGTAACTTTAGATATAAACATGTTTCTTATAAAAAAAAATCGAATAATAATACATTTTGGATTTAAAAATAATTTACCAAACTCAACATACTTGTATGTACTCAAGCTTGTATGAAAAATTTAAATATTTGGTAAAACCACCGACGCCCTGGGAAATATTAAAATTAACATCGAATAAAATACAAACCTGTGTAAAGAAAACGTTTTAGCAAATACGCTTACCTATAACGTTATCGTAAACCAAGAAAATGTTACCTGTTCCCTCGGAATAAAATATCTGAAATTCTAAGAATTCGGTAAAATGAGAGCACTTACAAATGCGCTGAGCGCTCACACATATTATAACGTCTTTTTCTGATGGACGCGTTTTATGAGCTTTTAATTTTTTTTTAGTTATAATATAACAGAACGTGTTTTTTAATGCTAGTAGTCACTGCTGGCATTGACTGAAAATCAGCGCTGTCGGTGAAAACCTTCAGCACATAGCAAGTGCCATTTTTAAGGCAGCTGCATTTTAATTTTTATTTTGTTGTTGATTTTATTAAAAATAGCTAGGTCCATATGTAAATGTGTTTTTAATTATTGTTTAATGTAGGTACTTGCCAATGTTATTGTCATTTTTCTTTCTAAAACCAGGGTATAAAATATTGGGCTACTGCGGAAGCAGGTCTTCGATTATCTTTTTTTCGTAGTTATGTTCATTCGAACTCTATTTTTCACTAAACTTAAACTATTTCCTAACTTGGGATGTACAGTCACGGACTAGGAGGCCGTAACAGATTTGTCTATGGTTTCGTCAGCCCTAGACTATATTACTAAAGAACAAGAGCTATTTTGCAATACAGAAAAACCGGAAGTGTTACGCCGATCGTGTCCGCCACTGTACTTAAATTCGTAATAAAGTTTTATATTCAAATATAATATAATCTTTCAGTAAAAATACACATTGTAAAAAGGTATTAATTTACGTACAAACATGTAAGTACAACATTGAAAACTCAAAACATATTATATCAATAAATTTTCTAAAGATATACCAAAAATTACCTAAACTAAACCTACACAATATTTACATGCAGAGCAACTGAATACAAAATTAAATGCAAATAAAATAGCCTTTCTTTATTTGACGATTTTACGAGAAAGCTTGTATTCCAGTTATTGCTCTACCAAGAATGAGGGCATGGATATCATGAGTGCCTTCATAAGTATTAACAGCCTCTAAATTCATAACGTGTCTAATAACGTGATACTCGTCGGCGACTCCGTTCCCCCCAAGCATGTCTCTTGCAACTCGAGCAATCTCCAAAGCCTTTCCGCAACTGTTCCTTTTTATGAGCGAGATTATTTCGGGAGCCGCTTTGTTTTGGTCCTTCAAACGGCCGACTTGCAAGCAAGCCTGGTATCCGACGCTTATTTCAGTCAACATGTCAGCTAATTTCTTCTGAACGAGCTGGTTCGAAGCGAGTGGCTTCCCGAATTGTTGTCTATCCATCGTGTACTGGCGGGCGATCCGCAAACAAGTCTCCGCCGAACCAAGAGCGCCCCAAGCTATCCCGTATCGAGCATTATTGAGACATCCGAACGGCCCTCCCATGCCTACTATGTTTGGCAATAAATTCTCCTCCGGTATAACCACTTCGTCGAGCAATATCATGCCCGTTTCTGATGCTCTCAAAGAAAACTTTCCTCTTATTTTTGGTGTATCCAGTCCTTTTTTTACCTGCGACCTCTCGACAACAAATCCTCTAACTTTCCCATTGTCGTCTTTTGCCCAGATAACCAATATGTCTGCGATAGGAGCGTTTGTGATCCATGTTTTGGAACCGGATAGTTTGTATGTTTTTGTGGCTGCATTATAAGTTGCTCTTGTTGACATTGAAGCGGGATCACTGCCCGAATTTGGTTCTGTTAGCCCAAAACATCCGATGAGCTCTCCTTTTGCCATTTTGGGAATATATTTTTGTTTTTGAGCTTCAGTTCCATAGTTATAAATAGCGCCCATAGCCAAACTACTCTGAACGCTTACAGCAGACCTGTATGCTGAATCAATGGCATCCAACTCCCTTGTTATCAGTCCATAAGTAACGTAAGAAACTCCAGCGCATCCATAACCTTTGAGTGTGCATCCCAGAACACCTAGTTCTCCAACTTCTTTGTAAATGTCTTTATCAAATACCTCGTTTCGGTTCGCGTCGATGACTCTTGGTAGCAGCTTCTCATGGCAATATGCTCTAAAAGAATCTCTCATGGCCTTCTCGTCTTCAGACAGTTGACTATCCAAGTTCAGGGGATCTTCCCAGTTGAAAGCTGGTAGTGGTGATTTGGAAGCACTCGACAGTGTACGAACACCGAACACATTTTTACACAAAATTGACAAAGCACTCGGTATCTTTACTATTCCGGCCATATTCACCAACAAATAATAATATAATGTACCAGAGACCCAGAGTTATCTATCAACGACTTGTTTATTACGTCTAAAGTTTGATTAGCACTTGTTTCTCTTATCAGTTGTTTTTCTTTCTGTATTTACTTACTACATTATAGTTGTTACACTTATTGCATAACACGATTATATTGTAAATGTCTTAGAAAGTATAGTTTGGTATTTATTTAGGAGGAAAAACACTGTAAATAAATGCTGCGCGTAACCTTGTCTTTGAAGCACTGACCTTTATCTCTTAAACTAGTCTAGCATCATGTTTGTCACTAGTCAGTATTTCAATTGCGTTAAGCTCTACAATCGCTTGAAACGTTATGTCTGCGGGACTGATAGGTATGAAACGATATGGTCGCATGCTATTGGTTAATACGATTTGATGAGGGATAACTTCACTCTATTTGTATTTTACGTCATTTATTTTTATCTCTTGTTCTTAGTGGAAAATCTTTGGAATATAATTAATTAAGTGGCTTGTTATGATTAAATATTTCTTAATCAAAATAATGGTTATCTAATTTAAACTAGATAACCATTATTTTGAAGAACACAGAATGTATAAAAGTTATGTATTTAATAATAAAAAAATTACTTCACTACTTACTACTTTGCCATGTAGATATTCTAAAAAAAACTTAGAAGAATACAGTCATACTATGTAGTACTATTTATTATACTGTGGCCATACTATGTCAAAATGATACGCCTTTGATGGAGTCAATAGCAAGAAACAAAACATAGTTCAGCTTGTATGAATTATTGTTAAGAGCCAGTTTACAGCGATGCTAGCGACATTTTCGAAAAAAAATAATATCTTCTAAACTAAAGAAAATATCAAAAATATGGCACTGTATGACACTAGATAATGTAGCCTAGCATTTTTAGGGCACTTCTGTATAGCTTTAAGGTTAAAGACCAAAGAAAGCTACAAAGTGTTGCTAAAAGTGGACACTTTTGTCAACAATCTATGTTTTTTTTTTGTTATTTTTACTCAGGACTACTTTGCTGTGCTTAAAAAACACTAGGCTACATTATCTAGTGTCATACAGTGCCACATTTTTGATATATGCCTTAGTTTAGAAGATATTAATTTTTTTCGCGAATGGCGCTAGCATCGCTGTAAACTGGCTTTTAAACGGGGCCGGACCACAGATTACTTACTAAATAGGCCGCACGGAAACTACATATATAGGATGTTATTAATAAAATGAAGTTATGTAGATAATAATGATTTCTTTAAAATGAGTACAAAAATACTTTTTAGCAACCTAACAACTTAACCATAAGCGCAACCAAAATCTACAAATAATGTTGTTAGTAAAAAGGTTCTAAAAATACATGACTTTATCAACATCAAATAAATTAAGAGTGCTTTAGTAGTACCTATTCTTCAACAATAAAGATTCAAATACAGAATTAACTTTTAATAAACGTGAACAGAACAAAGTTTGAATCTGAAAGTAACTTAATAATGAGAGGGGGGGCAACTTAGCAGACATAAAAAACTAAGCCTCGTCTGAGCCGCGCCTAAGCCTTTAGTGAAGAAATGGATATCTAATTTACTAATACTTAAACAATACATAAAGGCATTTTTTTGTGAATTATATCGATATAAAACAATATTTATACTTATATTAATAATTCGATGGATTAGATAGAATAATTATCCATTTAGGTACATAAAATACACATTAAAACTCATAAATATGTCAGTACATGCTTCAATTAAAAATCTAATTGTACTTTTTAACAGTATTCTCTAGATGGTTTCTAATTCAATCATTTTTCATAGCACAGAAGCAGAATACATAATTTAAAACTTTATCAAGATCAAGACCCAACTTTGTGTTTTTTCTTATAAACGCAAAAAATTAAAATTATTTTCACAAATCACCATAGCAATTAAAAAAGATGTCAACTTTTTTCTATGATAAGGGCCAAGAAAACGCTACTATAAAATCAAATGTACTACATTATAGCCAATCAAATTTACTTTTCAATTTATCACCTGCTTTCGGTAACAATAACCATCCCGCAATGGTATGAACTGAATGAATGTCCCATAATTTATTCACTCTCTATTTACATGACAAACGACCTCCTGGCACGAAAGTTCTTAGACCTTTGATGGCGCCTCTTTGCATGGTACCAAATGCGCCCTTTTTACGATTATGGCAGCTTTGCTGAAAATTAACGTATTATGCCCCGTTTCAGGTTGAAATGATGCTCTATTGTTATTGTGTCAATGTACTCAAAAATTTGTATGAAAATATTACCGCAGATTATTGTTTTTAAGTTAATTTCGGAACTTCTTGTTTTATTAGCCATGCCATTTTATACCTAGCCATTGAAGCCTGCTGGCCTTAAAACAATAATCCAGTAATTTTAAAATAACCCAACATTACTGGACTTTGTGCCCATTCTTAGAGATAACCTAATTTATTTGTGAACTTGACATTAGCAAAATATATACTCAACTAAAGTCAAGTCCATTTAGATAATTAATCAATACATAACTTACATAGTAAAAAACAAAGTCGCTTCCCGCGTCTGTACCTATGTATGCTTAAATCTTTAAAACTATGCATCGGATTTTGATGCGGTTTTTTTTTAATAGATAGAGCGATTAAAAAGAAATTTTTATATGCATAATATAAATGCACAACATATGTAGTAATAGGTAAGGCGGTAGATACGAAGTTCGCCGTACCAAAAATGTTTTCTACCCGACATTGAGAATTGATCGAGCATCATGTTTGTGCTCGGCAGATACCGCAAAATATAAGAAGACGAAATTATTTTTCACCATGTGTCGAGTAAATTGTCGTAATAGAGGCGGTGAAACGTTTAATTTACATTGGCAGCGGCGCCTTAAAGCCTTTAAGGCTGTTTAATGGCTCACTGATTTTTCCCAGTCATATGCAAATAGGAGATTAGCATACATTTTATATCCAAGCTCACAAATTTTTAGTAAGTACCCTAAAGTAAAATGTTGAGATTTTTAGGGTCCATGACTCGTACTGAATCTGTACTTAGAACAATAACATAATCTGATTTTTCTATAAGTTCTTGCCATAATTAAGTTGAATATTATGTTAGGGCCATATGTATTTTTTTTATCATTTTCATTTTTTTTATTGCTTTGTAACACTTCCAAAAAGGTATCGCATCATAAAAACATTAAAAATCATTCAAATATCCCAGGCACACTCTGTTAGCATTTTTGATACTGTTTTGCTAAATGTGAAAACTGGGCGGTCTGGGTGTGTGAAAAAAGTAAAATAATATGCAAATCAGAGCGCTTTAAAACCAAACTAGATTAATTAATAATATAGACAAAATCATAAATAATAAAGTAAGATACGCTCTTAGCCGCTTTCTTTCTCCTAGTTAAAATGAAGATTCTTCCTTTGTCCATCCTAATTAGGAGCTAAGTATTATTAAAGGGCCTTTTTATTGTCTTGGCTTGCTATTTTCTACTGAAATTAGTAATATAAAGCTTTTGTCTTTGTCAAAGTAAAAAAAAAAGTTACGTAAACCTACCTGAGCGGAAACACTTGTAAAAAAATCTTTTTTTTTTACTCTTTTAACAAAGTTTAAATAGGGTTTTAACTTTTTCTTTTATCAATTTATACATATTTTATTTTGCTTTTTATAGCTTTCTAGAGAAAACAGTATTTTAAATGTTTGTTTGCATGTTAGTAATATCTTCTGTGGTAACGCTTTGCTACGAGTACTTATGAGCCAGTTAACAGCGATGCTAGCGCCATTCGCGAAAAAAAATAATATCTTCTAAACTAAGGCAAATATCAAAAATGTGGCACTGTATGACACTAGATAATGTAGCCTAGTATTTTTTGAGCATAGCACAGTAGTCCTAAATAAAAAGAACAAAAAAAACATAGATTGATGCCAAAAGTGGCCACTTTTAGCAACACTCTGTAGCTTTCTTTGGTCTTCAACCTAAAAGCGGTACAGAAGTGCCCTAAAAATACTAGGCTACATTATCTAGTGTCATACAGTGCCACATTTTTGATATTTGCCTTAGTTTAGAAGATATTAATTTTTTTCGCGAATAGCGCTAGCATCGCTGTAAACTGGCTCTTATGTACACGGTTACTTTTTATCGTGGTGGAAAATATAACACACGCTAGGGATAGTCGTTATACAAGACTGATTCCTAAAAAGAAAATGACATAAAAAAATAGTAAACCGTGCTTCGAAAGTTTTTGTAAAAACAACAAAAAATTATGTGGACTATCAGAGCAATGACTGAGGGTAGCTCAGCTGGCGCCAGACAAACAGGGGATAGAGAGCAATATTTAATATTTTTTGTGAGTCATATATCATGCAAAGACTTAGTCCTGAAAATTTCCGCCACGATGAAAAAGTGACCGAGTAAAAAAGCAAGTCAAATTCAAAAAAAAAACAATAATTATGAAGGTTTCAGCTGAAGATGATAAAAAACCCATCGATGATTTCTGAAACTATTTAGGATTCTTAGATGTTTTTCACATTTTTAAGCCTAAAGTAGAAATCCAACAACTTATTTGCACAATATTTTTTTTTCCTTTTTCTTATTATATAGTTTTTTTTAATTGGTCGTGCGGTAATAGACCCCTTCAAGCTAATCAATTTTTATGAAAAATAGTAATCGTCGTACGTAAGGCGCTAAAGTATGCAGTTCGGTGCGAGTTGGGTAGGTGTATGTTCTCGCTTCTGTACATATTATTGGTATGTAAATTCGGAAACGTTCGAAAATTTAGACAGGTTTCATTTGCAATTATGCCGCTCCACGGTTAACTAGTACATTTTGTGATAATTGCCCGCCTCATTTGCAGTTTCGATAATTATCCTAATAGTAATATTGTTACGGGGACGAGTTAATGTCGGACGTGACAGGTCAGTTGTTATGCGAAGGGAATGTACCTTGGAAGCTGCTAGGGCTGTGTCCTGCAAGCACGCAATGAAACATAGGTGTCCACTTTTTATTAACTCAAAAATATAAAAAGAGTAGGTACCTACTTATTACCACTCAAGTTTATAGAAAATACTTACATAAATGAATCGAGCTTTGAATTATTTTCAAGTCTAATTTGAAATTGTTAAGCTTCTTTTTCAGTTTTTTTGTGAAGGTACTTACCTATTCTTTCTTTGGAGTAAAGTAAGAAAAAATCACAAACACCGCACCAGTTGTTGCGCATTTTCCTTCCTTGTTCGACACATTGCGAATGCAATTTAGAATAGTTCAGTAATGTGCAGTACTTACCGTTAAGAGCTATAAATTACAAACTTTTCCTTATTTTCTTTTGTAGAGCTAAATAATCGAAAAAAAAATAAACCGCGCTAAATGTACCTACTACTAATACAAAAAATATAAAGGGTATTATGTATAGTTTAAGTTAATATTACATGCATTAAAGTTTCTGTAAAATTTAAAACGTATTTCAAAAAAAAAACTATTACTTACTAAGCAGCAGATACATATACAAACATACAAACACATTTAAAGAGATGCTAGAGATAGAAAACTACGAACTCATATCGAAAATTCGTTGATAAAATTTATGGAATGATAGTTGGAATAATTACTTTGCAGCATGTGTTCAGTTCATACTATGAGCCACATATAGTTCAGCTAGCGCTTGGTCTATAACACATATAAGTACCATGTACCATAACATCGTCTGTGCCACATGCTGCATTCCTAGCAACACACAGTTTTTGCTCGCAACGAAAACACATTCTGGTATTAAATCATGAACGCGCTATTTCTTTGTTTCTGCAGCTCGCAATCCGAGAGAGCGAAAAAGGAATTTAATTTTGTGTTCTCATTCACTTCAGTTGCGTTTTTTTATAATAATAACACATCATCATCATCACACTCAGAGCCCCTTACTAGGAAGAACCTGTATCTAGGGTGCCCGAAACACACACAGAGACGAACATCACACCCAGACCGGAAACAAACATCGATATTCATCATATCAATATTCGCCCCGCCCGGGAATCGAACTCGGGTGCACACGTTTACTCAGTCCACATCACTGCCAACTGAGCCACGGAGCAGTCAAATAATAAAATAATGACAAACATGTCAAGATATATTTTGAAATTGCGTTCATGAAGATATTTAATGAAGTCCTGAAGATTCTGTCTTTTACACATTATAAACTATTGTGGTTGCCATGATTCGTTAAAAAACCTTACATATTGGTTTTAAATTAAAAGAACATAAAGAGATACACATATGGTAAGCATACAACTTATATTTTGTCTTTGCAGTCTGTACACATTTTGATATAAAACCATTAAGTATAGCTATTCGATCTAAAAAATAGTTAGGTATACTCACCGTCAGTGATACATATAACGCATGGCGGACGGTAAAGTGTTATTTTTTTATTAAATTCATTAAAATAGTCATACTTAGTTTTATATGATCTTTACTGTACGTTAGTTTATGCTACGCAAATCCAACGCCCGATTAACATAAAACCCGAACATGCAAAACAGCAAAACGAAGACAGCAGTTTCAATTCCGTACCATAACACTATGATAAATAATAAAGCTTTTTGCTTTACAGGCTATGTAGGAGCAAAAACGAGGCTGCAGTTGCAGTGACCGCCGCGACGCTTTATTTATGTTTCACCAAAAAACACCATACGTAGAACGTTGACATGAAAAAAAAAACAGGCGGCAACCGCTTACGTCGGTGGTTTTGCTATTTGCTTTGTGTATGTACATTTTCTAACCATAAATTGCATTATGGAGCTGTGTGGAGCGCTGCGTTTTTGATGAATGGAAAGTGGAGAATAGCGAGTTTGCTGCTGCTGCTGTTCCAATTTCGGATTTTTAATTGCCCTCCATTTTACGAAACGGAATTGAGAATCAAACATAATGTTATTAGAGGGTATGGAGAATAGGCTTCTTTAACACGGTCAACGCCACTTTGGTTTTCGTGACTTTTAGCATAATTATAAAATATTATATGTATTTGCAACTCTTAAAATTGAATTTAGTACCTATTTAAGTACCTAGTATCTTAGTTTAATTAAAATTATTAAAATTACTTAGGTATGCCTATAAAAAGTACCCTTTCTTCTGCACAGTTGGTACGCTACAAATTTTCATTTCCCTTCCCCGTCGCTTTACAAACGTCGTCTGATTGCAAACTTTTAATTGCAAACGCTTTAAGATGTAGGGAACTACTTCAATTTTGGAACGATTAAAACTTGACTTGCGAGGCTTACTTTAGAGTAAGTACTTAAGTATTTTTACCGGAATTTAGATAAAGTTGTCAATTAATCACGATTGAATCTGGGATGAAAGCCAAGGGGTTTTCAAATCTTTTGTTATTCCATTCATTGGCCGTGATCGATTTCCAGTGACCCTTTACTGCACACTTGAGTATTTTCACTGAATATCACCGCTTTCTTGCTCCGGAAGTCACGGTTTTCCTCAGTCATTTAGGTCTTACGTCCCATTAACACTCAAAGATAGTGACGAAAGAGTGGCACTTTTGTTGGTGCATTCTAATTAGGAAGATGACTTTTTATGTGCTAATCACGATGTGGGTAAATTACGTTTATTACCCAAAGGAATTTTAACATCTCATTCGACGCAAAGAGGTAAATTTTCAAAAAGCATTCATTGCCAGACAACATAGGGGAGACTAATTAGGTGTGGGGTGAAAAGTTTATGAAATACATAAAGTAAACTGAAGGAACGAACTTTATGTGCACGACTGTGCCTGCTGCAAATACGCACAGGCCAAAGAGTGGAAAAGGGGGAAAGAAGTCTTTGCCCTGCAGTGGGACATTCTTTTAATATGAAATATTAATGAAATATAGAAAGTAAGTAAGTATTTAGTTTTGAGAGGAAAAAAAAAACAAAAATTCGAATTTAGAAAACAAGTTGCAAGAAAAATGACAGCCGTCGCGTTTTACACTTTTATAGAAAAAGTAACAAAACAAAATGTCAGTTGCACAAAAACACAAAATAACGTCACGCACGTCCGTATCGTCCGTCCCTACAAAAGACGTGAACCAAAAAAATACAGGTTTAAAAATATATTAGCAAATAAACCAGCATAATTTTATTACCTACTTACTTCCACATAAGCTCACTACCTTGTCCCGACTTTTATTAAGTATGTAATGTTATCAACACACTGCAGGAAACAGGTCTTTTCTTGAGTAGAGGTTTAGGCTAAGTTCGACATGTGGGAATGATAAACGGACGCTATCCTATCTTATTAGGCCTTTACAATATGGACACAATTCTCCAAAATTCCATATTTTTAATAACCAAGGCTTAGACGTTTACGCAGCTTAATAAACTCACGCAAAAGTAGGGGTCGGCACATTTTGAATTCATAAGTCTTCGTCTGCGCCCCGGAAACAAAAGCGTCTGCCATCCACCTTGTTCAAACACCAATGTTGCGTTCAAATATTTGCCTAATTATACCTAGAGGTATACTTTACACTAGGCGCCCTGGCTGGACGCTGTGATTTCGTGATGAGCTGAGTGGGAAAGACTCGCTAGCTAGGCACAATCATGCGATACTTTGTTTCGACAGATACACTAGGTACTTACAATATTTATGATTTTATCCCATGATTTATCATGCATGAATAGATTTTTTGTTTAATATTGTCCTATCCAATCCGATGGAAAAGAATGGACAAATTTATAGTAACCGCATAAAGTAAAGCTTTTGTCGCTCACTTTGTATCAGACAATATGTCGCTAAATAAAGATAAGTTCGCTGCTGCTCTTGTAATGTAGGAGGCTTTATATTTACAGGGTTATAGCGCACACGATGGAGTGAGAGGGTTTTATTACGCATCTATGAGTATCAAAATTGGTGGAATAAAGCTGTTTAGGTTCCTCAGATTAGTTACTTCACGAATATCAAAACCAAAGAATATTGAAAAGTTTCTTAGAGCTTTAATTTTTCTCAACTAGGTATAGGAGAAAAAAATGCATTAAACATTTCAAATGAAATTTTTTGTACGGTTACGATTTTCAACGTTAGTTGTTCTTTTTGAAGTTCTTAACACTTCTTTTATCTGATAGCTTGCTACGAAAGTTCAGCAAATAGTGCCCAATCTTCACGAGCGCAAATACGCTGCCAAAAGCCGCAACGAAAACAAACCCGTAAACATCCAGCATGTTAAACTCGATCCAATTCATTTTCAACGCTGGACTCTTCATGTAACCCGCGCCTTTATTCCTGATGACATATTCTAACCAAAACATGGCTGTGTCCAGCGCGGTCATTGGTCGATCTCGGAACCTTTGAGACATTTCCTTTGCTCTTATTTTGTACTTTTCTTGAAGAACTTCTTTCAACATTCTTGTTAGTGATTCTTCATTAATGTCGGTCAACTGAAGTATTTTAGCGTAACCCAGTTCTTCGGCTTGGAGAAGGTTGTTGTACTGGTCGCCGTATATTGGAACTCCAATGACTGGTATTCCAAAGAATGTAGCTACTTGAAGGCCAATGAGACCGCCATGTGCGATGAAAACCTTTACGTTGGGGTGCGCTGAAATTTTATAAGTGAAAATTGGGAACAATTTTACTTAAAAAAGTAGTAAGTACCACATCTCCCACTAAGACTTGGTCTTTAATTATTTGCTTGCAATGTGCAGAAGGCTTAATGACACACAGATTTTTTACTTACTAAAAATATCTTTCTGTGGCAACCACTTTCTGATAACAACATTGGCAGGCTGGTTCGGTAAGTTATCTTCCTCCCACTTCCAAAGCACCGTCTGTTTCAATCCAGCAAAAGCCTTTAAAAAGGCGTCCAGTTTCTCTTTAGGCAACTCAGAGCTCATAACGTTAGAGCCAAAATTCATATAGATGACTCCGTGTGTAGCTTCGTCTAGAATTTTCTTGAGATCCTAAATAAAAACAGAAAGAAGTTTATTATTTCATGCCCCCAGCTAATCTAAGTGGAAAACGTGAAGAGTGCTGTAGAGTTGATCTTTTTTTCTCCATCATCACTTAGTCTTTAGGCTGAGATGATGGCAAAAAGAACAAACTTAGGAATAGATTTTGCTATAATCGCCACGGTTAGCGGTTAGCAGGCTTTTTGTCAATCGCAGTGTGGCTGTTTAGATTTTTCTACGAAGGACGGTGTTGCACGTCCTTAAAGAAGAAGGAGGGCGGCGGCGGGTGATATTTTATTCCGCCAACACACAATGAATGACTTTTAGATTGAAGTACATAATATAAAAAAAAAAACAAATAAGCACAAGCCTTATAAATACGCAGCAGAATTATAACCATTTTAATTGTGTACAATTTGCAACAAGGCTACAGTTATTATACCTATGTAGAGTTTTCTTTATTACAGTGTTTTATTCTTGTACCAACTATCAGAACTTAATACTACCCACTTACTTACTCGTTTAAATAAATTATATGTTTGAGGTAAGATTTTAAGTTCCAATTTCGTGTATTTTCCTAAAAATATTTGATAACTATAAATAAGTATCTATGCTTGTGTTTTAGCAAAAAAGCATGTTAGTTAAAATGAATGAGTTAAAATGTTATTTATTTAAAATGAATGAGAATAATGAATTTAGTTAAAATGAATGAGGTCGGATTGAATCTACTGGAATCAACGAAATTTGATCATTTAATCTAAGTACTTATTTTAGAGAGTTAATTTTTTTTATTTTATTTAATATTGACACTCACTTGAGGCAAATCCGTGTCGCTGTCCTTTAAGTGTATTCCACCAATTTCTACAAAATTCGGCAGATACGCAGCAGACGTGTCGAAACTGAAATGGCTGTTCATCAAAATAAGCGACGCATTCTTTTCTATTTCAATCAAACTTGGTACCGGCTGAGGTACGTTAGGAACATATTTTGTCACCAAGGCCTCTTGCTTCGGCATGTACCAGAATCTCCACCATAAATGTTCGTAGACGATAAACATTACAGCTCTCAGTCTTCCCCAAAAGGAAGTAGGATACGCGACGTTTAAAAACTCTGGTAAGACAGTGGCAAGTTGCAAAGGGTTTCCAACGAGTGTGTTGTGCCTCATGCAGTTCCCAAATGTGGTTACGAGAGCTAGCGGCGCGTTGTACTTATGAGCTAGCACGTATAGAGATTCCTGGAAGAATTGTTCGCAAATCACTATGTCAAAGGAATTGTTTTGAGAAAAGAATATTTGAACTTCCTTTGATTTTAAAGTGATTTCGGAAAATGCTAGTCCACCATTCCATAAAATCACATCGTGGAATTTTTCAGCGCTTAACGATGCTGTGGTGAAAACGTTTGGCCGACCGCCCTCTGTAAAATGAGGCATGCTTTCATTAGTTTTTGTTACTAAATTTTGAAAACATTACCCTAGTCGTTTCTAACATTAATAAAATCATAAGTAAGTGTTCTTATACTTACAAGCTTCAGTTTTTTATAAGAACTTTATTATTGTACAAAAATCAGCTCCCTTTATCCGTAACGCAATTTGTTTTATTACCTTCAACTTTACCACGCTTTAAATATATTTTTTCCAAAGAATTCTATAAGATAGTTATTTTTAGATGTACTTAGATAGAGATTTAATCCGATTTACCTGCCGGATTACTAAAATTACACAGAATTCTTAAGACGTAATGTCTCTAAAGCTGTTAAAGGAAATGAAACAAATTGCGTTACTGAATAAGGGGGCAGAGGCCCTATTACGGCTGCTTTTGCAGTATTGCTTTGCATCCGCTTAGCGTTTTTTGTATTGACTTTGACACTCTAGAGGACGAAAAGACAAAATTGCAAATGTGGCCGGTATAGTACCACAGGAACGTAGTTTACCTACATTATGCTCGCTCACCTATTGACTCCCAAATAGTAGTATTGTCGGTGACAATTTGATGGTACGTCGGTGGCGGACTCGTCTCTGTGAACGCAGTGATGACTGTCACATTGTGGCCCCTCTTGGCCAGTTCCAGGCCTATTGGTCGCAGCATTATGTAGTGTGACTTGGATGTGAAGGGTATCACGTAGAGAACATTTGCAGAAAAACATTGTGCGATGAATCCTAGAAGCGTTGCTAGGTGAAGGTGATACTGAAATAGATAAATTATCTGTTAAGTGATAACTGATTAAGTTAATTAACATATTTCCGGTTATCAACACACTTAAGGTACCACTGTAATATACTCTTAAAATGCAAAGAAAAGAAGACACATGAATGACACTCAATGACATATACAATTAATTAATTACAATTTTCTGAAATAAAATGTTGTCTCCTACAGGTTTTTTAATAAACCTTTTAATTAGTAAATACTTACCCCATAATGTTAGGTTCGATAAAGATGCTTTTAACGATTAAAGATAAGGGTACTCAAATAGCTTTAATTGGTTTAGTAATAAGTTAAACGTTTCAAACTAATTTACTCACCATAATGTCTATAGGTAGATTACCTATAATCTTTTCACTAAGGAACGACACAACACTTATTTGAACTTAAATCTAGATAACGGACTCTCTCTCACTTTTATCGTAGAAATAGAACTTTAGAAGTACCAGGCTTTCGGTTTGGGAGCTTTATAATTTATTGTGAGAACCTAAAAATTGTATTATTTAAACAGTGATTTTAGCAAGGCGATCGTCTTGGATGCACGTTTATCTCTGACAACGGACGGTTCGTCGCAACGAGACGGCCTTCAGTCATAACAAAAAACTAGGTAGGTAGTTTACAAGTTATTATTCCTATCTAGCTTCATTATTAGTGCTGTGTAACGTCAGAAGGGGAACTTGGGTTAAATTGGCATGTGTTATCTATTGTTTTTGTAAATTAAATTAATTTAAAAAATAGTGAATTGAAAAATGTAAGTATGTTAGGTATAGTGGCAGTCTAAGACGGCGTAACACTTCCGGTTTTTCTGTATGGCAAAATAACTTTTGTTCGCACGAGACCTTATATACAAATCTGCTACGCCGTTATAGATCACCACTGTCGTTAACATTCATTCTATCAATCTTAAGTATTTATCATTAAATTTTAGTGAAGTAAGTACCTAGGTACTTACGCAGGTATTAATTGTAAATTAAATCTATACCTCCATACTAATATTATGCGAAAATAACTCTGTCTGACTGTCTGTCTATCTCGCTTTCCTGAGAAAACTACTGAACCGATTAGAATGAAATTTGGTATATGTATTTGTTCGAAGTTTGTCTAAAGCCTGAGAAAGGACATGGCTACTTTTTATAGGTACCTACCGAAATGATGTTATAAGGGAAAATGCGCTGGCGAAGGGACGCCCACTAGTAGGTACAAAATTATAATTCCGATACGAAATTTCAATTGTTTTTTTTTTTTTGATGATCTAAAATGCCTTTGGGCCCCATTAAACAATTAAAGAGTGCCCGGAACGGAACAAAGACGTGGTTATAGTAACTATATTTAGTATTTAGTGCCATTTAGTACTTAATCTGTGACGTGTCGCCAATCAACAAACTATTTTAGTATCATGACATGAGTACAAAATTATAATTCCGATACGAAATTTCAATTGTTTTTTTTTTGATGATCTAAAATGCCTTTGGTCCCTCTAAACAATTAAAGAGTGCCCGGAACAAAGACGTGGTTATAGTAACTATATTTAGTAGGTATTTAGTGCCATTTAGTACTTAATCTGTGACGTGTCGCCAATCAACAAACTATTTTTAGTATCATGACATGAGTTTACACGCATGATGATCTAAACAAGAGATCTGATATTATTTAGGTTACGCTAACTATACATACCGACCTAATAATATTATTACCTTTCTAACCTAATGTACTTAAATCGGTATGGCGCGAAATTCAAATTTTTTCGAGATTTTTTATTTATTATGGCGAAAGTACTTATACTTACTTATTCATCTATACCAATATTATAAAGAGGAAAGATTTGTTTGTTTGTATGTTTGTAACGAATAGGCTCCGGAAATACTGAACATACATACATACATAACGTCACGCCTGTATCCCATCGGAGGGGTAGGCAGAGACAATTGATTTCCACTTTCTACGATCCTGACACACTACTTTCGCTTCTTCTACAGTCATAAGCCTTTTCATACACGCACGTCGGTTTCGTGAACTACGTCGGTTTCGTGAAATACTGAACCGATTTGAAAAATTCTTTCACTGGTAGGAAGCTACACTATCCCCGGGTGACATAGGCTATATTAGATTTTCAAAAAATTAGGGATCCTTACTTAAACTCAAATAATGTAACCCAAGGTGCAATATTTTTCCGTTGTTTACATATTTTGACAGGTGGTTTGTTGTTGTTGTTTGTTTTTTTATTCGCCCATTCTGGGCAGTTAAAAGAACGAAGTCAATAGAGCCAAGTCTTTAGTAGTAGGTATCATATATTCTATGGCGTAACGAAGTAAGCCGGGAACGCTCGTTTTTAATAAAGTTTTAATGAATTCGCGTATGTAAAAAACCATCTCCCTTATACTTACATCGTTTTCTGATGACAGACCTACTGATTTTGTGTCTAAGGATATAAAGGCCAAAATTTATAATATTTACCAGGCTCTGTGAGATTTATAAAACAAGTTTTCAAGTCATAGTTACGCTTACGCTTGTTCGCGTGCATTGAAATGTAAGTAGGTACTAACTTAAGTTGGTGTTAGAGATGGTCGCATGAAAAATTTTATTTCCATGAAAAGAAAATTAAGTTCAAATTCAGTGAAAAATATTTTTATATTATTTAACGGCGTCATAGAATGCGTTTGCCGAATTAAAACGATTTACTGCATATTACAACTAGGCATACAGTATTTTTATGACAAATAAAAGGGGCTTCCTATAATTGTAACTTGTGTGTGACCTAAAATTTTAGGTAAGTACATAAATTATTATGTTTGCTTTGAATTAAACTTAGTGGCCACGCACACTGTAAATTCGCAACACGGATGCGTCGCTTCTGTTTGTGGGGATGTCGCGTCCTGCACCTTACCTGAGTCGCATCCGTGTTGCGTCTTATTCTGTGTGCTTTGTCCCTTAGATTGAAAGAACTTGAAAAGAGCGAACCAAAAAACTTAAGATGCAATGTCTCCCAACGCGAACATTCCAGTAAACTTTTATTATTAACATTCATTTTGCGTTGGCGAACATTAAACCTCAGATTCGAAGCGGCGGTTTCCAAACTCTCTGCATTAAACATTGCTCCACGGTAGCTATATCAATTTGATCCCGGCCATTAGTTCCTATATTTGAAGAAAGCTCCTGCATAAGAATATTATAGCGAACAGTCCCGTTTATTCTTGATTTTTTTGTAAAAATTTAACATCCAGTGTTTACTTATACTGGGTGTTTCTGACAAGGCGGTAATACATCAAAGGAGTGATTCAGCTCATCATACGTACCAACTTTCCCCAACCTGGGGCAAAATCTCAACAAAAAAAAACAGCTCTGTAAATACAATATGAATGTACATTACATACATTGCTTCGATCAGCTGAATGAGTCAATGTACGGGATAGATAATTTTTGTTTGGAGATTTTGACCAGTGTTTCTTGGGGAAAGATGTCGGGTATGGTGAGCTGAATCTTTCGTTTGGTTTATTACAGCAACGTGTTATTTACATACAATCATCACACGACGTGTAAAAAATGTTCTGTGACGTGTGTAACGTTTTATGTGCGCCAAATGCATTATACTAATATCAACTAGCAAGAAAAAGAAATACAAATACTTATCTACTTTAAATTTTGTTTACCACACCAAACCACCTAAATCATACAAAACAAAACCAGCAAAACTCGTTTTGGAATTTAATTATTTATTGTTAAAGTACATGAGAGACATAAGATACAAAAATAGTTAAAAATTATAATGCAGATTCTTGTCGCCATTACTATAAGATATTATTTTTATTTTACATACATTTGATTGTTAAAAAAAACTATCTCGGATGTGGAATTGGCGTTACTATCTAACTAAATGAAATGTTACAGAAAATAAATTACAGTTATCTTAGAAAAAGCGTAGTGTTCGCTACATCTTAAACTGGAATAAACCTATTCTATATCCAATCATAGATCTTAAACTTAATAAATTGCAAAAAAAAACTAACAATTACAATTAAATTTAAGTCCTATAAATGGAAATTATTTGGATCAAGTATCATATTCAAGTTCTTTTTTTTACCTTAATACAAGATACTTTAACCGTTTGTCCTACTTACAAAAATGTTTAAGTATAACTTTTTGATATCACACCAGATGTTGACCACCACAAGCTTTGGTTAACAGAAAAATACTTAGGAGAAACCAAAATACGGTTTCCAAGGTACACTCTGCATTTCCTAGCCTATACTTTGCCAAACCGGTCTGGAATATCTGTGCACTTGTAGAGTTCATAAAAGCCAACTCAGGCCAGACATACTATGTTTATTATTAGCCGGCAACAAACACTTATTCAACTGTGTACTATTCGGAATCACATTGTATATTTGATAAAGTACTAGCACAGATAATTATAATACTTAGGGTGCTAGTTGGTGGAAGCATTTTCTGATATTGGCTGATAGCTTTTGATGTTATGATCTGGTGATCTGATGAGTGATCATCATTGACAAACAAGGAAGGGTATAGTGCCATATTTTATTTTTTCAGTCTGCATAGCATTGATTATTGTATGACACGACATGGACACAACAAACTGACTCCTTGAACTTCTTGTTTAATAGCCCACATTGCCCCTAAATTATCTGTTCATGTAGACAGAATTTAAATTCTACTAGCGACGCTATCACAAATAAGGTGGTGGTTTGAAGATTTTGATATCTTAACTACAAAACTCAAACATCTTCAAAATCTTAGCATTTACAGTATTAAGTATCAAGTAAGTCTTTCAACTCAATAAGTAATACCTTGTATCCTATATTGAATAAATGTGTTTCATGTTGGTGACTATAATAAAAGCGCCTTTAAATTTGCAGCAAACTGCCCGAGGCATCTCAGTAGCAAACGTGCTTACTAAGTACTTTATTGTATGCCCGGCGGTTTCACCCTTGTAAACACCAAATCCTCGATTTCCTGTTCTCATGGGAATTTCGGGAAGTTATTCCTTAGTGCTCCCCTAGACTTCCCAAGTCACTAGAACCTAACATGCAAAATTTCAGCCCGCTACGCCCAGTAGTTTCGGTTCTGTGTTGTCTGTCAGTCAGTCAGTAACGCAAGAGTTTTTATATATATTGATTACAAGACATCCTAAGTAATTTTAGTAAAATCGCAAGTGCACAGATATTCCCGCCGGTCGGCAGCAGCGGCCCCCTAGCAACAGTGGGACGAGGGCGCATCACTCTGTGGCCGCCATCGCTCGCGCCTGCGCCCGGACTCGCTTGTCATACTCTAGTCGGTTTTGGCTGAAATTGAAGGAAAGAAAAATAATTTAATTCTGTTTTCTGTAAAAAATTTTTTTTTACATAGTACAATAAGAACATAAATAGATAATCACTAAACCACATAATGCAGTGTTGAGGACTGTAACATAGAAGGACCAGAGTTGATTCTAACCTTGAACATTACATTGATGAATATTGAAGTTTTATTTCATAAGGTTTTGTCTGATACCAAGTACAAAATCTTAATACTTAGCTGGTTTAATCAGGCTATTGTAAGTAGGCAATGTATGCAATCTGGGTACACTGGGTAATCTGTATTCAGTTGAGCGAAATTATTAGACTTCACAGAATGACTAGCTAAATAAGTATACTTACTCAAAATCATTAAACCCATCATTTATGCCATTGTTTTATTTTCTGCACTGAACTCTTAAAGAGCCAGTTTACCACGATGCTAGCGCCATTCTCGGAAAAAATTATATCTTCTAAACTAAGGCAAATATAAAAAATGTGGCATCGCTGTAAACTGGCTCTTAAATTATATAATGTGCCAAGTGGGTTTGTGTAATTTATATATAGAAATAGCTGACACAGCAATCTTTGTACCAATCTTTGACCTGATTTTTTGAGAATATTCTAGCCTATGTCAGCCGGGGGGATACATAGCTTCCCAACAGTGAAAGAATTTTTCAAATCAGTTCAGTACTTCCACAGTCTATTTAACGCAAATAAACAATCAAATATTTCTCTTTAAAATATAAGTTATAGGAGAATTTATAAAATACTTACCAATAGATTGTGTACGCCTCAGCTTGTGCAGGGTCTTTCACATTAGGCTCGTTCAGCAGATCCTGAATGCCAAGCAGAATTTGTTTGATTGTGATTGCGGGGCGCCAGTCTTTCTCTTCATCAAGAAGTGATAGGCACACTGTGCCAGAGGGATACACGTTCGGATGGAATAGTGGAGGTTCAAACTTGCATTTTGGGGGACTAGAAGGGTAGTCATCTTTGAAAATCATACGCAATTTGTACAGGCCACCTTCCCATGGAGTCTGTAAATCAAAAAGGAACATTAAGTACCTATGTAGATTGGAATTGAGGATATGTGAAATGGCATTGGTAGCAAGTGACCATTTTTCCTACCTAGGTACAGTGAGTGGCCGATGCGGACAGAAAACTTCTGGTTTTCTGTATTGCAAAACAGCTTTTTTCTTTGGAATTATACAGTCTAGTTTAGAGCAAACAAGACCACAAACAAAAGTGTTTCGCTGAACAAGCACAAGACCGCAGCTGAACTTGGTTTTTAGATAAATTAAACAATAAGTTATCAATAATAATAACAGTACAGTTTGTATGTCTTGTCTATTTCAGGGATAAAACCAAACGGTAAAGTTGAAGAGACAGTAAGTACTAACCCCTTTCTTTC
Source organism: Euspilapteryx auroguttella (assembly GCA_951802225.1). NCBI lineage: Eukaryota > Metazoa > Arthropoda > Insecta > Lepidoptera > Gracillariidae > Euspilapteryx > Euspilapteryx auroguttella. The sequence goes on from OX637654.1 coordinate 4,917,025, forward strand.
CAGGAATCGCGCACTCCCAGGTCATCAAGTTGAGTGAGCCATCGGGGTTTTTCATGGGTCTCGCAACAAACCCCTGCAAGAACAAACACAAATTACAAGAATACTAACTTGATCTAAGTACCTGGGTACCAAAGACTGCAACGAACATGTTACTCACAAAAGGGTGATCCTTTCGCCAAGCTTTTCGCTCCTCGGCCAAACGTGCGCTCGCAATACCGGACATTTTCTGGAAATAGATAAAATCTCAACTTAAAACAAACACAAAATACTTCAGAAATTCTATACTTGCTGCAAATTACTCACTAGTTTCTCAATAAAATAGAAAACAAAAATTATTTCACGGCGCGAATAGGAAGCGTCCCACGATGCGTCAAACAAAATTATTTCTGCTTCTGTGTAAAAAAATGTTTTCTTTTACCAAATTTGGAACCAATCAAAGTTAAGGTTACTTGAGTTTGATTGGTTAATTTTAGCACTCTCACTTTAATCAGCCAATTAAAACGTGGGAATAGATTTTGTCTATAAAACCCACGTTCTATAGTCTATGGATAAAATAATTGTTGGCACTGTTAAATAACCGGTACTTTAAAAAAAAACGGTATTTTACAAATTGATTCGCCTTAACACTAGATGGCGTCACTGAAGACTGTGGTAGGGCCTTATGAAATACCTGAGGTATGTAGAGTGTTGAACACGGTCGGCATAACACTTCCGGTTTTTCTGTATTGCAAAATGTACGTTTAGTTTAAAGTCAAATAAATTATGTCACGCACACGACGAGAAAAATGTTTGTGGTCATGGGTTTTAATTTCAGATAAAAACAACAACAAAAGCATTTATTTGACTGACTAAACAATTATTGTAAACATGTCAAATGACAATATAAAAGAGAGCCATGTATTCTGCTTCTGTAGTTGAGAGGGCCACAGTTCGCTGCTTTCGCGACTCCCAAGAAATAGCTGCGCCACTCATCTTAAATACATAACCAGTGTAGGATCGCCTGTCAATTATGTTGCTGGTATAAACAGCATCGGCAAATCCTACTAAAGAATCTTCGGAATTTCCGAATGTCAGCTTTTTATGCTTTGTGCCTTTTAAATACCGTAGGACCCTTTAAGCAGCTTTCCAGTGTTCAGGGGATAACATCCTCAGCTTGTGTACACCATCACCTTCCATGTTGCACAGATATTATAAGCGTGTTTTACCATAACCTTTTAATTTAAGATAAAAACAACCTTATACCTATAACAAAAGCATTTATTTGACTGACAAAACAATTATTGGAAACATTCACAACAAAGGTTCAACAATGGGGCCCTAAACTAAAGAATGATCTATAAAACAGTAAGTATGTAAAACAAGTTCTCTCTGTTAAAACTAGTAAAATTGTATTAAGTGTAATACATAGTGTGGGTGCGGTGAGGTGCCCTTTATAAATGTGTAGTGAAGTAAGCATTAAAGCCTTCCTATGACCAGTATATATCTTGTATCCTATATTGAATAAAGAATTTGACTTTGAGTATTCCTTATAAGTAAAGCTTCCGTGGATCATTAAAATGTGAGACAAGAAAATAGGTACTAAGTAAGGCTGGTTGATTCAGCTAGGTTCCTGAAATTTGGTATAATGACTTGGCTGAATTGACAATGTTCTTTTGCCTGCTAAGAATAGGTGAATAAAATAACATTAATACTCTATGGATAAAACCGATACATTTTAAAAATCACCGGTTTCTTTTACAAAACCATAGACATAGTAGATCGCTACGCTCAAGCGACATACATTTAAGCTGTGCATCAGTGCTTATAGCGACATCTGTTGTTGAGTAGCATTTTGCTACTCAACAACAGATGTCGCTATAAGTAAAAAAAATTCATTGCTGTCGAATGTCATGCCATGTGATAAAAAAAAATAAGTAGTTAAAAGTACAGTGGCGGACACGGTCGGCGTAACAGTACCGGTTTTTCTGTATTGCAAAATAGCTCTTGTTCTTTGGCAATACAGTCTAGGGCTGACGAAACCATAGATAAATCTGTTACGGCCTCCTAGACCGCCACTGTACCTACCTACCCAGCTTTTTTTAGATTACATTTTTTTACACCTGCAGCTACAGTGTTATAACTTGAAACAAATGACAGACAGGGGAAAGAAAGATGGATCCACCACCATACAAACTTCGCGAAGATACCGGTAAGTGACGTGAGCCCTTTCAGTTACTTAATAACCCCCGACCGAAAATTCAGAGAGGGGTGTTATAATTTTAACGTGTGTATCTGTCTATATGTCTGTCTGTGTATCTGTCTGTGGCATCGTAGAGCCCAAACGGCTTAACCGATTTTCGTTTAGTTTTTTTTTTGTATCAGCTCTTAAATAGTGGATGAGGGGATCTAACTACCTTTCAATGTCCGACCGATTTGAAATTTGGTACCATGTTACATCTATGATATTGAAAGTATATCGTAAGGTAACCATGACATCAGCCGTTTGAAAATGATCAGCTCTTGATCAGCTATAATGGATGAGAGGGTCTAACTAGCTTCCATTTGTCCTATCGATTAGAAATTTGGTACCGTGTTTCTTCAATGATATTGAAAGTATATGGTAAGGTGACCATGATCTTTTTAAGATGATTAGCTCTAGTTCTAGTAAAGTTGATGAGGAGTCTGTCTGACTGGGTCGGGGGTTTTTAAATTTTTAAATTTGAGTTATATACAGAGTTTTATCCGTATCCAGTCATGGAATTACATGGAATAGGTAAAGAAAGAAAGTTGTGTTAGTGTGCGTTTGACGCCAACGGTTCTTATTATCCGTACCTAATAATTAAGTAACTATATTGTTACCTAGCAAGATAATTGATTCAAGTTCCGTGGGGTGCTTAGCTTAGTAGCTACAATTTATTCTCTGTGGTAGCTATAAAATAGCAGCAATAGAAATAAATAGCGCGCGCGGCAGAAGAAAACTTCACCCCTCCCCCCCGCCCCCCACAGGGGGGTCTCCCGCTCCTTCCCGGGCTATTCTCACTCTGGGCCACCTAAGCAACCAGTGTGTTAAGTTTCATGCTTTAATGCAGAAAATATTACCTTTCGTCGTTAACAAACCCACTACTTAGACAGTATTAGTCTGTGGTATAATGATGGGTAAGTGGGATACAATGTTTGGTACTGCACTCCATAAAATAGGTAATATTATTTAAACTTATTACCTATATATAGCCTATATATGTACTTATTATGGTATATACTTACTAGCTGTGACCATCAGTGTTCTCCGCGGATTATTACCTCAGTAAAAAGTAATGTATGTATTAATCCAGGGTGTCAGCTAACTCCATACCAAATTTCATTGAAATCGTTTCAGCCTTATAGACGAGAAGAAGTAACAAACATACACACTAACACACTTACAAACTTTCGCCTTTATAATATTAGTGAGATATACTATAAGCCGCCTACACAAAGAAACAATCTGAAAAAGGCAGCCTATCTCGCGCATGAGGGAAAAGTCAAGAAGAGATGCAGCTCGTACAACTGCCGCCATTTCCAGATCGTTTCCTTTAAGTGCGCTACACTGCTTTACAGCACACGATCTTGTCCATCTTAGGTACTATAAGGGTAAAGCGTCTTTCAGCTACACTGTATGTTTGGCCAGGTAAGATATGTAAAACCTAAAAAAAATACTTTTAAGTGTATGTACTTGTACAGAAATGAGGACATACGCAGAGAAACCAGGGTCACCGACATAGCCAAGCGGATAAGCTCGTTGAAGTGGCAATGGGCAGGTCATATAGCCCGCAGAACAGATGGCCGCTGGGGCCGAAAAGTTCTCGAGTGGAGACCACGGATCGGCAAGCGCAGCGTAGGACGTCCACCGACCAGATGGACGGATGATCTGCGCAAGGCTGCGGGTCCACGCTGGATGCAGGCCACCTGCGATCGGTACAGATGGAGAGCCTTGAGGGAGGCCTATGTCCAGCAGTGGACGTCCTACGGCTGAAATAATGATGATGCCGATGCTCCTAACATACGACAGAAAGAGAGCAATTTTTTTCATGAAATTTGCGTTGCGGAGAAAAACATTTTTCACTATCTAAATCTTAGGAAATCACAGTGATTTTGATGTCCATCGCTTCAGCATTATAAATAATCTAGGTTTACGTTAAGTATCCTTTTTTATTTAAATGCATAGGTTTCGTAAAACAAACCACATTATCTGACCAATTTTTTATCACAATTTTATTTTTCTGTATTTCAGAATTTCAGGGGCCTATAAGTCTGAGTCTATAGCGAATTTTGAAAAAAGGAAAACGTACAAAGCTATTTAATATAGATTTAGTAACAAACCATATCCCGCTACCCCCGGCACGTTGCCCTGCACCCCTTGTCTCGTCTGGGGCTAGCCAAGCCACCGTAGTTCATTGCTCTGATGGCATCATTTTTAGATTAATATTTTTTTCAAAAATTTACGAAGGCACTCATAGGAATAAAATAAATATTATTGTCGTTTATACAAGTTTATTTATTTAATTTTCATTAAAAACCTTACAAAACTAAATTTTTTATTCTGTATACTTTTTTATTATTCATAGAGTAATTAATTTAACTTACAATGTCAGTAGATTACCTAGATTGGGAGTAATTTTTTTAACATTTTATACAAAAGTACATAAAGTAGCATAATGTAGGGTGACATTTGCTTGCATAAAAATTAAATTGTTTTGTAAAATCAAAACGTATGTAAGTATTTAAATCATGAAAGAATCGGTTACAGTACCTTTTTAAAGCAAAATATTAGGTACTTACATGCTTTGTATAATGATCATGTGAAAATCAGTTATGTAATAAGTATAATTATTATCATAAAAAAAGTTTGTTAAATAATAAGTAAATTATTTTTAATACTTATACCAACTAAAGCATTAAAGTGTTTCAGTCTGCATTTGACTCTATATAACTCAATAAGAAAAAATATGGCCGTGCGTTTAGAGTGGGTAAATCATTAATCAATAATCTCTTATCTTTTCCATTACTCTGTAGTTGCTACTCCTTCTCTCAGTATAGCCGTTCCTTGCGTCATACCCAAGTGGGGATCTCTTTCCATTATCAATGTATTTAATAGAGACTGGCTCTGGCTTATAGCCTCTGCTTTTTGTTACTGAGTTAACCTCTCGCGACTCAATGATCTCCTTGGATCGTCCATCCCTGGAGGGCAACACCTTCTTGCTGACAGTTTCCACGGTGTCCGTAATAGTTGGCCGTTCAGGATCGCCATTCCGTGTGGAGTATCTGTATGTTTCTGAGTAGTTATCGCTGCTGTTGCTCCCGCGACGAAGAGCGGGTGACTTCAAACGGGTTTCCAATCGGGAGATAAACGGACTAGTCTCCCGGTTTAGGGACTCTGTTTTGTATAACGTCTTGCGTTCCTCAGAAGCCCTCTCCTTGTATGGCGACGGAGATCCGTATCTAGAGGAAAGTCTGCTGCCCTCGGACTCTTCGTCAGCATGCAGCGTGTGGTACAGCTCTGGTGCACGTTCGCGCAAACCTTTCATAAAAAGCTTTTTCTTGTCCGTCTCATCAAAGGATTTTGTGTAGCCATTGGAGTGTCCATTGGTCACAGGCGTGGTCTTTCCGTATCTTGCCCCAAACAGTCCGTCCCGTCTGCGCTCGGTTTCTCTAGAAACTGCATCCGCCAAATCCCGTTGGCTTCTATTAATGATGGAAACTATACCAGGACTCTTCAGTTGCTCTGGGGCCTCATCCAAACGGCTGAGGTGGGGATTTGATTTATACATGGTTGAGTAGTTGCGGTTCATGTTGGAGACGTAACGCGGGTGGGTCTCGTGTTCCGGTGCTCCCATAGCAAAACTCTTGCTTCTGTTGAGGATCTTGTTGGTCCTCGCAGGTTTGGCAGGTCCGGGAGGATATCCGTTGGCCTTACCCTCTGGTGAAGTCGATACGTGGTTTGAAACGTTTATTGCACTATTTGATCTCTTGCTAGGTGTCAGACGATGCCAGTACTTGTTAGAGCTGGGTTTCTCGACGCTCTTCTCCTTCTTATCGTGCAGTTTTCTAGGGAGTGTCTGGGCGCTCCTGTTGTAATCCTCCTCGGCGTCACCGTTCGAAATCAGTCGACTGGTCGAGTGACTGAACCGACCAAGTGTATTTGAGAATTGCTCCCTGTAACAAAAAAGAAATTATATGAAAGAAGCTATTTTGTTTCTTGACTATTATATCTGATTGGGCATTTTTCATCTTTTGCCTATCTTTGTTGCCGTTTTGAACGGCTGTCATTTATTTTTGTCACTACCTAAGTACTCAAAAGCTTCTGCTCGTTTAGTAGACGTCGACGCAAAAACTGGGTCTTATAATGATGTATCTGAGTACCAATATCATGGAGAGATCCCACGCGCGTTTCGTTTATTGTCTCGTTTTACCATACGACAAAAAATGCAATCTTATATTCTAATGTCTAATTGGATTTAATGGGATGTATTCACCCACGCATCATGCTTTGTTTACTTGTACTTGTTGTTAATAAATAAGTAAGTACATACTGTTCAGTATTAAAGATCCTACACGTCCATCCAGGTAGGAGAACAATTGAGATTAATTTCAGAATTTAACCGATACAACGGAATTAAATTGCTCGGAACCAATTGGTGAATTGAAGCGAAATTTCAAGGATGCCCGGCAAATATGCGGAAACGTCGCAGTTGGAAAATAATTGTGGCAAATCATTTGCATGAAACCCACATGCGTTTGCTTTTACACCTGTCGTTTGGCTCTGAATTGTTAACGATTGAGTCATTTGTCAACGATGGAAACGAACTAACTACGTTGCAAAGATCTTTGGTTCAGTTTCAAGTAGACAAAACTGTACATACAAGTCTAATGGTGAGTCAGTGAGTCACTCTTAATAAGGGCGACTATAAATACCTTATTTTGCCTTAATTGGCTAATAGCATGGTCAAGTGCTTCAAAAGGCATGTATGCCGGAACGCTTTGCAGAACTTGACTGATTGCTTGCCTCGGTATTGCACGCTATGATTGAATGCTACCTACCTACTGACTACAAAATGATAACGCATTTATATTTTTAAATATGGTCCAAAGATTATACTATGTATTGTACTTAGTATTGTAGTATTTCGCTAAAAGTTATAATGCCCAAAATAGCCAATTATATTTGGGCTACTAACCATGATAAGTTAGAGTCAATACTGTCACAAAAATTATACAAAATCAACAGATTTAGACATGCATCTTTTGCAAACAACTCTCTATGTAACTCGGTCAAAGCTAGTGTTTGTTTTAATGCACGACTAATCTGGCAAAAAAAATCTGCCAACAATTCCTTTTGTATTTAACTAAACGAGCATGGTCAGCAAAAGCTTGAAATCTTGAATTTTACTTAATTTTACATGAAAACTCAAGATTTCTTGTTGTTCTAATTAAATTTTTATGTTCAGGTATGTACTGTAAAACTACTTAGCTGTTCAGAAAAACAACAAATGTGACAAGATAACATCAAAATCACGCTCGTCATGTTAAATTTTTTTTTTTTTTTTTTACAATTTCATAAAAATATTTACTAGATAATTAATTAATGCAAATATTCCTGAAATTTACGCATAACTGTTTAAGTGCCTAGCTATAATTACTTAGTGTCACTTTTGTCTTGAACTTAACCTTGCCTTGCGGCTATTGTGGCGGTTATATACGTGACAATGTTTACTTTAGACGTATTATTATTAATAATAATAACAAGCAATTGATACTATTGAAGAGGTAAGTAATAAAATAAATGTGGAAAAATATACAACTACAAAGGAAAATTACAATGACCACCAACGCATCTGTTTTCATGTGCGGAAAAGTTAACAAAAAGTTTTATAAGTTATGAAAAACATTATGGTAGCAAAAGACAAAAATAAAAAAATATGAAGTTTTGTTAAAAATGTAAATTTTTTATGTGAGTTAAGTCTTGCTTTGAGTCTGATGCTTTTAAATGGATTTATTTAATATTTTTAACAATACTGCGTACTCCTCAACAATAATGCGTCTGTAGAAAAATTTGGTAAGAACCGGAAATGTTATCAAGAAATGTAGCGAGGAACCAGAGAGAAGGTACTTAATCACCAGTGCTACAAAAAACCTGTATCATTCGAACCAATTTAACTCTATCAATAATTTCCATACTAAATTATACAATTATATTTGTGTTTTATTATTTTACCACATTAGGAAGAACATATTTTATGACCTGGTATCGATTTTATGGCCGAATTAAGTATACGTCTCCATTATTGTAATGTCATCCACACATAACTTATGCTGGGGATTTTATTAACGTTTTCGTAGCTACCGTAAATTGATACAGAAAAACTAGGTATAGTGATTAATTATTTTTCCAAGCTGGGAACGTGGGTGTAGTTTATTACTAGTCAAGATTCTGTTTAAGGTTTTAATCGATTGATTTTAAAGTCGGTAATGTAGATCGCGACGAGGTTGCTTGGGTGACATTGTCAGTATCCGCGAACTATAAAATATGAATTGGTAATGATAAGGAAAACTCACCGATCTTTGTGATCGCGGGCGTCCGTGCCGGCGGCTCTGCGCGCACTGCCCTCGTACTTGTGCTCTCGTCCGTAGATGCTGGGTGCGAATGGATCCTCGCCCAGATAATAGCGGTGCGTGGGTGCCGGCGGCGACAGCTCTCCGCCGTACTGGCGATACGTGCGCGACGAGTGCTCCGCCGGCGAGGGCGAGCGCGAGCTGCGCCACCGCGCCCGCCGCTCCGCAGACGCCGAGCGGATCTTTCCTACTAACTTCCTTATCGAGTTCCCGATTGCTGACCCAACGCTTTTACGAGCAGGAGATGGCCGTCGCGCGCTCTCAGCTGCAAAACGCGTTTTCTGGTTCATCTTTCTCTCGTCGCGACGACGAGGGGGAGGCGTCCTGTCCGAGCTACCACGCCGGTCTCTCGGGGGGGAGTAGTCGGGCGGAGGCTCCGCTGTGCCCTCGTCGCGGCTGTCTCTAGAACGGCTTGAGTTTCCGTTCCTTGATGAACTCCTGTAGCCGTTATCGTAGCGATGTTCCTCGGAGATTCTTTGTTTAGTGTGTCGCTTCCGCTCGGGGGCGATGGGCGGTCTGTAATCGTCGTCGACTGACGGCTCACGGAAGGAGCGGTCTTCCATCGGGCGGAAAGGCGAGCCGCGCGGCGGACTGTGCATTGTTGACGAGGACACGTAGGCGGAGTCGTCGCGCGAGGGCGGGTGCCGGCGACCGATGGGCGACGACCTTCCCTGAGGTGAGTCGCGTTTCCCGTGTCTAGGTGAGGATCCGTTTAGTCGGTCGTAGCTTCCGTATGGAGAGCGTACAGCCGGTGGCGGAGGCGATAAACCACGCGGCTCCGGCATCCTGGGCTTGCTGGCGCGCCTCTGCGACCAATCCGCTACGCCTTTGAAGTAACCACCCGTCCTGTTATCGGGTACAGGCACCCTTTCGTCCGACGGGGTTGATGATTTCGTTTTTCGCAAAGCCCTGTCCGCATACACGGGAGGCGGCGGTATTGTAGATGATGTCTTGCCGTAGTATCCTTCGTCTTCTGTTTTCGTTTTGACGTAAACTTCGGGTCGTCGTCCTATCTCCTCTGCGATAGAGTCGTGCGAGGAGCGCGACTCGCTGCCAAAGTGGCTCTCCAACCACTTCGAGGTCTCCTTCTTGCGGGTCTCCTCCTCGATGTCGAAGTCGAGGGGTCGCTTGTAGTCCTTGTCGTGTTCTGCGGACAGAGAGCGAGTGAGCGGGGACGAGTGCGCGCGCGGCGGCCGACCGGGCGAGTGTCGGCCGCCGCGCGCGCTGCACGCATCTGTGCCGTAATCGTTCAGTCAATAAGTTTGCCAAACTATCGAAGGTCAATGCGATTCCGCCAGAACATCTTTACTTAAGGCTTTATTTCTGTAAGTCAGTAGTTTTGGCAAATTACTGGCCGAATAAAATCACGTTTTAATCGCTACTAGTCGTTGAGCAGATGGCATTGTTTCATCTCTAACTGTAAGCCTGTGACTTTCATTGAAGATTTTCCTTGTCGTGCTAGTATTTTCCGGTAAGTTAGCTGAAAATAGTCACAGCAAACCGTCGACCTTGTTGGACCGAACTGCAACGATATGTAGGTAGGCAATATTTTTTTAAGTTAAACAAATCTAACAAATTTTATAAGATTAGTCGTTATGATGGAATTGCAGTGGTAGTAAAGTGGTTAATTGGGAGGCTGACAACTTTTATAGCAAATATCAAACGTCAGCTTACTTTGAATAACTCTATAGTGTATACTTGTTTTCCTTTATCATTAAGACTTAAAATAGTTCCGTTGAATAAGGCTACTTAGCTTATCATAATTTGCTAAAACATCCATTTTAATATTTCGTAACTCTACTTATCTATATCCTTCCTATATTCTCTCATCCTTTAATTATTAAGTTTCTTTTACACGTGTTTGTTTCCTTTGTTCTATAATTAGGTAACTAATTTTTTAAACAAATACCTAATGTTATGTAATGTTGGTTCATTTAAGGAGTTATAGCCGATTTTCGTCGCGATCTCTATAAGTTCAGACCTCGATGTATGGCCTGCCAAATATGTACATACACCTAATGTTGTGACTGCGGCAAGGAATTCGGTCGAATGTCGAATCGTAGCGTAGACAATCAATTTGACACTGTTATTGCACAGGTGGTTCATTTTATTTAATCATTAAAAAAAAAACTCAATCTAAACAAAAAATATGGAAATCCGTATTTAAATGCAATAGATGATTGCACGAAGAATAGAAAGAAATAAAACAATTAAACTTTAAGTTCGTTAGTACCCTGATTTTCACTATTATTGAGCAAAATAGATGGCTGTCACTTTTATACGATTTTAAACATAATCTACCGAGTTCAGTCCTATTTCAGAGTAAAAGTAAGTAAGTTGTAAGTTAAGTTTACCTATGTAAATGCTGGCTCAACATTTTGATAATTTAATTATTTTTTACTTGGGGTAACTATTGGTTGAGTGTCCACTTTGCAGAGATCCTAGTAATTGATTAAAACAGCTAAATTAAGTTAGTCTACATGAATTCGCAAAATTAAAAGCAACCTAATATACCTAATCTGAGCGAACGATCGTAATCCGACGTGACCTCTGCTAAGGTGCAGATCGCGTAGGCCCAATGATATGCCATATGTGGACAGCCGGACAGGCCGTGTTTACATGGTTGTTGTGAATTGCATGTTTTAAAAGGCCAAAGGTTTTTTTTTAATATCTTCATGATTTTATATACAACTAGTCGACCCGGCCAACTTCTTACTGCCTAACCCATTAATATTTTGTGCATGGAATATACTTATAAACCTTTCTCTTTATTCACTCTATCTATTAAAAAAAATCGCATACATAATACATGAGAAAAATAGTAATAAGTTAAGCGGTACGAAGTTCGCCGGGTCGACTAGTTAGTATATAATAAGATCAAATACATAATATAGTACGCAAAATTATTCCAGAGGGCTAGATTGCTATGCTCTACGATTTCGGCTACTTCGTTACACTTCGGCTGTATTTTTTTTGTGAACAATAATTAACGATAAAAGTTCTTTTTATTCTATTTTGATCGTCTAACGAATTCAGATTGTATTTTTAAATAAAGGTTTCTCTGTCTAGATTTCAAAATAGCTCTAAGCCATTAAAAAAAGGGAATTGAAAATAACTTCATGACAAAAATCATCATCTTCCGTTTAAATAATAATATGTAGTTATAAAACAAATGAACTGTTATGGTTTAAAATATATATGTAAGTTGATTAGGAATGTTTCCTTTGAATAATGGCATTTATACACTCTTCGGTCAATATTTTTAAGTACCTCTACCTAGTTGTAAAGTTTTACATAGAATAAACATTTGCAATGTTTAATGTTTAGAATCGATAATATTTACCTTGTATTGCTATAGTAAATACGTAGGTATGCATAAAGAATATATTTACATGGTATAAACATTATAATAGAACTACATCGGCCTTTTGTTTGATGTATATACAAATAAATATAGATGAGTATCTAAGAACTTAGAACACGAAGGTAATCAAGTATTAATAATATACATAAGTTACCCATATAAATTTTCCTTGACGACTAACTCTATCAACTAATTAGTTGTACAAAGATTTAATTAGAATTGCTATTTTATCGAAGTATTGTATCATAATCAGGAGTCTCAGCAGGAGAGCCTAGTTTACAGAATCCAGTAAATTAAGAGACATAGCTGCTAAAGTAGCACATCGCGCGAAACAAAAAGTTATCATCTAAACTAAAGGCAAATATCAAAAAGGTGAAACAGTATTCTACTAGGTAATGTAGTCTAGTATTTCTAGGGCACTGGTTGTATTGTATAGCTTTTGGGTTAAATACCAAAGAAAGCTACAGATTGTTGCCAAAAGCGGCAGTTTTTAGCAACACTTTGTAGCTTTCTTTAGAGTCTAACTTAAAAAGTTTACAACAGTGCCAGGCTACATTAGTTATCCTAACTTCCGCAACTTATTTCAAGGAACAGTTTGTATACCGCCTTATTTTTCAACAAACGCAGTAGTAGGTAACTTACGGAGAAAATATAACTTGAAACTTTCTTTATTTCTGCATTATCCCAAGTTAAGACAAAGATTAAGTTTAAGATTGTTATCAAGAATAAAGTGAAACTCCGTAGTCTGAGTCAGTATCGAATGCAATTGTTTTTAAGTATATACTCTGACCTAGTCAAAGTTTAGCTTGTTGGTAAATGACTGCCATTTTACTCGATTGCTTTGATTTGGTTTGACTAAATAACGCAATACATATATACCTACTTAATAAACAATAGAAATAAATAGTTGCTAAAACCGGTTATAAGCCATGTACGACCATAGTTTTTGTTTGTAAATTATACTTTGATTATTATTGAATTCAAAGTTCCCACCTACACACTTTTTGCAAGTATTCGTTACTTAAGCAAGTATTTTTTTCTGTGTCTAAAAATTTGTTATCAACAAATTGGTAAAAAAAAAACGTATCAAGAACTCCTCATTGCAACCGATTGACGTCCACAAGGATGTAATCGCCACGCTTGGCAGGGGGTTTGGCGATCATAGTACGTTACGTACGGCTCTTATTTCATGAAGGACGCTGCTCCCCGTCCTTCGGATTTTTCCTTCGCCTTTTACGACACACCCTAGGGAGGAAATAGGGTGGTGATATTACATGCGGTAAGTATAGCTTACCTTGTTAAAAAGTACTTACGCCAACCGCGAAACCAAAAATGGTAGCCAATGATGCACTAGGTATGTACCTACTCTTGCTTAGATTTTCTTAATGTAGTAAGTAATTTTAATGTATTTTTTTTTATTATTGTAGTACTAGGACAACTTAGTAATTCGTATTGAATTTCAGCTTATTCGAAAAGAAAAGCACAAAAGGAACATCTTTAATAAAAGAACACCGCCATTTATTATAATTTTTTAACAATCATGAAATAAAGAACAACGCCATCTATTGTCGAGTAGCAGAACCAACGCTTTTATTTCTTACCGTTTTGTCGGAGGCGGCGCTGCCGTCGCATTCGTACGGACAAACTGTCCCAATCTTCGTCCATAATTGGCTGGCCTTCTCTTTCAGCTAGAACAATTTTGAGTTTTATACCATTTTTATTTAAAAAGTAAGAATAAACTTTCAAGAAGAGTAGGAGAAGGAAGAGAGTTGCTTAGCTAAATTAAACGGTTTTATTTATGTTATACATGCATGCGTGCGACTATTTCTTTTACACTATTATTTTTTGAGCTTCTAGATTGCCAACCTTCTTCAGTCCTCGTCCTGGCCTGCTGGTGCGTGGCGACGCGGCGGCCGCCCGCCATCACGTCCGTCTTCGTCTCTGTGTCGACGCGGGCGCGCCGCTCCCGCCCGCTTTTTTCTTCTACTAAACTTTTATCACTGGCTAGTGATTTTGCCTGTTGAAAAACATATCAAGGTGAAAACTAGTTTCCGATTTCCAATTACAAAATTTATATACAAAATTAAGAGCCAGTTTACAGAGATGCTAGCGCCATTCGCGAAAAAAAAAATATCTTCTAAACTAAGGCAAATATCGAAAATGTAGCACTGTATGACACTAGATAATCTTGATTAGTATTTTTCGAGCACAGTAAAGTAGTCATAACTTAAATGAACAAAATTATAAACAGACTAGTCGACCCAGCGAACTTCGTACCGCCTTTTTTTACTATTTTGTTTTATACATATAAACCTTCCTTTGAAATCACTCTATCTTTTAAAAAAAACCTCATCAAAATCTGTTCCGTAGTTTTAAAGATTTAATTAGCATACATAGGGACAGACGCGGGAAGCGACTTTGTTTTATACTATGTAGTAGAGGCTGCCCCGCGGTTTTTCCCGCGCAGATTTCTCATAAACACAAAAATCCCGTCTTTTACCGTTTCCGTAGGAATTTCGGGAAATCCCTTCTTAGTGCTCACCTACACTCCCCAAGGAACCCACGTGGCAATTTTCAGCTTTCTACGCCTAGTAGTTTCGGCTCTGCGTTGTCTGTCAGTCAGTCAGTCAGTAAGTTTTTTATATATTGATTGTTGCTAAAAGTGGCCACTTTTAGTAACACTTTGTAGCTTTCTTTGGTCTTTAACTTAAAAGCTATACAACAGTGCCCTAAAAATACTAGGCTTCATTATCTAGTGTCATACAGTGCCACATTTTTGATATTTGCCTTAGTTTAGAAGATATTAATTTTTTTTGAGAATGGCGCTAGCATCGCTGTAAACTGGCTCTTAAATACGATTTCGGTAGGTAGGTACACGATAAATACAGAACAAATTTATAAAATTTATATTATAAGAAAACTATCTAGAGTTCCGATATGGTTCCAATCACAGGTTCCTCAATACAAATAAGCCGCGTTCAAATTATCAAGTTATAACTTCATTTGTAGCAAGTTCATTTGTTGAAAGTATCTGTATCTGCTTACGGATACTTAATTGTTTCAGACGGTATTACTCGTGCCAACCTAGAGTCCATGATAATCAGGTACGAAATCAATAACGCTGTAGTAACTACATCTTCTTTAAAAAATACATGCTTACCTAGGTAATTTAATTAAGCACTGGCATGGCACTGATCATCCAGATTTGGCTGATAAGTAATAATACGCCACATGCAGATATACTTACATCATATTTTTTTGGGTTAAGACCATTATAAGCCATACCACACTGGATACAACGGTATTGTTTACCTCGTCTTCCGGTAGTTCCTCGTCGCCCAGCAATTCTTGCTCCTTGACGTGTTTCCGCTCTGTCACTATCGTGCCATCGGGCCGGAAGGCACGCAGCTCTTTCTGTAACCAAAAGATATCGTCAGTTTCCTAAACTCTAACTTTACATAGGTTCAAATTCCATAGGTCAAATTTGATGTCTTTTATTTTTCAAAATATCTTGTCATTATCTTGTATTAGTTATATGAAAATCAAACTGCAAATAGAAACAAAACAAAATATCAAGAAACATTCCATTAGAATAAACCTGTAACAATGTTACAATAGTCTCCAGTCGTTACGCTCGTATGGAAATCTAAACTTATACGCCGCGATAGCCTTTCAACGAGCTCAGCAAACCGTTTCAAACACAATAAGAACATAAAGATTATCAGTATCAGTATTGATCGTATCCAGACTAACCGTATCATCGGTATCGACTGTGGTTTTATATGCGACGCTGTCCCGGACCAGTCGCGGTCCTCTCTCGACAAGGGCCAGCTGGTTTTCAGTCTGAGACTTCAGAGCATCCCGGATGTCATCCTCGCTAGTTTCGTTTACCGCTGCTATTAGTGCCTGGAACAAACAAATAGGATTTAAAATTTCATTACTTACTAAATACCATTTTGATAAATATGTGATGTGTAAGAATATGTTTTATTTTATGAGAGTTTTCGTTCTTAAGGATCATTGGCAGTCAGTTAGGTAGAAAGAAAAAGAAATTGTATTATAAGTATTAAGTTTGTATGTTTCAGGACCCAGCGGGTTTATTGGAATTAGGTATTCATACATTAAATACAACGGTATTTAAATTTCCACTTCATCCAATTTTAGCTGCACAACGACAACGTCCAACGTCTGTGAAACATTATGACGAGAAGCAATAAATCATGCGCAAGAGTAGGGGCTTAAGAGCACACTAATCATTGCGGTAATTTCACATTTTAACCATAGCGGTACATAGTGGCTAGGTGAAGGTAAGTAACTGCCTGCATGGAAAACAAAAAAAGGACCTTTCACAATTATTCAAAAATGTCTCCTGTCAAAGTCAAAATGTCCGATTTCTACAAGAAAGCAGCTAAATATTGGTCAAATATTCCTGCAACAGTAGACGGTGTTCTCGGTGGCTTCGGCCATATTTCAGACGTCGATATAGCAGGATCGAAGGTGTTTTTGCGGCATATACTCAGCTCCGAAAACCCACCGGCTAAAAAACTCGCCCTCGACTGCGGAGCCGGCATCGGACGGGTCAGTAAATTTTTATTAATACCGCATTTTGAGAAAGTCGATCTTGTAGAACAAGATGTAAAGTTCATCAACACCGCTAAAGAATTCATTGGCAAGGATAATTTGAAGTTGGGCTCGCTCTTCAACGTTGGCCTTCAAGAGTTTAAGCCCAATAAAAAGTATGACGTTATATGGATTCAATGGGTGTTGGGGCATTTAAAGGATTACGATTTAATTGCATTCTTGAAAAAGTGCAAAAAATCACTTGCAGACAACGGAGTCATCGTTATCAAGGAGAATATAACTACAGGTGCCGAGACTGACTACGATGATGAGGATTCCTCGGTAACAAGGCCCTACAAGCTAATGACGCTAATATTTGATGAAGCTAAACTCAAAATTATAAAAGAGTGTCGTGAAACAGATTTGCCTGAAGACAATTATCCAGTTTACATGTTCGCTTTGACTCCAAAAGTAACAAAATAAACAAAAAGGTCTAAATGTACAGTTTTATTTCGATCACCTGCCGCGGTTACATCTCCGCGATATTATCATTGACGAAGTAGCAAGTCGTGGTTAGGATTCGTGATTCTGTCATTTAACGAAGCCGATTCTTGGACGTGATCTGGCTTGGGACCAGGTTTGCAAGTCTATTCTGTGGGTTTTGCGACATTGTGAAATACTTGTATCACCTGCTTTGTTTAAGCGTTCGAAATGATTTAGTATTGAATTTTCGTTCTAAGATTTTCACTTACTATTAGGTATTTACGATCCTTCTTGGTTTCACTTGTTAAATTAAAATAAGTATCTCCTAATAAATAACTAGTTAAAGAAATAAAACAAAACAGTTAAACTATTTAACACCTAAAGCTAATCTCCCACATACTGCGAGGTGCCGACGATCCACAGTCAGTTACCGTTGCTTTAATCTTCTAAGAGATTCAATAAAACTTAAAATAATTTCCCCACGATATCTTATAAGTTATAATCACTTTAATTAGATATTAAGTTAAGATTTACAGTTACCAATTGGTATCGCACAGACTCTGCTATTACTGAGGTTCGCGCCCAGTAATTTGACGTTTACAGTTAGATATTCACCAAGTGATGTTAGGTCTTGAACGTGAATTTGTGGTTTGTCGTCCATCTCAGTTTTAAGAGTCTCTATTTCGTTTATTTATATCATTAACTATGTTGTAGCTATCAACATGATTGTTGCCAATTCCGCGTATAATCTAATGATCCCAAAAGAATTTCCATATTTTTGAAGCAGATAATCGACCCAAGAATTCGCTAATGGCATAGATTAAAAAAAGAAGAGTGCACATAATTTTTTTTTCGCTTTTATAAAAATGTTCGTTATGAAACAGGTTTGGTTTGGACGTAACTGTGTGCGGTTGAAGAAAAAACGCCATTAGGCATCACGTAGAATGTAGACGTGACTGGTTCTGGTTAATTTAACAAATTATTCAATACTTTGAGAAGTGGGTTCAGACTTGGCTTTACCATGCAAAAATATTCTTCAACTTTTAGTAAGCGAAATGGTTCTTCACAGTGTTTTTCATAGAATATTAGTATGGTTTATGTATGTACCTAATTTAAAATATTTATTTGTAATTGTTTGTGTAATGAGCTCTGCTGTAATGTAACCTGTACATAATGTCTTCATCTGGAAGTGCCTATTGTGTATCTTTTAGGCAACTTTAATCGTGTCATGCGTGAGTTAAGTGTCATTCATTACCAAGTGCCTGCTCTGCTCCGAATAAAAATGTCCATGATCTAGAATCTCGATTTTAACAATGGCAGTGAGAAAATCTCTCGGGAGATAACGTAATAATTTATGCAAACTACAAGTTCACTGCGTTTGCTCTACTTACTTCCGGACAATTATAAGTTCAAACAAAGAAATTATATAAAACTAGAGGTTGCCCCGCGGTTTTACTCGCACTGATTTTTCATAAACATAAAAATATAGTTTTTTTCCAATCCCATGAGAATTTCGGGTAATTATTCCTTAGTGCTCCCCTACACTCTCCATTATTATTATTTTGCACGTGGGTTCCCACGTGCAAAATAATAATAATAATAACACATCACACTCAGAGCCCCTAACTAGGAAGAACCTGTATCTAGGGTGCCCGAACCAAACATCGATATTCATCATATCAATATTCGAAATGTCAACCCGCTACGCCCAGTAGTTTCGGTTGTGCGTTGTCTGTCAGTAACGGAAGATAATATTGATATAATATCTGGCATATAATTAACTTGAATTTGAGATCCTTTTAACAATCCTAATTTAATTATGAAGTATATTAAAACATAAAAAGACGCTGATTATTATTATTTAAGGACTTAAATTTTACATTAGCAATATTTAATAGGTACTATAATTTGTTAATATTTGTAAATCAAATATTGACAAATTATAGTACCTATTAAATATTGCTAATGTCGATACAGACATTAAAAACTCTTTTTTTAACACTCTCTATACATAGTACATATTCAATATAGCTCTACGCCCCGGAGTCGAGGATCGAAGGGTTCAACTTTCAACATAATCTGCATCACGGCAATGCCACCGTGAAATCGGATAAATCAATAATTTCAGGTACCAAGTAAACATTTTCTGTAATCTCCAGGGATACACAGAAACAGGTCCAGCGGACCGGTCGAGCGCCAGACGCCGAAATAGTGGGCACGCAATATATTTTTATTAATATCGAAATAAAAAGCATTTTTTTCATCAATTGCCAGCTTATTTTCCTTCTTGTGATATGGATTTAAAGTTTTCCAAAGACTTGATAGTCGGATTCACAATTTTGATTAAATTTTTTGTAGCTTTGTAAATTTTTGAAAGTAATTGCTAAGTTGTATCAGCTATCTGCTTTTTAAACGTTAAAACAGTTATTTGATAAATTAAAAATAAGCAAGAACCAATTAACACTATCATAATTATAAGTTAAAAAAACGCAAACTGCGACGTTTAATAACCCTTTGAGGTCTTGCGGTGTTTACGAACCGCTACCGCTAAGTTTTCTGTGATAAATAACTTCGCACAGTAGTATAGTCCTTCAATAGAATATAAATGAATGGAATTCCAGTTCCAAGAAGTCCGGTCCGCTATATCACTTGATAAAACATCGAGTCCTTCAGCTATATGCAATGGAATATGTTGAACGGTTAGTTGTCTCGTGAAAGTCCAAATCATACTATTTGCTAAGCGGCAGCGACCGACAGGATTGCCTCTCTCCTGTCAGCATCAGGTAACGGATTGCCATATCATGATTTATTTGAAATTCTATGCTTTATCATCCGCTTGATAGAATGTGACGAGGAAAATCTTGTAGTTGAATATGAAATTAGATATATATATAGGTACATATCAGAAGGAAACGGCCAACTGCAAAGCTCGTTTGAAGAAATTGGAACTCGTTGTTGCCACGTTTTTCAATAAAGTCCTTAATTTGTGAAGTCGGCTCCGGACAGAAGATTTGAGGTAATAAAATTCCTGGTAGAGGACGACATGGCAAACCACTTAGTCTCGGAGAAGTCTCCAATTGAATTAAGATCGGACTGGAATCAGCTAGGAACAAACTCATCGCATCTTCAAACGACTCCCAACTTTGTAGCTATGGCGAAATAAGAGCAATGTTTAATTAAGTAAGATTTATCTTGTTAAATGTTCAGTGACAAGTGCCGAAGCCGCATGCGATGACTCACGCAACCCGAGACGTCTATGAAAACGACAATTAAATGAAAAACGCATGGCAATAAATCCTGCTAAGGATTGCTCAGATATTTTTCTCAAGATAGAACGGCTTACTTTTTGCTTTCACGCCGTATTTTATCACTATGATCTCCGAAGAAGTAAAAAAGTAGCGCTTCGCACGTTCTCTATTGAAAAATGGTTAACGAGTTTTGAAGAAGTATTTTATAGAATAGTCAGTGAATAAAACTATTTTAGCTTTGCAAACGAATAACAGTCTTTATGAAATGAAAAACAAAAATTAGTTTCTTCCTCCAGGATTTTATTAAAAACGATTATTATAGTTTGCATTTTTATGAGCATTCTTCACATAAAACTAAAAGTCCTACAAAAGTTAGATTAAATTTTGATCCTTCTTACTTAACTGCAATAACCATTAACAAACCAGCTATTATCTTTGTTAGAGATAAAACAGAACAGATTTCCTATTAACTCCGCAGCATTTATCTTAGACACACAGTAGGAGTGGCCCACGCTTAGGGTCCAACTTTCATTGATATAGCTTTGACAGCGCCTAACAATCGCCATTAAGGACTGAATCGCGTAAATTGGAAATGCTGGAGGCAATACATGATTATAGGCAACTATTTCAAAGGATTGCAGCATAAAGTCCAGAAATTTAAGGTTTAACTTTATGTTGATCCAGCACGGGGCGTTGAAATATATGATCAAACGAACTTCTCAAGTGAAGTTCGATCAATATTATATGAGTGGTTTCATTTGAAGATATAAATCAATTCACTAGGTAGTCCTTTCACCTACAAGGCAACATTCGCACGTTCTTACAAATAACTATTAGTCGATCGATGTAATCGATATCGATTACTCGATTAATTTGAAATTTACCCATGCTCCCATCCCTACCACTCTACGCGCCCATCACTAGCAGCGTCCGCCAAGCCTGTCATTCTTTTTAGAGATAGTTTTCTGCCATAAATTACGTCGTTTATTGACTTTTTTGACAAAACTCGGGATTTGGGTAGGGAGGGTGATTTATATCTTCAAATGAAACCACTCATATAATATTGATCGAACTTCACTTGAGAAGTTCGTTTGATCATATATTATATTTCGTGGTTTCATTTTCGATATAAATCAATTCACTAGGTAGATGTTTAGAGACATTGTTTTGTCTATATTTTTTCATGATAATGAAACAATATTAATTAAAAAGATGTAATTTTGGCTAGTTTTATTTGAACTCTTAGTATAGGTACCTACAATTATTAAATAATATTACTCATCTTATTAGTTAAAAACACTATATTTTAACATATAAAAGTAATCATTATACTTAGTTAGTTTATAGAGTACTTCAAAGTTTAACATTGCGTAGTTACTTAGGTAAGTACTTGGTAGGTAGGTACTCAGCTACATTATTTATAACATACTTATATACTTATTGTATATTTTTTAATGAACTAATTTGGTCAGAGATTTGATAAAAAAATTGATAATCAATCATCATAGGACATTGATAAGTTTAGCAAACTTGTTAGAGGTAGAGGTCCAGGCGGCCGTCTTTTGATCTGATCAAGATTGACGCCGGTAGCATGAGCAGCCGATGTGGCGGCGGCGTGTCGCGTGCTGCTGTGTGTGCCGTACACCGCAAGGATCTGCCTGATCCACATGCTTATTGACTATGCTGTTGTGTTCCTGTGAGGACGTTACGCTTCACAGTTATTAAGAGGTGATTGGCTTATTTAGGTCTGATTTATTTAGTTAAGGTTATATAACCGTCTTATATATAGACGGATTCACCGTAAGATAAAGTAAAACTAACAATGGTTGATAGCTTTTGATTGCATTTAGCGCCTATAGTTTTGATAAAATTTTCATTTACTTTATGATTCTAATGCCATTGCTATTTTTATTTATAATAATCTGTTATTTAGAGAAAGACTTTCAACCATGTGTGCTGTAGGCTGTAGATAATGTTAGTATAAAGCTACGTTTGTCTAGGATAAGTTCATTCTTGTTTGGTATACATTTTTAGAGATTTTTGAGAACCAATTGTGGATACTTACCAAGTACCTGTGTACTTTGGTGGATTGGGTATTAGTTTATAACATCTTTAAGGAAGGCGCTGATGCAATCATCCGAAGAAATATTTCTGCCTAAAAGCAGAGATAAAGCGGTGGCTCTTATGATGATGCCCTGTGAATCCTGTGTTGCGTCTTTTTCGAAGACGTCGGAGGGAAAAGTAATTACACTAAAAACAGAACATTCGAAAGAATCTAATTTAATCATAGTATTGAATAACATTATATTGATATTGTTGAATAGTAATATTAGAAAGTGAGGTTAGTATAAGATGCTGATGAGATGCTGTTGAGGGGATAATGAGACCTGGCATTGCCTGCTCGAGCATACTGCGGCACTCAGGGTAAGCGTGAGTAGGAGAGGGTGACGGTCCCTGTTAGTAGACAACATAGGTTTTCGTCACGCCCTCAAGTGATTATTACGAAATAACTATATCAATCAATGGAGGATAACAGGCAGGTCTAGAAGTACTAGAAGGGAATACTAGAATACTGGTCGTTTCGTCCTCAGTAATTTTTTGTAGGCCGTTAAGAAAAACGAAAAATGAAGGATCGGCATAGAAAAAATATGCATCTGCCCCTTTGTAGCATCTGGGTCTTGTTTCAAAGAAAAGTATTTCTTAAGTTTTGCGCTAGAATGTTTGAAAAGCATCTTTAAATTAAATCTTCGATCTGCCTCTAAATTATATTTCGTGTAATATAGGATGCTAATAGCTAGATTTTTCGCTTCTCGAACCAAGGCCAAATATATATGGTAAGTTAATTGAAATTAGGAAATTGTATGCAACTTCGTGTCGTTATGTAGCTGATAGCTAATGCTAATATGTTATCTACCCATAATAAAAATTAACAAATTGTTTAAGTTTCGGGGCATCTAAGGCTTAGTATATTGCTAATAATACGACATATAAATACTATAGTAAGTTTGAGTTACGACTTTACGACTCGAGTCCGTGTTAACTTATGAATCATATTTTTGTGTTTAAATGAAATTTTAAAAGCTTTTAATATTATTATCTCATCAATTCAGGTCCTGTAAAATAATTATCATAGTATTCTCTGAATAGAAGGTAGGTAGAAGGTACCTGTACCTTTGCCTTTCAAGTATTTTTGGTTTCAACCAGCCTTTTGTAAAATGCTGCGCTAGCGGACATTAGGATCCCAATCATTTGTGAAAATTATCTGATTGTAACAGGTGGTAGTTGAGAACACTTCAGAACCAATTCTATTATTTTATTACGTTTATGGCTTGTAAGTGGTAAAGTCATATTTAAGTCATCTACTTACTTAAATCCTGAAAATTTGTAATTATTTTGTGGCTATAAGCTACTATTTTCATAGTTTTTAATAAAGCCCAAGCACCCGAGTGATTAGAGTGTAAACCTAACTTTATTTAAATATTCCATGTAACTACGGTCTATGTAAAGGATATCGTCACATACAAAAATTTACCAATTTTTGACCAAATGAACGCAAGTGACCTACGACCCCTTCTTTAATCTTAGTAAAAGTTCTAGGCGCTATCGTGAGCCAATAAGATAAGGCATTGGGTTGAAATCATAGGTGGATAACAAGATTCTGTGTGTTCACATCCTTAAACAGGAAACGTGGGTAAGTACTTACGATAGTTTTAAGCGACAGAAATAAAAAGTTACGAGACATTTTAAGTCAATAGATGCCATGTAATAATAGCTTGCATGCTGTTCTGCCATTTCGAAATGAAGTTTAGTTACTTACAAATTTATTACAGTTTTAGGTTAAAATGAAATCTCTTACCTCCATTTGAATTGGTGTCAAAAAGGTTTTAGATACGATTTCTAGCAAATTATTAGTTGCGATTGACATTTCTTGTTGTTACTGTGCTAACCATGTTACAACAGGAACATATTATTGCTCAAGTGGAAAATTAGAAAAAGATTTAATTATTCTGTTACAAATCCAATTAAGGATACATTTATTGTTTGTGATATACAATACAACCAACACATTTTAAAAATATTGTACTGAATTCTGCCAGAATGGTGGTTGAGCACGTGGCCTGACGGGTCGTTCTCTAAACGTGCGACTGCGTCGGTATTGGGTCGTTGTAATTTGGTATCTTCGTACTCTGGCCCTGGCACGCCCCCCCCCTGTTTTTCGCAAAGCGAGGAGGGCCTGAGTTTTCCTGAAACTGCGGCCAAGCTGTGCCCGTGGAGCTCGTAGAGGCGGCTGTGTTGTGTAAGCAACAGTATTTCTGGGAAGACTACTGTCTTCCTGATTTGAAGGCATTTCTATTCAATTTTGAAGCTTAATTTAATTTTCTCTAAAATTTGGCACCGAACAGTGCTTTATCTCGTTTTCTGTACTGAAAGATATTCAAAAACGTCTTGGTAGACCTGGTGCGGTCTTTTAAATGCGAGCTTGTCTCCGAGCTATAAAGGTTGCATGAACTACGGGAGCCCTCGCTTAGAATCTTGATTGCCTCTATTTTATATCTTGAGTTAGGAGAATGGCCATGGCCCTACTCCCCGATGTGATGTGAAGTCAGTCCAAGTTGAGATGAGAGTATTTTAGTATTTAGCTTTGAAGCTTGAACCAATATGTAGTTGCTAGGTATAGTATATTGCTGAAGGATTTTTTCCTTGACTTCTCTAGCCATTTGAGAGAGATTATCGTAGATTCAATCACACAACTTCAACAACACAATCCAGGGCTTCGCCCAGGGTTAATAAAATTTATGGGTCCAGTTCCGGAAATTTAAACTTTGCCTCAGGGTCCGAGTTCAATTGGTTGGTGTAACCGCTACTAGTTCCAATAAGGAAGTTATTGCTGGTGCTTGTACCTGTTTTTAGTGACGGTATTGAAAGTGATCACTGTTGGGGCAGTGGTGGCAATTGGCACTTGGTATGTCGCCATAATGATTTTTGGTGATTCAGTCTCATTTAGACCTGATCATGGGTTGTAGGGAATAGTTTCGGCTAGAAATATATCCTCATATTCGAATGATATTTGCTCTGGGCACATTCCTTAAATTGTAAAGGCGTTTCGCCTACTGGAATAAGAAGAAAAATGAAAATTATGCTTTTTATATTTTTATACTTACATAAAAAATTATGATTATTTTTGCATTTTGCCGCGTTCCTATTGGAATCTATGGCAGTATGGTAGCCTGGTTCATATTTGAATCTATGGCTTTGCAAAAAAAATTAATTTAATGATAAAAACTGATGTACAGTTTTAAAATTTGCCGCGTTCCTATTGGAATCTATGGCAGTATGGCAGCCTGGTTCTTGTTCGAATCTATGGCTTTGCAAAAAAAATTAATTTAATGATAAAAACTGATGTACAGTTTTAAATTTTGCCGCGTTCCTATTGGAATCTATGGCAGTATGGCAGCCTGGTTCTTGTTCGAATCTATGGCTTTGCAAAAATATTTCTTTTACACTTTTTAAATGTAAGTTTAAGCAGAATTTCAATTCGAAATTTCTGTCTAAATATTTTTTTTTTTTTTTTTGAAGGTAGTTACGCAGATGAACTTACCGTAACATTAGACATTGTCTCTCGATTTATAGTATGAGGATAATGAAATCCATCAAAGTTTAAGTAACTCACTTAATTTTTTGTTAAATATTCGTAGGATCTTTTCGGTATCTTGAAAAATTAATTTTTTGCGAACAAGATCCGAACGCGTGCTTTCGTTGCCTCGCACGGAAAAAGAATGACAGGCTTGGCGGACGCTGCTAGTGATGGGCGCGTAGAGTGGTAGGGATGGGAGCATGGGTAAATTTCAAATTAATCGAGTAATCGATATCGATTACATCGATCGACTAATAGTTATTTGTAAGAACGTGCGAATGTTGCCTTGTAGGTGAAAGGACTACCTAGTGAATTGATTTATATCGAAAATGAAACCACGAAATATAATTTCTGTTTTATTTTTATTTATAATTTTTGTGTTAGTTATTAACATTAATACTTTTTATTGTTGTTAACAATCTTAGATCTTTTCTATGCGATTCTTTTTTTAAAACAATCTCAATGGTAATATAACTAAATAAATTATTAAAAATCATGAGATGAAAGAAGAATGAGAGTAAAAGTATATCAATATCAACTTACACTTTAACAGATGCAATTGCCGTCCGTATTATAAAGATTTGATTGATCGTGTCGATGATCAGTTGGTCACAGCCATAGTATATGTATGCTATAAATACTTTCACTATTTGCAATCTCATAGAACTATCTAATGTACTTATTGAGTACTTTTAAATTTGCTGGTATTTTTTTGAGGCAGCAAGCATGGACCTATAATAGTCATCAACTTCACAATACTCATGTCAGTGATGATCGGAGACTGTACGTTGAGTGTTTGAAGAATATTTATAGGTAGGTAGGTATCTGAACGAATACATTTATTGCGGTAATCCATAAAGGAAAAGCCAAAGTGTAGAGTATTTCGTCTAGATGATGATGATAGAGAAATAGATACTGTTCAATAAGTTTCGGTAGCCTTATATTATTTACTATATCAAAAGTGGAAAAAGAGGCCAAGAGACATATGGAAAGGCCTCGTTTGAAAAGGCGGCAATAATAATGTTTACGCAATTCCAAAACTATAAATCAACGTTGACGATAACACAGCAGTATAGAAAGCTTAACTGCAAATTTAAGTTTCAAACGGCTATTTCACCAGTTAGTGGGTTGGGTGGCCGATGGTGTAACGACCGACCTTCATGTACTAGTACTGGGAGCTTTTGCACACTTGTTGCCTATAAAGCACAATAAAGCTCACGCTAGTTGAAAGTGCTGCTTTCGTAGCGGCACTAAATTGTAGTTATAAACTACAATATAGGGTGAGATTTCATATGTTTAGTGGTGATATAGAAGAAAACGGAACCTCTAAATGATGCTGACATAACTGCCTACCATTTGATGCACATTATAATGTATGCAACAAAATTACATACACAGATATTTAGTATTGAGTACATTTTACATTACTAGCATTGTAAGGAAATAATTATAATTAACCAACTGATATCTTGTGAGTTATTTAGATTTATAATTTATAATTACGTGACAAAAAATAAGAACATAAAAATAAATTATTTTCTTTAGAATATGCAAGTATGTGTTGGTCCGTGCCATAAAAATGCGAAGTGATGTTTGGCGCAAATTGTTTGAAAATGTCGCATTCCGAGATTTCCGAGATGAGAACTTATAATCTCGTTAATGAATAAATATTAACTGAAGATTCAATAAAAGCCGTAAGCATAAAATTTAATATATATATAATTTTTTTGTTTCATTTAGGTATCAGTCGAACTTGATTACAAATATAGAAGGCTCACTCTTATATATCAAGCTCATTCTTACATTAAACAAGAGTGAATGGAACTTATCTGAATTGTATAACAATCATTTAATTCAATGAATAGGCCATTAGCGTTATAAAATATTTACCATTACGTTTCTGTCACCGTTCGTTCTATATTCAACATTCAATCATGTACAATTTAAATAAGACCGTTGCATTTTTGTTATCTAATGTTTATAATATTACGTAACGACGATGCGTTTTTGTATTTTTAGATATTTTTTATTAACACAGCATGTTTAGCTGGTCAGTTACCGACTGATTGACAGACAGGTAGGTAGACATTCAAAGTAGATACTTGCCCGCTACTGCCGCTGGTGGTACAAAACTTTTTTTTTATGTATTGAATTTATTTGTGTCCCTATTTCTAATATATTGTAGAAAAAACTTTAAAGTGCTGCTACGTACGAATTTTACACGGATTTACCAGATATTGCAATTTCAAAGTATTCTAGAGAACAACTGACCATACCAAAATTGCTAGTAGGTATTTTTACATAGCGTATCTCTATCGTGAATCAATGAAATAGCATTCAATAAATTTGTGCGCAGCACTTATAAAATGTTTTCAATTTCAATTAATCAGTTAAGCGTTTCAATTTGCCTTTATGTTAACAATGCATCATTATTAACAATGGCTTGAATAATGCCAGGGATAATATTTAAAAAAAAAACACATTAAATTTGTAGTTTATTTTCATTTTCGCTGCTTCGAACATTGTATTCAACTTTTTAATATTTTTAGAGGAGCAACAATACTCCTAAATAGGTACTATTTTTGTGACTATAAATCAACCAACATTTAGTGTTAAGCACTCGCTCTATCATCAAAAACTTTTACGTACCTGTTTCATATAAAAGTATGTCAAATTAATTTTTACTAACAAGCAAAAGTTAAACCAAGACCCGTATATTCCAACCATGTTTGTTAAAGCCCAGCTAACTAACCGACAGACTCGATTTGGTCGTAGAAAGTCATTTGAGTACACTAGAGGCGGCTCCACAGGTGGGGCCGGACTCGGGCGAACTCCGGAGGTATCTGAATTGTGCATCGGCCTTGAGAAAGCCCGCTCTCCAGCCAAGTCGATCGTAAGACCGATTCTCAACCTATTTTATAGGTAATAATTTATTTTATTACACTGGATGCTTAAATGCTAGGTAGCCAGTATTGATGTTGATAGGCTCAATGGTTGTTAACAAACTATTTTAGTGAAGTATGTTGTTACCGTGTAGTTTATTTTAGTTGTTGAAAAAATATAAATACGTATAATATAAATTCTGTATGTTAAATTATCACCTCATTTACAATATTCTTTTTACTACGAGTATGTTCGGTATTTTTTTTTAATTTTATTATTAATAGCTTTCTATAAACATTTTAATTGCAGCTCCAGCCATATCAACGCTTAAGTGCCTTAAAACAAACTTAATAAAAATATCTTTAAAAACTGCAACAATGTAAGAATAGGCCTCCAGACCTGACCTTTCCGCTCCTCGCAAACCCGCATTATTTATGGCAAGTGCTTTCAAGATAAATCTTATAGCATCTACGGCTTCGGCATCCGCGTAGCCAGGCCACGCCTGGTGGGGCTGCGAACGAATTTCACGGCACCTCTGAAGCTATATGTTATCCTGGTCATCTTAATAGTGTAATTATTTACAATTATACAAGTACTTTCGAATGTTAGGTGGCATCGCAGGTGATTTAGGAATTTCACGGTGAGCAGGTGGTTTCATGCTGGCGAAGTCATTTGTTATAATACTTAGAATTCCAATGTTATGAATTGCTAATGCTTTTGTGTTAATTTAACTTTTCATATATTTATAAATGATCATAGGATTAACTTTTTTTTTTGTAAATAGTCCTCATGAAGGTAATCCCTTACAATTACAAATTATTGTCAACTCAGTAATTTTCTGTTATGTTATTTTAGAAACCGTTTCGCAAGCAATCCGCGCCCACCTGCAGACTTGTTCCAGTTCAAGATCGCCTATCACCTTTCAACTTTGAACAGGGCGTAGAGCCACCTTATCATTGCCGAACATTATTTATTAGAGTCCGAGTTGACATCACTACAATTTATAGCTTGAAACAAACAACCAGGAAGTTGAGTTATAGAAATAATAAAATAAATGAAACTTAAAAAATATGGATTATAGGAATTGAACAGAATATGTATTTTAAAAGCAAATCAAAGTACGTGAATGTGGAAGTTTCTACAAATCGGTTGTCTTTCAAGATTGCTCGTAATTCAATAGCATAAATCATTCAACTTTCCTCCATCTTGCCCTTTATAGCGCTTAGCAACTAGTTTGACGACAATTCTTGTCGTTCTGAGAGAACTTTAGTGAAATCAACTTATTACAGTGTCCCACTTTGGCGAAGAAAAGAAAATGCATTTGAATCGAGTCGGCAGACGGGTTGGTATA
Source organism: Euspilapteryx auroguttella (assembly GCA_951802225.1). Taxonomy (NCBI): domain Eukaryota; kingdom Metazoa; phylum Arthropoda; class Insecta; order Lepidoptera; family Gracillariidae; genus Euspilapteryx; species Euspilapteryx auroguttella. Next base: position 4,947,177 of record OX637654.1, read on the forward strand.
CTAGGGTGAAATTGCCCGATCAATCGAATCGATGGTCAAGCAAGGTGAGCCAGTACCGGCATGGGACCGAGAAAGTCGAAGTTACTTCCCACGCGACAATAACCTGTTTATATAAAAAATACTTGAAGTCAGTGCAAGCGTAAATCCGAATCTTTTGCCGGCGCGCGCTTGTGACTCTGTCTGACGACCATTAAAGGTTTTTCCTTGCTTTGAAAAGCGAAAATAAATAATCAGTGGACATTAGGTTTTTGTTGAGATTCTGTGCGTTGAGATAGAGCATTTGCGACATGAAGATTGCTTTGAAAACGAAGTAATTTTCGTTTTTCCACAATTCGGTGTGATTTTGTTGTTACCCAATGGCCTGCTAAGCATTTGCTCAAAGTAATTTTTGTCTACGCATTCATTCCCATACATTATTTGGTTTTTCTTTTTACTTATACTAACAACCTGTAAAAATTATCACGCATTCTAATCTGATGTTTTATTGGAATTATAAAATCAACACTTCCTTTTATATCCAAACAATTTGTATTCTAAACAGCGTCAGCTAAAGTGCTTACACTTGTTGCTACCAATGACAGTGTCAACGCACTTGATAATGTTCACAATGGCCTACTTTATCACATTTATATGCATGCAGGTAGAACTTTTATGATTACCATAATATGATTATTATATTATTTTCTAAGTTTCTTACCTTTTATAATAAAAGTAATCTACATATCTTCTTAGAAAAAACGTTTAATGATAATAAAAAAAAAACATAATATAATACCTTAAATAGGTACATATTTAATAACAAACAAGCAAAAATATGTCGAAAATAAAGCATATTATGAAAGAAAAATAAAATTACCATCAAGACGTAGATATATGTAGACATTGTTTAGGCTTTTAGGTTGCAGTTAGACGGACCGCAGGACAAAAACCGCGCGCAGTCCATTTCAACTTAACGCAGTCGAGCTGCTCGACTGCAGCCGACCAGGTGATTGAGTACGTCTGCGCGCGGTTGATGCCGTGCGGTCCGTGTGATGGCAACCTAAGACCCTGTACGATCAGACGATCAACCTGTTTAACAAAACAATTGAATCGTAGCGTCGTAGTTGTTCGATTCGCAAAAGCATCTCGAATACCTTCACGAATGTAGGCGTACGAACGGACGGACAACGGGCGCCGTGTAATTACATATATTGAGAACTCGCATTGCATACAGGCATTTAGCGTCAGACTGCGTTTCGATGAATACCCTAGTTCACAGACAAAAGCGCCTTTAAATAATGAGTCGTGTACCCGAACTGGCAGCAGCAGCCATGATAGTGGTAGGGGAATAAAAAAAACCTGATTACTATGTTTTAAAATAAGTAAGTAAATAACAAATTAAAGCTCATTATCAGCCACTTAAATATATATTTCTAGGAAATCAAATCCAAAAACTATTATCGCTTTCTTACTTTGTATGCAATAAAGTGTTTTCAATTCTATTCTATTCTATCAATATTTAAAGTCAGACTAATTAAATAAAACATGGTAACTATCAAATATTGCATAGATAGTCTGACTCCGTCTATAAAGACACAATTACGGCACGTGGCAAACTGAAAAATATTATTTATGTACTTATAAAACATTTACATTTAAGTTCGGTCCGGTCCATCACCAATCAACACTGTAGTCGTCAATAAATACAATCGAAAAAGTTTATGTGCGACATTTTCCAAGCACGGTCACGGTATGGTACGATGTCCTTGTAAAAGAGAATACAGGGATTTAGTCACATGAAATTGAAGGTTAGCAACATAGCAAGAAACCTTCATTATCTAAGAACATAAGATTGAATTAACTGAATCACCCTATTAGGTTTCTTCAAAAACTGCATTACAAGCTAACAACACGTCGGCAAAAGCCCTGTACAAGATATTTCAGACTCTTACTAAAAACTTATTAAACTTACCTTTGCCTAATCTCCGCTAGGGAGCAATAGAGCTAAAAACAAATCGATGCTACGATAGACTATTGACTTTCTTCAGGAAAAAATTACACTATGTAGTAAGTATAAAAAAAAATGTGAATAAGTAATTATAAATCTACTAAGGCATATTCGGAAAACCAGTGAACTATTAAAATGTAACAGACCATTTTTTTAAAAACGTTTCAGATAAGAATACGTTGGGTCATATTTATTCAAATCAAATTTACACTCAAAAAATTTGAGAAAATAAATCGAATCAACAATATACGAGTATACGTCGTTCTCGGGGCTCTTAACAACCTATGCTACTTGGCTTTGTCGAATTAAAGAAGAAAACTCTTCAATGCTGTTGTTAGATTCGTTTATTTGTGCAAGAGTGTGAATGCTCTGTAGCATTATAAAACCTGATCTCACGCAACTTGAGATAACGGAATGCTTATCTCTGCTCCCTTACTGTTTGCGTATTTAGTCTGAACATTTTTGTTAAATTAAGTTTAATGACCGTTGGTTTAACTTATAAAAAGAGCTTTCTGAGAAGTTTATAACCTAGTAGTTTAGCCGGTATGAAACGACTTATCTTCTAGTCTCAAGAGGGAATACTTTTTGGAATACCTTAGTATGAAATTCAATAGAACAGGGATTTATAAGTACGTTGTGGTAAGACAATATTAGTATTCACACACATAACTTTTATTTAACTTTCTATGTATGTTTGTTCGTGTAGTATTTTGCAACTCAACTGTGTTATAATATCGTTATATCAGCCGCAAGACGTCCACTGCTGGATAAAGGCCTTCCCAACAGATCGCCTTATGAACGGTCTAGTATGACCCTTATCTAAATACAGTGCGCTCCCGCAACCTTCTCCAAGTGTGACCACCTTGAGAGTATCTGCCTACTCTGTGTCTTCTGGTGCACGGTTTCCATTCGTGAACTTACAGTTATTTAGAAACCTGCGTAGCCAGCAATTAAAAGTAAGACACCGCATGACTGTGTCGACAAGTAACTGTATAAGACGTGAAATAAATTAAGCATTTCAGTTTGATAATGAAAACACAATTTATTCCGAAGACTTTCACACAGTGCAAACAGTTTACCAAAGAGACAAACAACTTCTCTATAACAGCATTTAAAGCAGGAATTGTTCACATGCATTCGTGCTCTTTATAAAGGGTGCTGTGAACTGATAGTTCATACCAATAAAGTAGATAACTGTGCCTTTTGTGAGCGCTTCCCATTCCCGCAATAGTAGCTGTAATGCTTTGTGGAACGGATTGTGCAAATAGTATCAGGGACAGAGAGTGCTTGGAATTAATTCTATGTTTAGTTCGATTTTAGGATTCGCTTTCGGATAGTTTAAAGTGCACAAATGCACAATAATAGCTTCACAGTCATGTTTAATGTAGAGTTTTAACGAAGTTATTTTTGTGCATCTTCTTCTTAGCCGAAAAGACGTCTACTGCTGGTGACACAGACATCTCCGACAGATCACCTGGATCTGCCATAATCGTCATGCTTAGCAGGCGGGTTGGTGATCACAGTATGGCTGTTTTCGTTTTTAAACGAAGTGGCTGTCCACCCACAAGAGAAAATGGGCTGGTGGTATTCTAACATGGCAATGCCGCTACCACACCTCATGATTTTTATTGCCCTATTTTTAAAGCGAGTTGTGGTACAAACTCATAAGTATAAGATAATATAATCGACATCGAGATACCTAATACATGACACAATACATATCACTCATTATTTCACTTTTAAGTTTAAAATTTATGAATGCAACTTCTTTCATAGAATTTTCACACAATTGATTAAATTCACAACACCTTCTATGCATTAAAATACCATTTCCATTCTGGCATTGTAGTTTTGCTCAGGCATCTTGTATTGTATAAGAATGCATGCACGAGGCCAATAATAAGTGATAACTAACATGCGCACAATGGGCCATCTTAATGTTATCGACTCTGTATTGGTTAACGTTGCTTGATATTTTGTTTCATTCTGAGGATTATTTTATTTTTGGCCTCGTAAAAATAAAAAAAAATCTTTGTTTCATCATGTATTTAATGGTAGAACTCTCTTAAAGCGGTAAGGTCGCCTTCTTTCAACTTACTGATTAATGAAGTTTCTCGTTGTTATGTTTCTGGTTCTTTCTCTTTTTATTGTATTATTTTTTGTGAATTCACGAAATATTCCCTACATTAGAATACGTGATGCATGCATGCAAATATAGGTAATTGTTTATTTTGCTTACAAAAAAAATATTTTTTCGTTTCTCAGTTGACAGTGTATTTATTGTGACTACGAAGGCATCGAAAATTTTTATGATAGTTATTGATTATTTTGCTAGGTCTGTGTGTGTTTCAGCACCTTATAAAAATTTTACCTGGTAATGGGCACTGAGTGAAATCCGTTATTATAATTATTTATCGTCACATGTGAACACGTCACATTTCAATATTAACAATTTATATTGTAGGTAATAAAAACGTATCTTGAACGACTGCATGTAACATTTATAATGTTGCGTGAATGGATACGTTAGTTCAATATGACAGACTAGTTAAGTAGGTATAGCTGAAGAATTATTTCAAGAGTTCACAAAATCAAATTGATTACCTTTAAAGTCCCTGATATTTTTTATTCAATTTAGTTGATAAAGTGCAAGCCAACAGCATAATCAGTTATTAGTTCAGCTCTATGCGTATATAAACATTAATGTAAGAAAGTGTAAAATCACACACGTATTCCATCCAGCACACACTCGTTCAAGATGCAATCGATTGACACTAGAAAATGGATGTGACTGGAAATGCATCGATCATGTATTTATTGACTGAGCATTTCTTACAAGCTTCCATAAAATGTTCTGGAAGTAAAAGATAAACAAAAAGACATAGATAAGTAAGACATAGGAGTAGGTGGTATTATGAGATAAATGTTGTTTTCTTTGCTTGGATATTTACAACAGACTTTTTGTCAAGTTCTGATTTCTTTTTGCACTTTCAAAACTCCACTTTATCCCTGGCTCAGAATCTCTAGGAAACGGTAAAACGAGCATTTATGTTAAAATTTTAATATTAAAGTGCAGGCCAAGCTTTAGTTATGTGAATTTTGATCTCAGGCGGAATCCCTTCTGTGCTGGATAAGTAACATAATAAGAAGAGGCTTCTAATAAGTTTAACATATTGAATTGCATAAGGTATATATTTTTTACTAAGCAGAATTTATATGTTAATAAAACGCATCACAATCAGAGCTCCTCACAAGATAGAACCTGCATATTATGAGGTTCCCAAAATAAATATGTACATCCAGACCAGTAATTAAACGTCGATAAATTATCATAACAATGTTAGCCCCGTCGGGAATGGAACCCTGAACTACGAAGGAATCATTACATTTATTGAATTTTACTACCAGGGTTCAAACCAAAAACAACGACATCTTGCCGCAGAAGTAAAAACAAAATTACGCTGGATAGTCGACAAGTCCATTAGACTGTATTGTAGCAAAAAGCATTGACCGTTTAAACTATGAAGAATTATATCAACAACGCAGCACCTGCCAGCCAACGACATAAACGATTGCTGTTTACAATAAAGGGTGACTGGTTGTCCACAGTATTAATTACATCTTGTATTTTAACATTATTTTTGTAAAAGACTGATTCTGTATTCAACTAAGTCGACTTAAGCAATTATTCAGCAGAAATAAATTATTTTTGAAGTGGAAAAGATATTTCAATTTCCAATTTGTGGTGATCTAGTTGCAATGCTTAGAAACCTATAAACTAACTGTTTTATGTAAGGTAAAAATACCATTCATGTCAAAAATGCAAATATGTATTTTTAACAAAAGGTTTTAAGCGTTCCCATGTATCAAATAGTATGAGATTCTTATACAGAACTTTATTATGCGAGTGTCGAGTCTGTGTAGCTTCATTGGATACAGACATTTGTTGTTCATCGATGCTATTAGCCAGGTGTCGCAGACAAGTTTTTATTCGCGCGGTGGTCTTTAAAATATATGAGTTATTCATAAAAAGGCGCGTGGAATTAATGTTCTTAGCACTTTAAAAGTTAAAAAAAAGAAATACACATCCGCAAATTATTGTTATACACGCGATCTACCTCTACAGAACATACAAATTGGCATCGTGACGAATAACGATCAAAGTTTCATTCGCTTGCGTGTGTCCGGTTGTTGCGCGTTAGTTGAACGGATACCCGTGTTCGTTGGTTTATGATTGATTGATTTATAAGAAAATTATGTTTAAAATATTTTTAATCATGTTCATTGTTCGTTCACACTCTATTTACACGTTCGTTTTATTGAGCGTAACAGTTCTTGTAATAAAAATGTACATGTAATGGTAGTCTTTCTTCAGTTCAATTAATTATCTATCTATTGGAAATTCTTAACTAATACGGTTTACACGAAAATTATAACGACATTTTGACGAACTCTTTATGAAATTTTACTATTCCGCTAAGTTCTTTTTGAAAAGTTGTTTATTACACTAAATTTCTGAATTTTTTATCCAAAATAATCAACAACAGCCAAAACTTTAAAATTACAGATAATTACTATAAGTTCAAAATTATTACCTAGTACCTAGGATGGTTTAATATTGAATTTAAAAGGGTCCACTCCATGTTCTTCCAGGGTCAGCCGTTTGATTAATGATCAACATTCTTTGTCCTTTTATGTAATTGAAGCGGTTTGAGACTAATTAATTTTTTTACAATTTATAACTCTTTTTTTTTTATTTATTTACTCTTTCTTTTTTTACTCCGTAGCTCAGTAGCGTAGCGCGTTGCGCCACGGCACGGAAGGTTGTGGGTTCGATCCCCGCAGAAAACACCACATATTGATTTCTCACAAAAAGCACGTTGGTAATAAAGCATAAACTCGGCTAAACGTGGGTCCGGCTCTCAAGCCGGTGCCTCTGCCTAACCCTCCGGGGAATAAAAGGCGTGATATTATGTATGTATGTACAATTTATAATTGTTTCAAAACTATTCCACCCGCATACTACTTCCTCTTATCAACAAGTGCACAATCCTTTCATACTTTCATACACTCGCCGTTATCAGTTTTCATATCACGTGACATTATGACACTCCTCGCGACTCACTTTACATTCCGCGTCATAGCGGGCCCGGTCACTCAACTCCATTGTGCGGCCTTTATAGAATAGTCACTTTATTTAAGGGTTGTCAACATTAACATTAGGACGTTACCTATGTGCATATCGTCTTATGCAAAACCAAAGCGCATCAATAATTAAGCGTAAATTTAATTTAATACGTACTTTATGAAAAGGTTTATTCATAGGTATTCTTATAGAACCTATATTTTTATAAATATAAAATTCGTTTTCTACGCAGTTACATCAACGGCTTTACCACAAAAAGAGTTAAAACTAGCCTAAATCACTAGACTAGGTTTAAATCACTAATTCAAACGGTCTAACTTTGGTATGGTAAGGGGCACATTACAGGCTTTTTAAGTTTCTTTGTGTCGGCAGTTTCTAAATATCCTAGCCTTAGGTCTATAATAATGATTTAATATATCATTATTTCAAATTTATTAAAAAGTCTTGTTTCAAATAAATTATAAATATTAGTTTTGGTGTTGCAAAGCCCTTTAATCCTTATCGATTAAATTGCCTGCTGACAAGAAAATTATAAATAGTTCATTTAAATTTCAGAGGGGTTCTACGTATCAACCCTAAACACAGCATAATTAGAAGATCTTGATAACCGCCCGTTTCAATCAGATTGTATTGAGACTGATCGCGCGTCATCTTCGCTGTGCGCTTTCTTTCCATTCATTGGAGTAGTTTTAATTAATTTGTGGGTGGCGACCGAGCATTCAATGGCTCTTGTCTGAACATTCCGGGTTTGTTCTTCATGTGTTTTGTTTGATAAGTGCATACTGACTGACAGGTCGCGTTATGTAATGATGTTTCTCTTTTATTGTTTCGAACATTGTTTGTAAAAGTTTGGCTTAGCTTGAATTAAAAAAAAAAGTATGTAATAAATTGTATATTTTTAGATAAAAATAATTATCTGAGGGAGAAAATGTCCAATAGTGAATATTTTTCAGCTCAGATAAACAAAAGGTGAAATTACAAAAAAAAACGACAGTTCTCTGATTTGGGGGTATATTTTCAAAATAATGTTGACTAACGTTACTTGGAGAAATAAATGGCAGAACATGACTTTTAACTGAGTTTTATTAAAGTATACTTAGACAAGGATCAAATATTTTCTTACTAAGCCAATGAAAACCTACCTTCAAATCGAAAGATACAAATTCAATCGTTGCAAAAAATACAGTTCTTGTCTCTGATTCGTATAATTGCAGCAAAAACAAAGAAAACGAAAGCTTGAAACAGCTATTCACACTGCCATTATCACGTTGTAAGTCGGCTTAGATAAAGCCTTGTGTGTTGTTGTGTGTTGCGATTCTGTTTGGTACAAGATGCGACTGCGATGAATTGCGTGATGCGAGTTTAATAATGTGTTAGATCATAAAAATAGACCACACATAACTTTAATTGAAAAAATGTACCTATGTAACCTTATAGTTGGTTACAAACAAAAGGGATACTTTTTTAACTTACTATTATAGAACAACGTTCGCCTTGGAAAATGGATTGAAACCTAAAACTTAATCAATCGAAATTAAAAAATTATTACACTGTTATTTATATTATTATATATTCAACCCCTCTTATTTTTTTTCTAATGCTGAAATGTTACCTATCTTTTTTGAAGTCAAGTAAGAAGTTAATTTTATTGGCTTACAGAATACAGCCACGCCACGGTTCCGGAGAGTGCGCCGAAAGTGAGTGCGTGTAGCGAGCGGAAAATTGTAGAACCACGTGTTGGGGTACTACAGTCATTCGGACTGCCGGTCAATCCATACAGATTTAGTGTTGGTACTTACCTGAAACAAAAAAAAAGTCTTACTTATAATTTAGGTAAAAATCACGTTTTAGTTTCGCATCACTAACTATTTAAACTTCACTATTTGCGTTGCAAAAATAAGAAAATTTAGCAAAGACAAGTAATAAGTTCTCCGTGAAATTAACTAGTAGGTACGCAATAAATTTCATGAAAAGATCCTGACTTGCGGTTTGCGGTCTTTTAATTGAGCCGGTGCTATTGACCTGGCGTTGATTAAATTTGTAAAAAGCAATTAAAATGTGTGATGAGAAGCAATCTCGCATTATTATTATTATCGTTAAAGTTTTTTCTAAATGACCACTTAAAAACCGTTTAATTTTTTTCATTATAAGTACCAACGTTTATTTAAAATACTCGTTTTAAATGGTAACATTATTTTATATTCGGCTTTTAGAAGAACTAAAATTTTGAGTTAAATTATAACAATACAACTTCGTTGTATACTTTGATGTTAATTAGTCAAGTTATGTTTGATGCTACTATCTAACTAATAAACACCTTTAAAAAAATACAGGTAATATAATACAATTTCCTTGTTTGCAAACACGGTCTTCGTTCAGACAATCAGAAAAATCCAGTTAGGCATTTGCAAAAGAAAACTCTTGGTACCTGAGAGTGTAGTGAGCGGAAACAAAACCGCAATGTCATAACGGGTGTTCAATTCGCTTTGTGGGTTATTATGCTTTGGTTGGTTTGTGATGTAAGTTGTCGCTTAAAATTTACTAGTCGACCCGGCGAACTTCGTACCGCCTAAACTTTTACTATATTTTGCATGTTTTATACTTATAAACCATCCTCTTGAATAACTTTATGTATTAAAAAAAACCGCATGAAAATCCGATGCATAGTTTTAAAGATATCAGCATACATAGGGACAGACGCGGGAAGCGACTTCGTTTTATACTATGTATTGATGATAATGTATAATTGTAAAAAGTAGGCTTTAAAAGAAAACAAAACTACAACCTTTTTCAGTTAGCTCATGATTCTTTATATAATTTTATCGATCTGTCAATTTCACTTTTATTTAAGCATATTCTTAGTCCATACTGTACCTAATTACTATCATCTTTTCATAAGTATTCATACAGCAACAACGATAAAATTCATTGATGTTGAAAGCTAATCGGAAAATTAGCTTTTTACGCCAGAGAAATGGATTGTTCGTATTCTTATCAGAAAATCTGCTTATGCGGTGTTTACAATTTACATAACGCGGAAAACAATTAGCTTTAATATTGGAAAGTTAGTAAATGCAGAATGACGGTCCCACCTCACGTCATGTCGTAAAATGAGCAGAGTTCCCATACGTGAGACGTGTGCACTCATGATTTTGAAAATTTTCTATCATAAATTGCTTATTCGCACAGCGCTGTATTGTCTAAGGTAATGAACAAGCTACGTTTACCTACTGTTTATGATAAGCTGGCAATAAATTAAATTAAAGGAGTGTTTTCTTTTGTTTATACAATACTATAGTTACAATAGTTTCTTACAATACAATAGTTCCTTTAGGAAAGTTTTCTAGTTTGGTGAGCCGAAGCATTCCTTTAATTAAATACTACATAGTGTTATACACACTTTATATTTGTTTTTTTTGGGCACCTAAATTTGTATGGTGTATTAAGGTAAGTAAAGTAAAACTACTTACCGTGCTAATTTAAATCAAAATAAATGTTTTATGAATCCCTCTGATGTTTATTTTTTTTTAAAGTAAAACTAAAATCATGTACTTAAAAAAAACCTTTGGATATTTTAAGAGCAATAAAATACCTCATTATTTCAATGGATACACAAATCGATTTTTAATTATCATTTCCCTTTAATTACTTTGAGATTCCTTTTAATCGTTATCGTTTGAAAAATAAGGATGAATAAACGTCAAATGCTAATTTTCCATTAAATTTGTACGTTTTATATTCGTACGTTTTATTATATGGTCTCTATAAAAACTAGGAATCTAAGTATTTGTCGGCAAACGAAAATCGAAAATATAATACGACGAATGTTATTATTTAGCATAAATCTTGATACTTGCTTAGTGCAAATAAACTGTAAGGGGACCCTTAATCGCAATTAGCTGAGCAATTTCACAGATCTAACCAACTGTTATTCTCATCTCGGGCCCGGAGCGGCGCGGGCGGCGAGCGCTTCCTTGTCGTACTTTTGTTGTTCATTTAATGCGGTATCATCTGGCTGTCGAGTCCTACCGGGAGGCTAGGGCTCACTGTGATCATAGACTGTAAGCGATGATCGGCCCCATTTCGTTTTTCTTGCGTTTTTTTTTTAATTTTTTTTTTTGCTTTAGGTGGACAAAAAGTATTATTAAAAATGTTAGAGCCTCTGTATTGAATCTACTTTATACATTTGAGACATTATAACATATTACAAAATTTGGACTTCGATTCTTCATTCGTGCCAAAACCACACATTATTGATTTATTTGATTATTACTTTAGTTTTTTTTTTTAGTTCTTAGCGATTGTAATATACATTGTAGTGATCCTTTGTATCCCACTCACCTAGGCCGGCGTTAGTTATGGTCATAAATCAAATATACACAAATGATTGACCAAATTTAGTCAGTGATTCATTTTAGTGTTTTCATCGACTGAAACGTGAATTAAATGAGGAAAACTGTAAATTAATTCACCTAGCTGTCAAGTCAAAAACATTTCATTTTCATAAAATTTTATTTTCCGCTTGCCGCTTTTATTCATGACCCTCCCATAATGGACCTCCGGTATAACAGCGTAATAAAGATTAATGCACCCTGAGAAGCAGCCTACTCAGTGCTTATAAAATGCTATTTCTATGAATTGATTTTAGTCCACGGATAATTATTATCCTTTGACATAGCTTCGTTTGTTTTTATATATAGAAAAGGTTTTAAAGTTTTTCATCACATCACACTCAGAGCCCCTAACTAGGAAGAACCTGTATCTAGGGTGCCCAAAACACACACAGAGACGAACATTACACCCAGACCGGCCGGAAGCAAAGATCGATATTCATCATATCAATATTCGCCCCGCCCGGGAATGCACGCACACGCTTACTCAGTCCACATCACTGCTAACTGAGCCACGGAGCAGTCAGTTAACATCAAAGTAGCATTAGAGTTTTTCGGGTGCACACAAAAATGAGTCAAAAGTTCCAGACTCCATTGTTCGACAGTTTTAGGTGAAAAAGTCACAATACAATACATAATTCTTTTGCTGCCAACAAAACGACGTTACCTGGTATATAATTTTGGCAAGACATGTAACAGTAGTGTTGTAACTCGACAGTAGCCAATTTTACAATAACAAATGGACAGTTAATTGCTTTCATAAGATGCTGGTTCACATATTTATCGACATACTTATATTTTAACGAGAGATTTATTTCGCATTTGGCTGTAAATTAATTTAATTTTTTATTATATTGTTATTAATTTATTTTTATTTAATTTATTCGTGTTGCTTTTTCTTACTTTTTTGTTTTCATAATGCTTTAAGCACATAGTGTAATATTATACTCCTTGTAGCTCAAGATCTCGAGATATTATTTTTCAAACAATGCAACAACAAAAATGCAAATAATAATTAATCCTAGGCACTTAAAATCATGTTTTGAAATGCGTAAGCGGTAATATTATAATTAACTAAGACTTGCACAAAAAATTACTCGCATCACAACACAAGTATTTTCAATCCCGCCCACCAACTAAGTCCTGCCTACCAAGCTCTTTTATATTTGGTTAATTCTGAAGAAAAAATGGAGTTGTTGTGAAAAGCCTAAGTGCAAAGTATTGCGCAACCAAATGTTATACTTACTCTCGGGGGCACTGATCAAAAACAATCGGCTACGCTTGATTACACCCCAGAGCGACCAAGATGGAGCTCGGTGGTAAAAAAGGTTGACTAGACCTCGCTTTGTCGGTCTCAGGACTCTGCTAGCTTAAATTGTTATTTATGCTGAGTGCTGAGATAAGTCGCAAAAGATGGCAGTTTTTTTTGAATTCTCAAGATTTATAAGAAAAGTGTTTCTTAACTTTAATCAAGCATTCAAACTTAAAACACGTAAGCGGGCATATTAAGTTATGTAAAATAAACCATAAAGATAAAGGCAAAAATATTTAAGACCAAAGCCAATCAAGTATTACAGTAGAATCGCAATCGGCAGCTTTTTTTTTACAATTAGGTACAAGATCAACGTAACAATCCAAAAAGGAATGCGATGCTCATCGACGCGAACGGCAGCCGCAAACTTCAATAAAAGAAAAAAGTAGAAAAGAAATGGAATCACACAGCGGAGTCTGATTGTGATCCGGAGGCCAGTGATTATAGATTGGTTTGGACGGGAGGCCTACTCTGAAATAGTCCATTGTAGGTACATATTATATAAACGAACCTAAGTCCAGCTACGTTTTCAGATTAAGACTGTCCATGTACTGTTTTTTTTTGACAAGATCCTCTTTTCCTGAAAAAGCTGTCCATGAAATCTTCTTTTTTATTCTTATTTCGTGATGGTCTCTATTTTAATTTATAAAAAATATTTTTAGTGAAGTTGTTTTAAGAACAATAGTAGCCCTCCGTTCAGTCAGATGAACTTCAGTGCTAAGCTATTAAGACAGAGTGGTTTCGCAACAATTATGATCAGCTCGGTTTAAAATAAGATATAAATCCAGTCCCACAATTTTATGATTTTATTTTTAAGACACCTTTTTTATAGTTTTTATAAAACACTCCATGAAATTACCAATTACTAGGCAGAAGTTTATTTTTTTATTGAAATCGTATTTGTGATGTTTTTAACGATAACAGAAGCTTTAGGTATCGATTTTTTTTATTGACTACCATTAAAGGGATTGAACATTACTATTTATAATTTTAATTCTTTTGGCTTTAATTCCTGGCGGGGTTGGGTTATTTATTAGCTGTTTGAGCAATACTACGAAAAAAAATAAGGCATTAAATTAAGGGCCTTTCAAAATAAACTAGGTATGTACAGCATTTCCGAAAATAAGGTTAGGAAGGCAAGCATAGCATCCGTTACTCAGTTGAAACGGAAATGAGCTTGTCTGCTGTACTGTTTTGTACTGACAGAGTATTTCTATAGAAATGTCTAAGTTTATACCGACGCGTGTCCAAACGACAGAAGACTAGGAATAGGATTCCGGATGCTAATTTGTTAGGGAAAGTTTGTTGTGTAACAAAGAAAACACAATTACAGAGACAATTGTATTAGCGTTGATGATTTTATCTCGTACCTGTCGCTGGTTCTTCCTGCTGTTTGTTCCAGTATTTTTTTAAGGATATTATGACAAAAAAAAACTTTTACAATCACCAGCGTAGCGCAGTGAATGGTCAAAGGTTCGGCTCATGCCAGTAGTAGTTCCATGTTGTTTTACACATTAGTTAAGTATCATACTCAAATAATTATCATTATCATTAGAACAAATGTACGAAATAGCCTTAAATTAGTATATGTATTATGATTGTGAAAAGCTACTTCAATCGTTATAGTAATAAAAATACAAAATAAGGTTACCGCATATATTTAACTATGATTTATAGAAATTTACTTTAGTACTATGTACTTTAATATAAGACTTTTGTTTTCTCATTTTAATAACATAAAACTTTGGATAAAAAAATTTTTTTTTGTATCACAGATAGACATAAATAATGAACTTCTTTGCATTTACCCGTTAAAAGAACATTAAGATAATCTCCCATTCTTTGGTATTTTACATGCAAAATTTAATAAAATAACAATCGTTGGCATAATCTTTGAATGGAATAACACAATGAAGTTATTGCATAACTAAAGTAGGCATGATTTATAACACGTAATAGCATATTGCCATATTAAATGCCCGATAAAACCGCCGAAATTAATCTTCCTAAATGTTCACACACCCACGACTCGACTTTGAGTTCGATGTCGATGTTACTTTCTCGCTAAAGTATCTGCCTACATGTACCTGTATAATAATAAGTGATTGCGAAATTAACTATTTACAGTCTATTATGAAATCAATTCGCAAATATGTTTATTTTACCACTATTTACAGAAAGTTATGAGTTTACAAAAGCGCCCAATCGCACAAGGTAACAAAACAAAATATTGTCGATAGTGACAAGTAAAATATATCTTAGTATACCAGTGTTTATACATTTCGCTCAGTTATGGCATGAAATATGCCACTAACATAAAGGCAGAAAGTGTTTCAAAAACGTATAAGTCAAACTAATCAAGAGCAAAGACTGGCGAACGGGCGGCCGTAGGAAATCAACGCGCAAAGCTGAACTTATGAATTGCTTTAATACATCAAGCAGCCGCTAGACCGAGGTCAGGTAGTGCTGTGCTTGCACTATGTGGTTTAATTTACCACTTCAGCCACTCGAGTAGGTACGACAAAACTGGGAATTTATTTTCCGAACTTTGTATTGCTCAGCTGTGGCATTGGAGGTTGTAGGTAGGCCTGGTCGGCAAACCAAGAAATGAGTAAAAGTGAATTGAAGTAAGAGTGTAGGTTAAAAGACAGCTCTTGCCATCGGCCTGTCACTTTTTATTTGAGTCAGACACATACATATTTTATTAGCAATTTTTTTGCAGCACATGTTGAGATAGTGGAGTCTGTTTTACACCCAAAATATGTAGATAAAAAAAGAGTTTTGTATCCACTATTATCAAGCCAGTTACTGTGTTTGTATTGTGTGTAAATGAATTTCTGTCTCTGTCATTTTTATTTGATTATATGATGATTTTAGTGTAGGATGTGCACATTCGTTACTTTGCTACTTGGTTATGATAATGTTTCAAACCAAAGCGATGATGTTCATTTGAATATTTCATGTCATGAAGTCGATGTTAAATAAAAAATTAATTTCTAAAATTCTAAGTAAAATTTGTAATGGTAGAAGGACAAGAGCTACTTTCGCAAGCACTGGCAGCACTAAGGTCGGCAGATAAAAGGTAGCCAAGGGGCTACGTTTCGTCCATACGTCTTGTAGATACAATCTGCCTGTGTCGCCCGCAACTAAACCGGACAATTACCGTGTAATGTACGCGTGGTCATTATGGAGGAGAGAATTGGCCTGTTCAGTGTTCAACCACAGTGAGCAGCGAAGAAAATATTGAATAATCTACAGAACGAACCAGCTCAGGAATCGATTTTTTTTTCATACAAAACATTTCAAAACACTTCAGTTGTATCAAACGAGCACTATATTTTATATATTTGATGTTATTTTTATTCATAGCAGTAACGAAAAAAAAAAGTTTTATATTTTTCATTAAAAAAACTTAACGTAGTCAGTATATCTACCATACTGGTGTACTGAATGTTTTTCTGTTTATTTTTATTTAGCCCACGTAGGTTTAAAAAAGGTACCTATCGAAATTCTTGCTTTAAAAAGCCTCTAAAGTTGTCTTTTTGGTTTGGTCAAAAACGCGAACGAAGCTCGCTGTTCATTCGAATTAGACTGATACGATGGAAGAGTGCAAATTATTATTTTTTACTTCTTTCTACTTCGAATATTTTGGTATCCATTAACTTTGCCTGCCAATTTACAAATCTTGCAATATAGTTTGAACCGTAAAGCAAAAGTTTAAGACTGAAATTCGTATGAGTGAACAACTGTAATAGCGTGTGAAATAAAAAATATGAAATGTGATGCTAATTGCAAAGATAAAATCTTTACTGTCCATCCAATCAGCCGATAGTTATATTTAAATATCGAATTAATAATTTAACTGAAAACAAAAAAATATTTTTTTATTGAATTAAATTATACCTTGTTAAAAATTGTGTATTTAGCATAATAACTTAACTGCATTTAACTTTTTTTTTTAATAATTTTCACTAAGTGATTTTCGTAAAAGGTAAATATTGAAAGCATTAAACAATGGATATTAAAAACCAAATTTGAAATGCTGAAGATGTGCGGTTAAATAATAAGTGCCTTAAATATAATAAGCAAATTTATTACGTTACCTCGAGCCCATTCGTCATAAGGTTTTAATTAGTCTGGACAGTTTAAAACGCCTGCATCTAGATTTATGATATTACTTTATTTGAATTTACATTTAAAGCGGTTTCTGTATTTTCTCGTATGGTTAATCTAGTACGGATATTATATAACTATAAAAAAACTGATAAATATATTTTCACGGTTTTATATTTAATTTAAGGAATGGAAGGAAAAGGTCCATGCAAACTATAAAAAAATAAAAAATAAAATATTCAATTAATTATTTAATTTTAACCTATTTTAACGAAATGATTTATTTATTTAAAAATAAAAATGTAATTTAATTATGCGTGGAATTAATTAAAACTTTTTTATTATTATATTTAAAGGAAACAGTTTCCAACTTTTACGCGTAAACTATCAAAAGAACAAATCAGACGACAGAGCGACGCGGTCTTCCTTGAAGCAGGTGTTCAGTACAGTTTGGTTTCATTTAAATTTGAACTTAAACCTATAGAAAATAGGTTCGATTAGTATTTATTCTCTTTGTAAATCGGCCTGTATTAGCTACAGCGTTTTTGCTTACTTCGCTTACGTAATCTCATGCTTCTGTGACAACTGTCCGCGGTCATTACCACTGCTTGCTTATAGCAACACGGAATCGGATAAGCATTTTCATGGTAAATTCGATTTATTTGTTTCCACTCTTAAAATGCCAGCCTAATGCCAGCGATTGCTCAAGGTTATGAAAATTCGTTTCGGAGAACTCTGAATTACCTTTTTGTTTTCAAAGTATTTAAGTAAACCTATATTTTAGGAATCTATGAATGCTATTTTTTCGAATCTTTGTTGTATTAAATGAGAAATGTTTTTTAAATACATTTTATATCCGTAATAAAATTATTTTTAGTAAATAATGCCTCCAAAGCAAGCGTAAAGACAACGCAAGCAACTAGACTTACTTCTTGACAATAACTAGAGAAATTTGTATCAGACGGATACCTAACAATACACACAACACAATATATGAAGTACCTATTTTAAGACTAAGAAAACAAAAATTTGCCCTTTAAAAATCCTTTCTTACATAAGTCGTAAAATTGAATAAAATGTGATCGTGAGTTGAATCCAATGGAAAAAAAACATGTCAGAACAAACGAACCTTTACGACGCGCTCGGAATTTGATTTGGACAAAAAAACGAATCAAACAACAATATATTTTTTTACCCTTTTTACATGATTGCGTAATCAGTGTATGTCAGACTCAGAGTGGAGGAAAAAGTGCTAACACGTAATGTAACGCAACATCAAAAGGCTTTTTTCGATCCGTTTTATGTTATTGAATTTTGCGTGATTGATTGTATTTGAAACCGAGACAAGCATAGTAAGATAAAAAAACAAACAGAGAAATTGTTTCTCAAATGTTAACTTATGTAATAATGAAAGATGAGATAGAGATAGAGATGAGAGACTCGGCAAATTATTACTCGTAAAACAATCAATATATATAAAACTCTTCCGTTACTGACTGACTGACTGACTGACTGACTGACTGACTGACTGACAGACAACGCAGAGCCGAAACTACTGGGCGTAGCGGACTGAAATTTTGCATGTAGGTTCCTTAGGGAGTGTAGGTGAGCACTAAGAAGGGATTACCCGAGATTCCCACGGGAACGGGAAAAACGGGATTTGTGTTTATGAGAAATCTGCGCGGGAAAAACCGCGGGGCAACCTCTAGTTATTTATAAAAAAAAACCCTTTGAATTAAAATTTGAATTAAACTTGAAGCTTTCAAACAAAAAAAATAACTTTAATCCTAATGTTAAGTAGGTTCTGTTATTTTGGTCGACTGAATTATTATAATATTAGTCTGAATTAAGATGATAAGTTTAAGTAACGGTTTAATGAATTATTTTATACAAGTTTCAATAATGTTTAAAAAAGATTTATACAAAAGAAATATGTAGTTATAGCAATAAAGTGCCCACTGTATTCTTAAAGCAACTCAAAAGTGAAGTATAAGTTTTAAAATGCTTCGAGAATCCTGCCTAACAAGCATCGTATCCAAGAATGTGGACTCGGCACCGGTTTAGTATTCTATCCTTTTCGTTCACAACAAATGAAAAGAAGATGGCAAATATTTTTTTGTTAGTGCTAATTTCATTTGATAATTGACTGGATGCAATTTGGGTTTAATGATCCTTTATACTTATTGTAATAGCTCTTAATTAAGAGTTACATCATAATGTTAAAAAAATAAAATATTAGTAAACCTTTCAAAATGATTACTTCAATAAGATTTTTACTAATCATCAATCATCACATACCGCGATAAAACATTTTAGTAATAATTACTTCTAAAGTTAATTTCGTGTATTTTATATTATTTCAAAAAAGTATAACGTAACAACTAATAAGCTGAATCAAATTATAAGTAGATCCATGCCATCATTACTATTATAACTATATTTACTAATTTTGTTTTGTAATTAATTATTTATATATTCACTTAAACTGGAAATAATTAATTCAAACATAGATTATTTACAAAATCTCTCATTTGTTCATTCAAAGTCACACTTTAACCGAGCCGGTGGTCCTAAGCAAATAAATCAAAAGAACCAACCAAAGGCGCCTAATTATACAACAAAATAACAAGTCGGGTGTTTGAAACAATCTTTTAAGAATCTTAGGCGCAAGACTTAACTGTTTTGTTAGGAAGTAATAAAGTATAAAAACAGTTCTTTATCATTTGTGTATGGAACCCATTGAGGTAATAAGAACTAATTAATCGAAAGAGCAAAGCTGAATGCTTAAACTTTTGATCTAGCGCGAAGTAAAATTATTATAAAAACGGCGAATAGGCACTCACAAAAAAATAAAAACAAATTATAAAATAAAACAGTTTTTTTTTCTAGCATTTTATAACATTGTCATACAAATTTGACAAGACAAAGTGATTAAAAAAAATTAAAAACTAACAAAGTTTATATTTCTGTGTATGTATTTTTATATAAATAATCATAATCCCACTGCCAGGCAAGGTCTCCTCCTTCCCCTCCATTCCACTATTACTTGCGGCAATTTAATATTAAAAAAATATAATCAAACAAATTGCTCTCTTCCTTATCCTGTGGGAGGGCAACAGCGGGATTACACATCTTAAGTTAGAAGCCAAGTTCTATTCAGATTATATTCCCTTTGAAAACATTGTTTTACTTTGCTTTATAATAGGTACAACTATTGATCATGCTCTAGGTAAAGTGTATGCATCGAAATAGCTTATTCAAAATCGTTTTTCCACAACTTTATGTACACAAGTCATAATATTAACATCCAGATACAGCTAATGGCGATGTCATTTTATCATTTATTAATTAATCATATTTATCATTGAAGCTTTTATATCCATTGAACTACCTGAGATATGAGTAAGTTTATAAGGTATTTCAACAATGTTTACACTGAAAAACTATTTGTTACTTACAAGACACGTTTAATACAACGTCTATCATTACACTGATGTATTCAATTAAAATTATTAAAAATTAAATGAAAACTTAGTCTTACCTAGTCGTATTGAGATAGAAGGAGTCACAAAAAAGTCACACTTAAAAAATCCAAATTGAGTCCAACACTTCAAAATATATTAAAATCTAATCACTTCATTAAAGTTTTTATAGAAAAAAAACAGTTGTGACTAAAACATAGAAAATAATAAGTTCAGAAACTATATTTTTGATCGCGCTTCGCTCAACGGAGAAAGCTTCATGTAAAAGACTTCAACGCGCGCAGGCAAGCGCTCGCCACGGTCGTTCGCTGTTAACTGAAGGCTGTTGCGCTATCTCTACGAAAAGCTTCGATAAATGATAATCATGCATTGTATGCACTATTTTAAGAACGGAACTATTAAGTTTTATATATTTTTGCAGAAGACAGGCACCTGATTTTGTATTGATTATCTGAATGAAATAGGTACCTCAAGAGTTTATTTATATCCATATAGAGTATATATTAAAATTCACTAAGAAATAATTAAATACCTACTTTTTTGTTTTGTATTATGTAATGACACAATTTAAGAAACATAAGTACGGAAGACAGCTCATCTAAATGCATTTTTTAAGCATTTCCCTAAGGGGCTAACGGGTGCGTGTGATGCGATACTAGCGCCACTTTAGATAAATAATTCAAATCTTCTAAACCATGGGTGAAATTAAAAAATATGCATTAATGATGCCCTAGCTAGAAGAACTTGCTTAGAATTTTTAAAGGTTCTGTTGTGTAGTTAACAATATTTTTGTTAAAATATTACATCTAGTTTAACAAGTAGCTATTTTCGCACCAGAAAAAACGAACTTAAAAATAAAGTAAAGCTCATCAGTTATAGTTCAGCCCTTTACTCCGGCGATGTAATCGCGGCGAAGAGCAAATGGTCCCTAATAAACTACATTGCCGCCGCCGTTTCACTTACTTTTATTTTTACAAAAGAGGCAAAAACAGTAAACCACTTTACCGGCTCTTGTTGTTACTAATTGCAACATAACTATTTTTAAAGTGAAAAGCGAAAATATAATTACAATTTAATTTAATGAATTATTAGATGACTTAAAGTATGCTATATAAGGAACATAATGACTAATAGAGATTTCTCTCTCACAAGCTGTTAAAAAAATAAATTAAAAATTGATTTTTTTAAAAGATTACAGTTAGGCGAGCAAATTGTAGTAACGTAATTTTGCCTCACCCTTTTCTGGACAGACACAATTATTATACTTAGAGGAATAAGAACAGATATATAAATACTTTTTACTATAGTATGTACAAGGCCTTCAATTCATTAAAATCTTGCCACGATAAATATTCTTACCTGAGTATAATTCATTATTATTTTTCTGTTCAGATAAAACACTGTCCGACCGGACAGTTTTAAAATAGGTAGCAGGTAGCGTATCAGTTATCTAGTCTCATATAGTGGCAGGTGTTAGCCCGTAGCTCGTACTTGTCATGCTTTATTTAAGAATTTAACAAGAACATCAAAAATGTGGAGATTTTGCGTGTTAGACATTTCTCTCATATAAAACTTTTTTGGAGAGCTAATTATTTAGTATTTAGTGTCCTTTGCAATAGTCAAGTGGCATGACATTACGTTTTTTTTTTAAATTTAGTTTGTAGTTATTTATTTAATTGTGTGTCACTGTTTGGAAATAAACGTAATTTTTTTCTTATTTCTTCTTCTTATAATCAGCTATTTGCCAAAGCTTTTAAACGTTTTCAAAGTATTATTTCACCGTGCGTGAACTTCTGTGTCCTTTATAAGACCTTTGTAGGTATTATGTGCCACACCCTACGGGTTGGTTTTCATCATGTTTGTATACATTTCATCATATTAGTTAGTATTATGTGTGCATAATATAATTGGATTCAATTGCATTGAACCGGACAGGAAATCCGTGCATGAAACTAAACGGTTTGGTAATCAATATATATAAAACTCTTCCGTTACTGACTGACTGACTGACTGACTGACTGACTGACTGACTGACAGACAACGCAGAGCCGAAACTACTGGGCGTAGCGGGCTCAAATTTTGCATGTAGGTTCCTACGGGAGTGTAGGTGAGCACTAAGAAAGGATTTCCCGAAATTCCCATGGGAACGGGAAAAAAATAGATTTTTGTGTTTATGAGAAATCTGCGCGAGTGAAACCGCGGGGCAGCCTCTAGTGTGATATAATTATAAATTAAGTGCAAAAT
Source organism: Euspilapteryx auroguttella (assembly GCA_951802225.1). NCBI lineage: Eukaryota > Metazoa > Arthropoda > Insecta > Lepidoptera > Gracillariidae > Euspilapteryx > Euspilapteryx auroguttella. Next base: position 4,969,852 of record OX637654.1, read on the forward strand.
TCGAAAACATTACTTAACCTGTCTTATTAAAACTGAACGCTGCAGGTACCGACAGTTTATATATTTTTTGATGATATAATACTACAAAGTCAGACCACGAAACAAAAAAATAATAATTATAGAAACTAAGTTCAATTGTTTGCATGCAGCTACGTATAAACAAACACGAGCTCACTCAATTCAGGATTTATTTTAGTACAAAGAATAATAAGTAAGAACTTTTTTTAAAAGGACATTTTATAATGAAAGCTGGCGTGTTTATAGCCGCTCTCAAGGAATCCTGCACTTTGTTGTCTGATATCTATATCGGGACTAGTACATGGAATTATCTGCAATTTTGCAAAAGAATTCTGTTGTAATTACAAGGTATTCTGTTCACAACTAATTTTGTGTATTCTTATTTTCTTTAGGCCGCCAGCATTTCGCTTCTTGTAATTTTATGTTGTGTAGCATCCAGGAATAATAAAATAAAATTTATTCGACCTTGCATATGGATGGTATCAAAATGAATTTATGATGAAAATAAGCATGTAATGAAAAAAAAAAAATTTAAGGAGACAGAGGGTTGTCCTGAAATAATTTTACAGACTGCGTGATTAGGTAAGAGGAACCTTAGCGCCAACGCATATCAATAAAAAAACTAGTTACTTTAACTTTTTTGACTGACTTTAGCACTTTGTATCTATCACTGTACTTTATCGTTTTCGATTAATAAACATATTATGGAAAATATTTTAAAAGTTGACTATGGCCAAAAAGTTTTTCTACCTAAAATTGCCGGTACAAACTTTTACTTCACCTTAGAATTCAATAGTGCACGCAATTACCAGTCTTACATCTTCACGAAGACATTAAATCAAACCAAATGGTATACAGGCGTTTTCCGTGATTCTTTAGTATGCACAAAGTATCTATAGGTAACCAACCAACTTATCCCATACAATAAATGCCGTACCATAAGAAATTTTCCAAGTTCTTTCATTTTGGGTTTTTGCACAAGTTGAGTAAATAGAATTCTTTTGTACAAAAAAAATAATGTGTTTTGTATAATTCAATATTTTCCAAACGTATTATCTTTATTTTTTATGTTGTTGAAAGGTATAGTTTCGTGCAATTAACTGTAAACTGTAGATACAAAGATATCGTACATTTGAATGTTACCTACCGTCTCATTTAAGTTTATAAAGTTAAAATTATTAAAATTAACCAAACATTTATAATGGTATTTATATTGACTATTTTTATTTTATTTATTATTTTGTATTATTAACACAAAACCAAGACTAAAATATGATCAGTCATCACTTTAAAGCCTTTCACATAAAACACAAAAGCTCAAAATATTTTTGAGAACTTCCGCATCAGTTCCCTAAGTTTATACATCTGTGGTCTCAAACAATGAGACAAGCGACAATAACCGACCCACTTGTGCCGTGGAAACTATCACGAATCTTACCCACTTTCCATCGATATCCCCATATATCGTAGCCTTTCGTTTTACGCGCATTTTTCTTTTCATATTTCTTTAGATGCGTATTTTCTAATGGCCAACATCTTCCGCGTTTGTATGGTAACTTTACAAAAGCATCTTAGTTTCTAAAAATTATAATAAATATACAAAAAATACGAAAATAATGATAACGCGACCATATGTCATTTTCCACGTGTCTGTTTATTTTAATTTGCATAAGCTATTGTTTCAATCTCTTAAATACCTCTATGTATGTTTATCCTATTGAGGGGCTCTGAGAGTGCCTGATTATTACAAATATTTATATTCCTTCTCGCCATTAATTAAACTCATGCACACCCAAGCATGATAAAGTAATACTAATATAGTGACAGTATACGTAATCAGCCCCTTTGCATATAAAAACTTGTAATTTCGAATAATCATATAGTTTGTTAAATAAACTGACAGTTACTCATAAGAATGTAGAGATTTCTTTTCTCAAGTCTTTTCCTGACAGAATCTTAGCGTACCCTCTAGGCCAAACATGGAGCAACAAATGGAACATATACAGAGATACTGTGAATTATATTGTTACTTATATAATTGTTTAAAAATAACTTTATTTATTCACAATATACGTTTCATATTTAGCTTACAGTTACACATGCCACAACCACACCACATCGCAGCGACGAAACTGATTGCTGTAGTTACGTGTATACAAAGTTGCTGCAGATTTTTGAGTTCTCATTGTGATATCGTATAATTTTTTTTTTTTAAAGAGACCCGCCTTCAATAAACTGGCACAAACATAAACTGAAAACTTTTTCCTTTTTCGAAGACGGTTAAAATTGGTACTAAAGCCTTTTCCTGAATTTAACAAATACTTTTCTGAAAACCGCATCAAAGTCGGTTAAGCCAAACTCGACATAATCGCGGACAAGCATACACACATACATACATACAGGTCAAACTGATAATCACCAGTGTTACTTATCCTAAGCTCCTGTCTTTAGTATTATTAGTAGATTTTTGAGCTAGTCCAAAGGCTCCTTCCTCTGCGCTTGACGCGGCAACACAAAGCCTCCTCTAGGAATGCTGAAGAGCACTCGCGGGCGTGGTCGCCACTCCGGCTCCCCCGGCCAGCCAACTGGCATCGGAATGGCGCGTCGATTAGCCTACGATTATATTCAATTGATTGGGAAATTATCAGGGTTCAGCTTTACGATAAGCAACAGAATATAATTGAGATACAGTTTATAATTTGAATAAGTTGAACGCAGTATGAGCTATTAAAGCCGGGAGTTGCAAGATCCTGCTTGGTTTTGAATTTTTCAGCGTTACTTTTGTTTTAATCATAGAAGTATTATAATTCGCATTAGTCAGCACATCAACCTCCCCCTCCTACAATCTTAATACGTGCAACATAAATACAATACTTCAATCAAAATTAGTACTACATAGCGTTCGAGTTTAAGTACATCGAAATGATCATGCTTATATTATCGTAAATACTTTTGTTATTTAAATTAAAAAAAAAAAACAGAAAGACAGTCGTATCGCTTAATATATCTATAAAAAATATAAATGCTCAAATAACATGTCAATTCTAATTTATACGTCGTGAATATTTTCAATCGAGATATTATTATGTAACAATTCAAAGCATCCCTGTACTGTAAGCAACATTAACTCACAATGGTTCTAAGTCCTGCATTCGTATTTAACCCTATAAGAGACTAGACGGGACCCCTATATTATTAAATAGGCCATATCTTGCAATCTGTCGGCGCTGAATGGATAATAACGTACAGAGCTAGGCCGCGTAGTCTATTACAACTGGGATTTTGCGCCGCCCTCTTTGGGAATCAACGAATGGATCCATAGGGCTGAGAGAGATTGCGCTTCCATTTCTAAATTTAAAATCTCAATTCGAAATTATAAAAACAAAAATAAATATTGTGTGTGTATGTTTCCTTACACAAAGAGCTAGCTGGGTTATTATTTAAAAAAAATTAACGTAACACATTGTTGTTAAAGGTAAAATGTTGTGAGTAACCCTAAGAGAAAATAGCTTTTGCAGTTTTGCAGGCATAACTTACTGAAACAATAGTTAGGTATCATCTCGCTCTAAGTGTACGTAACTAAGAATAATAAATACTGTATATTACATAATAGGTTTTCATTTTATTATAGGAGTATTTGTCTGTACCAAAGAAAACCTCCTCTTTCTTGAGCAATGTGTCTTGGCTATCCTAAAAAATTTTGATTATTTCTTTATTTGAAAAGATTAGCAAAATGTTAAAAAAAAACTAACAAAATTCTTCTAAGAAAGGATATTTAATTGTATGCAAACAAATAATTAAATGAAGACCAAATTATCCATAGAAAGTGACATTCAATGAAAGTAAGCGCGGGTCAAACGGCGACGGCAAGCCCAGTCTGCGTGTCATGCCATTGTCGTGGTAGCGGAGATGTATATTGTATAACTAGGTACCTATTTACAAAAGATATTGTTAGCGGTTGGATTTATATGCAGGATATTTCTAAGAAGTACTTAATAATATGTTTATAAAGTCAGCTCACCGTATCTTAAAAATGAAAACAATATTTACTTTAGGTCAGTGTGAATAAAACCATAATTACCCTGTATATTCCTATCGACTGGAAACTAAAAATAAAACAAATACAATCCATTATAAATATAATCGGAAATCCTGTTCTATAAAACCAAGAATGGAATGCAATTGGATAAATAACTTCAATATATACGATCTGCAGTTGAATTGAAATCGAAAACAATTTCAAGTGCGATCAAACGGTGTTCGAATGGAAAATAAAAGTTTTTTTTTAAAGCAAATTGAGCATAGTGCCTACCTATCTAAGCACTCAGCCTCGCGCCTAGTAATTTGACCTTAGTATGTACATCGTAAGGCTACGTTTACACTAAGTATTTTTGTAATAGTAAACTAGCATATCACATAGCTTTAACTTTTAAAATATTGATGACTAAAATCGGTATACTTTGATATTGATATTAGTATTTTTTTTAATGCGATCCAGGGAAAATAAAAAATTGCTACATAAAAAATTATGATAATTTATGAGAGTTCTTTTTGAAACAGAAACCAGTAGAAATATTTATTTTCATAATTTACTATGGTAAGTATTTTTCTAATAAATAAAACTACCTTTAATAACAAATAAGAAATGTTTAAGTACATATATAGTCTTATTTTATTATAAAAATAGGAACATTATAACCTCGGTTCAGCCAGAAAGAAGCGGTCAGCTTTCCTCGTGTACAGGCGAGTATTGCCAGTTCGAAGAAGAAACAAGAATACGTGCCTCGAGAATAGACAATGAGCGAATCCGCTCATAATGGGTGAAAGCTTCAATATTAGGTTGGTAGGTAAATTGATGCAGATGTAGGCCGAGACCTTTTGCTAGATTTGCATTCTGCACTTGATTTTTTTGCAGTAAAGCTAATAATAACGAAAAATATTTATGTAACCATTGAAATCGTTAATTGCATAAATTTCTCATAATTTTTTCATTTTATAACACGAACAGGCTTTTATCAGCGAGCTTTTTGTCGGCAGAATATGCAATTACTACTAAAGTTTCGTGTAGTAAACCAGAAATTTTAAACACTTATACCAAGCTTCTTGCTCAAAGAACAATTTATTACGATCAGGATCTTCTAATTCTTGAGCAAACTCATCTCTCGGCACACCAACAAAATCTAATTAACAAGTACCTCCTCCTATTACGTCCGCAACTCACCCTGAACGATATACCGGCACGGCCGACGAGGAGCAGCACCGTGGACAATAATTTAAGATGTTTAGATAGCATCGACATGGACCGCGCGGTCATGTAGTGCTGGAAAACTCTTTAAGACTTATCGATAACTTAAAAATGTCTTATCCAAAACGAGCTAATTAGCTGCTAGTCAAGCCGTTGCTTATCAAACACCATGTGTAACTTTATGTAAATTTTATTGATACCTAGAATAATGAATGAAACCCTTAATTTTTTAGAAACCAAAATAACTAATGTACGCCTGAATTTCTCAAAAATAGGATATTATCACTTAGGTAGGTTAAACATAGATATTTATTTTATTATATTATTTAAGATTATTGCTACTATTATACTTACCTAATAATACTAATAAAATGTATAATACCAATCCAACCACCAATTTGATATTATACCAAAATTCATAATACCAAAGTGCATAATGGAAAAAATAATAATTCAATAAATCACAAAATAACACACAACTAAGAACAACAAAATTAGGAAAAAAAAAATAGGAACTGTTTTTAGGTAGAAAAAAAAATACATCGTTAGAGAGTCTTATTATCAAATTATTACCAACACTAGTTGTGCTAAGAATTCATGTGATCACCTATAGATCCAATCTGAGATAGCGACCGCAAGGAGGTGATGTTCGGAAAAATTATCTTCTACCCGGGGACCTGTTTAGCGTCCATCGCTTTAACTGGAAAAGCCTAGATGGAACATATTTTTAAAAATATATTTTTTACAAAGCTTACCACGACGTACCTGTACTTGTTGCTTTGATTTTTTAAGGTTTTTGTCACAAAAATATTATATACAGTATTCAAATTTGAACAAATTTTAAAACTCGTTTGTTACTCATTAACCGTTTCATTGTTAAATTAAAACTTATAAGCAATAAAGAGTTTATGTTGAATTTTTATAGTCGTCATCTAGACAACTTTTTCCTATGAAGTTCAAAAATATTATGAATCTCCTATAGGCTCGCGTGTTACCAAGCCGTATTTGCAGATTAATATTTACACAGACATTTTGTTTTATTTAAAGCCGCATTAGAAACAATTTGTTTACTATTGATGTCGCTTAACTTATCTGAGGGCTTTGTCCCTAGTCCTATTCAGTGGCCATTCGCTACTATAACATAGTAGGCAAATAATATTATTAATATAAGGAACAGTTATTTTGATAGGGCTGTACCAACAAGTTGTAGCTCTAATACTGTTTAAGTCATATAGAGGTTTTATTAGACCTACAATATTAACAATCACACAAATATTGAAATTAAAACAATTATTAAAGACTAGAGGCTGCCCCGCGGTTTTTCCCGCGCGTATTTCTTATAAACACAAAAATCCCGTTTTTTCCCGTTCCCGTGGGAATTTCGGGGAATCCCTTCTTAGTGCTCACCTACACTCCCTAAGGAACCCACGTGCCAATTTTCAGCTTTCTACGCCCAGTAGTTTCGGCTCTGCGTTGTCTGTCAGTCAGTCAGTCAGTAACGGAAGAGTTTTATATATATTGATTAAAATTTAAGAAAAATTAGAGTTTGAGTAATACTTTTGACCCTTCATGGTACCCTGTAAGTGTTTCCATTGTATATATTTTACACTCGTTAAGTTATTGACAAATTCTTACAACAAATTTCAATTAGCAAACCGTGGGCCGCACCCGTTCTCTAATAAAATATAAGGTGTCAAACAATAATCAATGGCGATAACTCTTGATTAGTATCTTATTACGAGCGAGGCTTTATCATAACTAGTCACGATAAGAACTTATTACAGGTCACTCACTACTTACCATGTTCGTTAAGAAGTAAGGTACTAAATAAACATTCAAACCTAGGTTATATGTGAAGTACCTACTTATAGGACCTGAATGCTCCGTAGCTCAGTTGGCAGTGATGTGATCTGAGACGCGGATGCACCTGGGTTCGTTTCCCGGCGGGGCGAACGTTGTTATGATGAATATCGATGTTTGTTTCCGGGTCTGGGTGTAATGTTCGTCCTTCTTTATGTCTCGGGCACCCTAGATTCTTCCTAGTTGGGGGATCTAAGTGTGATGTGGTATACAATTCAAACTCTTTAAAACTGTTTTTCAATCGAAAATTATTCTAAGCTACGTTAGCTGTGCGTAGGGTTGACATATCTCCGGTTTCGTCCTTAGATTTCAGGATTTTTTGACCATTCTCAGGATTGCGGCCGGACTTTGCATTTCTCAGGATTTTCAATAAAACCCAGGATAACAATTCTTCTTTTGATATTTATAAATTCTCAAACTGTATAAAATCTCAGAACTTTTCCATGGAAATCAGGCTTTCTCTCCGGCTTTTTTATTTTTTCATCTAGTCACCTAAAGTGCGCTGGGCCATTAAATAGTGTAGTACTTAACGTTTACCTAATTTATCAAATTTAAATGATTTCCCAATAGGCAAATCGGAGACGTTATACCAATACTATATACGCAATTCAATTAATTGTATATTATCCACATTTATCTGTATTTAATTATGTAATAGCAAGATTATCTTTCAAACACTCTAACATAACTTTAAACTTTGATTTCTCGATTTTGTCTGTGTCTGTGGGATGTTTGATGGCCTTAACCTTTTCAAATACCATTGTTTACTGAGCAATGTTTTAAAACTTATACTACGCAATATTTTTTAACAACAAAATATGTACTGTAATTAATTATATTAGACTCAGTTAAGATATCTTTCTTGAAGAAATCAGGGTTTAGTTAATGGTCATCGTCAGCTCTTTCTTATTTCTTAAAATAAATAAACAAAATGTAAAGTTTTAAACTAAGACAATTATAAAAAAAAACAATCATCAAAGCTTTTTCACGTAGCACGTAGCTTGTTCAAATTCATCAGAATTTCAAAGGATGCTGAAGTGGCCACTTTCGTAAATCTCTGAAATTCCACTTTACTGTTTAAAAAATGAATATTTTAATCAACGAGCAAAAACCTTTACGATTGACAGGTTCTACTTTGGCGCTTGTACTTGAGAGGCACATCACAGCTAGAGTAGCGCCAGCCGCGAAAGAAATTAATATCTTCTAAACTAAGGCAAATATCAAAAATGCGAAACAGTATTCCACTAATGCAGCCTAGTATTTCTAGAGCTGTTGTATAGCTTTTAGGTTATATACCAAACAAGGATACAAAGTGTTGCTAAAAACAGCCACTCTTGACAACAATCAGTAGCGCTTCTTTAGCTACGCTATGGCTCTTAACCCCTAATAAGAACTGTTTTATTATGTGCACTATTGCAGCTTACACAATACTACACACACATATGTAATAATAAATATGACATCTAATGATTTTAAATTGCAATAACGCCCAAGAAATCGTTTTTGTAATTAATTGTTACCTTCTTGTCTAAACGTTGAGATGGCTAACGGTTCTTTCCTTGACCTTTCACCAAGACTTGTGTTTATCTAACAGATGTTTCAACCAACATTAATTTTAGATAAGTACTGACAATTTTTGTAAATACTAAATTCATTTAATAGATAGCAAAAGTTATAATTTATGAATGTTCGTGACCTTTTTCGAACTTTTGGTAAACAAATGGGTATTTTTTATTAAACACCTTGGTAGGTGGTATAGCATTTGCTAAAAATAAAAGCCTTATTAAAATTAAAACTAAATAATTACTTCCGAAAAAAAACAATCAGACCCGATATCAAATATACGAATATATTAATGTTCGCCTCCGTCGGAAAATAAACCTGGAGCTCCGCATCGTTACAGTTGACATAACTGACCACTGCGCCACTAAAGCAGTTAATTCAAAATACTTCAGACTTACTGATAGCCAACAAAAAAACGCGGTCATTGAACTTCCATCGATTGTAGCTTTCACATGCCTCCGGGCGTTTTAATTAAAAATAATAATTCAGTCAACAATATACTGTACTGAATAACTGATACGGATTCAGATAAGAGCTGCCTGTCATGCATTGTGGTTCGCGAAATTGGTATAGGAAATACGTGACGAATCAGGAAAAGATTGCCTGGGAATATTTGCTCGATAATAATATCTTTACGTTCAAATGAGTTTTACTGTATAGGTACAAAATTGGAACTTTACCTTTTGCAACTACACAAATTGTTTAGCAAAAATATTCAAAATTTTTAAGTTAAGTTTTAAAATAGGCCGAAGAGAGGTAGCCATCGCGCTACGAAAGATGCACAGTTGGCAGACCTACCACTAACGGCTCTAACACAAAAAGAGACTAGGTTCTCGGAATCGATAGACTAGGGTTAAATCACTTATCGTCAAACAAATCGAAAATATGGACTGGTCTAACTTTTTAGTGGTGAGGGTTAAGTGTCCAGGAGTGGACGTCTTTGGGCTGAGATGAATGATTACCGACATCATAACTAACCTAGTGTTTTGTTCAGAATCAGAATCTATTGCAAAATTTTGATTAATGGTTATAAATTTCATTATTTTGGTGTAGGCATCCTGCTGATGCCTTGCAGGCATACATAACCAATCATTAGATTCATTATAACTTTTTAAATATAAATAATGCAACGTGTGCTTAAAATACATTATTAAATATTATATTTCACACTTCTTTTTGTAAAATAAATAAGATAAATAATGAATTGAAAAGATAAAACTAAGTTAACAAAGTAAGGTTTAACAAAAAATAAATCTGATGAAAACTCTTCCAAAGAACTGCATACAACAGTTCCCATGCCATTTAAAATAAAATACTCTGCAACAAAAATAATCGAACAATACGATAAAATAAGAAAGATACTTTTATCGAGTGTTGACTTATCAAGTCACCACAGAGCCCCAAGTCCTATTTGTAATTTTGAATATAATAAAATAACTCTAATGCCTTACTATAATATTTGTACACAATGTAAATAAAAATTTACTTTATTTAGATTATGATTAAAAAATATCGTTTATACACAAGTACACGAGTATTATTTTAAAATAACAAAAAAAATTCGCTAAATCCGAATAACTGAAACTAGAACGACAAACTATTTCTGTCTTTTATTGCTTTAATTTAAGGGACATCACTAGTTTTACATCATTTAAATAAAATGATAATTCCGATATTTCAAAATTCGTACTAAACATTTGTATGTTAATTTGTAAACATTTGTATGATAAGATAAATATATGGTTTACAGCAAAATTAATAGACTCGGGGCCCGGTCCGGCCATTAGGGTATAGCTAATATTGTGAAAACATATCTACAACTTTATTGACTCGTGAATACATTATCTCATTGCACGTTTATATGTGTGGGTGTCGCGATCAGTGCAGGTGAGCGCTGCAGCCGCTGAGAATTCCCTGTAGTATGCCGCTGAGAAGGCTAGATCACAATTGGAGGATAGATCATCTTTGTATTTCATGCTAATCTACTATCTACTTTAACTTCTATTTATCTACTTTATAAATATTAAAATGAATCGTGGTTCGTTAGTCTCGCTAAAACTCGAGAACAGCCAGGCCGATTTAGTTTATTTTGGTTTTGAAACGTTCGCTATAGCGCAGAGAAGGTTTATAAGATGAGAAAATATGGAAAAACGAGGGGAAATTTAGTAAAAACAACAACTTAATTTTTTCATATAACATTGTAAGGCGCGATACGAAGTTTGCCGGGACAGCTAGTTGAATATATAAAGATTAGTTGAAAACAACATCTCACCAAAGGCTGTTTTAGAATTGGAAGTACTATTGAAATAGAAACACCGCTGCCCCTTCTTCTTTTAAACGACCAGTTTCAATTTTACCAATTGCAAGGTACCACATTCTTATCTACATTATGTTTCATGTATAAAAGTGCTCCCTAATCACTCCTGAGCCTATCTGCATAAAGTTTTCGAATCCAGACCAATTGGTTGCAAAAAGGGCGCGTGGGCGCGGCGCCCGCGGCGACCTATCTCCATTCCCCGCGAACAAATTATAATTTCAAAATCCCTATCGATTTATGTGAACGCTCTTCCACATAAACCTTTGTTCCATTTGTGCATTCGTTATAGGAAAAAGTCAGACAGCCGGCGCCTCTGGTTGTAACTTAAGTGATGTTTCTATATGATTTAACTGACCGTATATAGTAACGTTCGTATCGTTACTAAATAGGTATATTTTAATAATTTTATTTCATCTAATACTGATACATAAATAACTTCGTAGGAAATTATAAAAACTTAAATATATAAACAGCAAAAGTAATAAGTGGCGATCTCAGTGACGAAATACCTAGTTAGAGCGTCCAAAATGTTATCGTTGGGAATTACTAGTAGACTCTCTCAATTCTCTATTTGAAACAAAAATATATGTTGGGCCCGTAACAATAAAAAAAACCGAAACCGATAGGTAAGTTAACACCTTAAGTGCAAACTGCACTCTCCCTTTCGCGTTTATTGCAGCAACAATACTCGTAAACCTTCCAGTGCGAGGAGTGTGCGTACATCGTTTCCATCCGTTTGATTTTCTGTCTTAATTTCCTTGAACGGACAGTAAATACTGCAACTGTACTTTTGCTGCTCGCGGAACGGAAATGGTAAATGCGTAAATTGCATATTGCCTATGAAGTTGATTTTAAACTCTGCTAGTGTTTGTGTCGGCACATTCGTTTGTTTCTATCTGTATTTGTTACAGTAATTGTGATTACACTTTAAACAAACTATTTAGTTAACTATTAACTAAACTATTAGTAATAGCAATGCATATTTTACAGTTAGATAAAATATTAACAAAACAAAAAACGATGAAGTAAAAACTGCTCAATATAAGTAGAGTCTTCGACGGATTCACATTTCTACAATGTATTTACTATTCCTGAGCTCCCTGCCTTAAATTGTGTTATGCAGTTACAAATGCTAGCAAACGGAAGTAGAACCACTTCCAATACGCAAACTTATCTATCGTACGTATTGGATAATAATACTATTTTGCGTGAAAGCGTGATCTTGCAGATTGGTGATCTGATAAGTGACTTGCAAAAAAGGGGTGAAACCACGGAACTTATTGGAATCCGTGATGCTACTAACCGTGCCGTGATACTCAAATCAATCCCAGGTAAGATTAGGCTTATGGCCTTGTAGCGTCTTTCGTGTCGCGGTGCTGTAGACTGCGTTGACATTAAAAGGACATATCATGATGACAATTAATTATCACTCAAGTTTCAAGGGTTTGGAGTTTCTCTTGATCCCTTTATAATAAAATGAAAGGAATTAAAGTTCGTCACATATTATTAATGAACGAGACAGCGACTCCTTAGCTCCCTTTCACACGGCAGTCCAGTTTCCCATTTTCTGCAGGATCCCGTTTGGTCATCAAACAGGAAACTGGACTGCCGTGTAAAAGGGATCTTAGTAGAAGCTGCTTTTAAACAAAACGGTACCGAAAATGCTTAAAGTTCTTTTGTCTTTCGATTATATTTGCTGTGTCCATATAATTTGACCGCAAAAAAAAACTTGATTCTATAACAATAAGATCAGATCACAATACGAAATAACACGCAAACTAGGATGTGAATAGTTCAGCAGGACGTTTGAAATGGCAACAAGTTTACCTTCAGAGCGTGAGGTCATTCCGACCTCCGATACGGCGGAACTCACGTAACTGCTCTTATAAAACCATCGTACAATTACAATCACTGCTGAAGCCTGCTGGTGTGGTGACCCACTTGTTACTGCTCTATGTATGAGACGAGACTCGATTCTAATGGTGATCTTGCTAACACTTACTTTACTATAATAAAACTTTTAATAACAATAATAGAAATCATGCATAAATATAGAGCATTTTTTATTTTTTTTATTAAATATGTTGTTTACTAACTTTTCTTGCCGTAAAAACTATCCTTGGACTTCAAAGAACATTAAAAAAAAATTTGGTTATATTGGTTGAGGCGTAGTTGAGTTATATAGACATTCGATACTTTGTGACACGAGATAAAAACATTAACTTATAACTTAAATCGTTAGACAACTAACTAGGTACGTTTAGTATAGAAATAGAAAATCTAGCGAATGAATTGTGGCCCCTACACGTGTACGAAACTGCAATCAAATGGGCATTATCATCAGATTCTGGTGATAGTCTCATTTATTACAGCGCTGTTAGGCGTATTAGAGGGTTAAAGGTAATGTAGCTGCTATTTGATTTAACCGCTGTTTGTAGCCCCGCAGCTGTTAGTGTTATTTACAGAAAAAAAACAGAAAAACAGTCACTTTATTGCAAACATTGCAATCAAGGACCATTATCATTACGATATTACTTTCAGTAACGTAACGTATAGTATGGTATAGATGGCTTTACCCAACAGTAACTTTAGATTTTGCTGTGCATCGCCATGGGATATGATATTTATACCTAAATGAAATTTAAATTAAAAATAAACCTACCAACCGTTTTCAGTAAATTTTCCGCTCATTAAAAGAAATCATTTTTAATGTAACGGAAAAATTCAGTCTATAACTTTAATAGCTTGTGAATAAAAACTAAACTTAAAATTGACCGATTGAATAAATATAATTTTTAAGTATCTTTATGTATTACATTAACAACAGATAACTATACAGAAGCTGCACTACTCAGATAAAAGACTAACGATTTCGCGTCTCTTTAATTATAGGAGCTTTTTAGCGTACAGATATTGGCTAAAAATATTCGCTATCGGCTTCACAAATAGCACAACTATCTGGGGAGGAGTTACGGTAAGAACCCGCGGCAGCCATTAGCATCCATCATTGGCACACCGATATCGGACCCTGAATGAATACCGACGTTGCCACCCCTACAGTTTAATGGAAGTAAACTCAAATGGTACCAGTACTTTAGTTTTACATTCTCAGTTCATTTTAAATAGGGTATAAAAAGTAAATTGGTGGTGTTCGTTTAGTAGCTCACTTAACCAGTGCTTTAAAAATAAACAAGGCTCTTATTAAGTACATTTATTTATATCCCGAAGCAGACTGGCTATTTTTGGAGTTAACAAGCATTAAAATTTTACAAAGCTTTAAAATTAGTTCACATTATAAATTAAAATAATAATACTATTCCTGAGATTTTGGAAATTTGAACTTTATGCAGTTGTTTAGCAGTTCTTACTATAAAAAACGTACCGCAAGACACGTGTTTGGTTATTAAATTTGGTTGATATAGAGTTTCGTTAAAGTATTGAAACCCTATTCACTTGCTCTGTCAATATACTCCACCATGTCACATTGATGTGATAAAGTAATATGTAATAACACATCACACTCAGAGCCCCTAACTAGGAAGAACCTGTATCTAGGGCGCCCGAAACACACACAGAAACGAAAGTACGATAAGGAAGTGGCTATTTAGTCAAGAGCTCGTAAAATGCGATCTTGTTTACAACGCTGATTTCAGTCGTTCACGACAGGCGAGATCTTTGTGAAGTGGGTGTAATCTTTGAAGGCAAGAAAACTCTACTAAATGAAAGCTTAGTTTTTAAATTTAGGTAGCTAGGTACTCTTATCTTTTTAATTTACTGACTGATGTACAATAATAAATTTAAATAGTTTTTTTTTTGCAAACATACACAGTACCTAATTAACTCAAGTAGTATTTGAAACCGTTTTGAATTTGATGCGAGACCCTATTCGAGAGAATTAATGAATGAATGAATGAATGATCTCTTTATTGTTCAAATAAACACAAAACAGAGAATTCGTCCAGATAACCCATGTTTAATGTAATATACAAATTTAGAATCATAATGTTAAACTAATGACTTATGGATGTTGAAAACAACGCAAAATACGCTAGGTTTCGATGCAGGAGTTCACAAAGGGATTCTCTATTATTCCTCAGTTCTGCTTGTCTACATACACATATACCAATTTTATGTATCCTCCGTATTTTCAGACCCCTTATTGTTATGACCAGTAAAACTAGTGTTGTCAATGTCTCAAGACTTAGAAAACATTTGTTTCTAAACATTATCGATGTTCATACCGTACTATGATAAAGAAAACATTAAATAACTCACATCATGCGTAGTGTCTCCTCTATGGAACCTCTCCTCTGTCTCCTTGACTCGTTCTGTCACGTTCCTGGTCATGATCTTCCGGTCGTGGCTCTCCCGCACCTTCCCGCCCGGGTTGGCCACGACGCAAGACGAGACCAGGACCTTGGTACCGACTGGTGCCAGCTCGTTGAAAGGACTGTCCACCTCTGTGTAAAAGATTGAAGAAAAAAACAGTGAACAAGTTAAAATAATGTGCCATGATAAGTAATAAGAACTGTAGCTTGTGAGCCAGTTCTGTGTGTGTAGAATCTCGTAATTTTGCAATTTTATGAAAAATTCTCGAAAATGAAGGGATTTCATTGGTGAATGAAATGTATTAAATTATAATATTTTCGTGAGAGCACTAAAATACCCCTCTAATAAAAGAGCTAGTGAATTTTTAGGTCGCCAGTTTTTAAATGATTTTGAGTCCGTGAAAGCTAGCAGTACCTTATAACGACAGATTTTTTTTTTATCAAACACCTTATTAATTTAAATTTAAATTCTATTAAAATAATGATTACCCACCATCAGCGGGTCCGATGGCTGCGTTTTTTTCGACATCATCGAGCGCTGCGTGCTCTTCTTCTCCATTCTGGTCTTCAGGAACGCGGTGCTGTCAAAATATTACATAAGGTAAGTCATTAACATAACATAACATAACATAATCTCACGTCTTTTATTCCCCGGAGGGTTAGGCAGAGGCATAATAAGTCATTATTATGAACTAAACCTAAATTTGATATGTAGTTTATTCAATGAAATGTTGCATTTAAACTTTATGTAAGATTTGAAAAGTTAAATAATACTATATATTTAACACACACGTAAAACTCTATTTTTTGCCTTTACAAATGCAAGAACTACCACAAGTCTAAAACGTTTGAAACAAACATCTGTCAAAACCCCACCCATGCATGCTTGGTTGGAGTACCTAGGTTTAATATGTATGAACATTTCATACAAATAGGCCACCATGATTGTTAATGTTTTTGTTAAAAAATTCAAGATTATTTGAATAGCTTAGTACCGATTCGACGATACGAGTACCTATTTCAGTTCCTATCAAGTATTATTTGCGTATAAAAAGCAGCTCCATTACTACAAGTTTTTATCTAATTATCGTATCGCTAACCTGTCAAAATATTTTTCTATATAATAAAGTAGTTACTACCGGGGTGCCAGGCTTCTTAGTAATGTATACGATACATACCTCATTGTTTTATTATTATCTCTTGTTTTAGGTCAGAATTACGAGTGAAATCCATTGCGATCAAAAAATGGGTCTTTATTTAATTGCTTTTCATAATGTGCCTTCCTATTTTTTATACTAACGTATTTCGGAGTGGAAACTTGGAAACGGTGGAAAACAGGTTTATACCTTTGTTTAACAATATAGATATTTTTTGCATTAAGTATAAGTAATTATATGCGTAAATTAAAAATGTGGAAAAAAGTACCATGACTGAAAAACATATAATCTTCCAGAATCATTTTTTTTTTGTTTTTAAATGGGATAGTTTTGTTGCTTGAAAAACTAGTCGGCGTGACGAGGCTTTGCTTTAAAAAAAACATGTTGCATATGCCTAATAGCTTACTGTACCTACCTCAGTCTGCTGAAAGTTGGTGGTGTGCGTATCCTCGTTCACGGAGGTGGAGATCTTCGGGCCGGAGTCGCTGAGGATCCTCCCGTCTTCCAGCAGCAGTTCCCTCTTGACCCTTGTCGCTATCTGGCGGGTGGTCGTCACTTCGCTCTTTTTTTTGGTCACCCATTCTTCTGTAAATTTTAAATAAAGAGTCAGTGAGGAGGTTTTGTTGGTTCCGGTTAATTTCAACTTAAGTAAAATTTGTACGACCTACCTTCTTTTGTTGTTGCAATAGTGTCGCCTGGTTCCGCCTGAAACAATAAAAAGGATACATTTAGGTGATAAAACTTTGAATAAAAACTTTAGGCGAACTCTACAAATATCTTGAACAAACTGACTCTACATTTGGTAGAGTCATCTCTAGCGCCATCTCTTACCGAGTAGCACCAACATTCGGTCAACGACTTCACAGCATCGCGCTCGGGCGACCTCGACACGAATCGCAATAGTACCCGAGGTCGCCGCTTGATGGCGCCATGGTCACTGGTCGTGAAAACTGTCACCATGTGAGTTCATGAACTTTTCATCGGAGATCGGAGAACAGTTTTTTCAGAACACTAAACAGTCTGTAGACTTGGTCT
Organism: Euspilapteryx auroguttella; assembly: GCA_951802225.1. Taxonomy (NCBI): domain Eukaryota; kingdom Metazoa; phylum Arthropoda; class Insecta; order Lepidoptera; family Gracillariidae; genus Euspilapteryx; species Euspilapteryx auroguttella. Next base: position 4,987,375 of record OX637654.1, read on the forward strand.
TTTTAATTTACTTGATCAAAAAAATTTAAGTTAACGAAATGAAATTATAATTTTAAACCCTTTACGTCCACATATGAAAATTATTGATAAATCTTAGTTAATTCTTTTCTCAGAAGAATTATCAAGAATTAATCAAATTCACTATGCACTAATACAACAAGAGTAACGATAAACTCGAGATTTATCACAAGAGAACTCTATTTAAATCGGAAAACTCAAAGAAAATCGTGCCTAACTGACCGAGCACAATAGTTGAACTGAAGGAAAATCCTCGCGTCCGCAATTAAATCAGTCATAACTTTTATTAACATTTCGTTTTGGCGTGCAATATTTATTCTTTGCTTGCGTTATTTCCGCTGGGATCAATGCCTTGGACGATCGATCGTTAGATAAGAACCTAGGTAGGTATACACGCAACAATGCTAAGTAATAGTTTTATAATCAAAAATTAGCTCAATTTTATGAAATACTAGTCGACCCGGCGAACTTCGTACCGCCTATACTATTAGTATTTTGTCCTGTATTATGCATATTTAAACCTTCCTTTTGAATAACTCTATTTATTTAAAAAAAAACCGCATCGAAATCCGTTGCGTAGTTTTAAATTTTAAGCATGAATAGGGACAGACGCGAGAAGCGACTTTGTTAACGCTTGACCATGTTTACACCACTACCAAAAAAAAGTATTTTAAATTTTAATTCATAGCCATAGTTGTCTAATTGATCTAAGTCTAATTATTCAACAAAATAATATGCATTCAAATATTATAGGTTTTTTTTAATCAAGAGAGTATCTAGCTCTCTATGTAACTTTTACCAGCACATTTTCTTTTTAACTTCACAGTTTTAACTTTAAAATGCAACGGAGAAACAAAGAGTGAATTTGACTAATTTGTAATTCTTTATTGGATCCAATAATAAGCGAATATTCGGACAGGATAATCGTATCATATCGTTTACCAACTCAGTGATTCGTAATTAAAATTAATGAATCAATTTGAACGTGCCTCAGCATACTAATACGGAAAACCTGACGAGCGGCCCCTTGGTGCGAAAAGGGAAACAAACCCTCCCTACCTATGCATGTACAGTGGCAGACTAAGTAGCCGTAACAGATTTTTCTATGGTTTCGTCAGCCCTAAACTGTATTGCCAAAGAACAAGAGCTATTTTGCAATACAGAAAAACCGGAAGTGTTACGCCGACCGTGTCCGCCACTGTACAAGGTACGTATACGTCTAAGGAACAATACTTATTTTTACTTTACTGTATAACTAGACTGCGTACTTTTATTACGTCTAGACAATCAAAGAAAAAGTATGAAAAGAATCACGATGTCCCAGGGACCAAAAATATATGAAATTTTAATAGGTAGGTACAATTTTTTATTGCAATTTAAAAATAACAGGAGAACAACTTACATTTATGAATGCAACAACCTTTTGACCTACAAATTGTTTTTTAACAGCGACAAAAGTCGAGTTGTATTCGAAGCAGTTGCCTGCCTATTATTATATATTTCAGATAGAAACTAAATAATCGGAAGAATATAATAAAGACTATGGCCAGTGATATCATTGAAAAATTAGCATTAAAAGTTACCCAAATTATTTCCAATAAGGAAATTGAAATAATAATTAAAGGTTTAAAAATACATCTAACACCGAGTTAGTTAATTCGACAGAGTTGTTTGGAGCGTAGCGAGCTGCGAGGTGGTTATTTGACCAATAATGGGTATTTTCACGGAGCTTAGCCACGGCCGGCCGCGCGGACTAAACATGGGGTGCCACTTGCCACACTCAAAACTGCCTATTTGATCTTGATTGTGATATAACTTCTGACAAGCAATTACCGGCTAATTGAATTACAATGATTGAAGTCAGGCTTTGTTTTGTTACCGTTATCGTAAAACATGTAACAATTAACAAGTTTGTATTAATTATTTTAAGGTAATTTGTTTATAAGGGTTATTTTTTTAATTATTAGTTTTCATGAGTATATCAAATCCTTGAGCTAATATCATGTAGGTTACTATTATTTTAGCATTAGAAACATTAATACAGGAAATCTCAGTATAATATTATCTCAAATGTCATGTAGGTACATAATTTATATCCTGATGATGTCCATTAATGAGGATGATATCACTGCGATTTACGTCACATTTACACTGCAGTAGTCTGCCCTCGGCCTCGCTGCGTGCGCCAGCCAACATGCGAATAACTTGACACTAAAACTTAAAATATTTCTTTGGCTTGATGGGTAAATTATTACATTTTTGATAAATAGCGTAGAGCGCAGTGGAAGTCGCAGAGTAGGTATGGGTTCTTTCGAACTGGTCAGGTCACAACTTTGAATTGACACCTACTTATAAATTCAATAGGGTTCGTTCGATTTTCTGGCGAACCACCTCAGAGCACACGCAAGACAGGTCGATGGGCGATCTTTGGGGTAGTCTTTTGCATGGCAATAACATAATAAGAATTACCCATTCGCCGTCTATAAAGTTATAATACGCAAACTATTTGGATTCAAACATATATTTGCAATAAATTAAACTTGAACTATAATTTGTTCTTTAGAGAAAATCTTAGTCCATGTAGGTATGTTCCTACAGTACGACGGACATAGGCTTGTGGAAGTGCAAATTATCGGTTGAACAATACAGGCGCCTGTTGTGCAGATGCACTGTTCAGTGCAAGGCCGCGCCCTTGCGATCTCATTATTCTGAATCACGCTGAGAATTGTAATGCTTGTATAAATTTACTGTGCAGGCAGTTTATTTTACAAAGAGTTTTAAAATAAAATAATGTTAATAATTAAGACTACATTACAGTAGTATGTAAGTCCAACCTGCAAAAATTAACCTCTACCAGCTTTAATCCCTTTAAAAGCTCAGGCTATTTGGACATTTATGTTAAGCATTTAGAACCACGCTATACGTGAAATAAAAAAAAATGGCAAAATTGTTTCAAGTTTGAACATTGAAGTTCGATCCAACAGTCATCTATTATTATTTTTATTTCAGGCACTAGGTCATTGAGATACGATTCCTAATGGACATGGACAATATCGTCTTTGAGCGAATACAATAGACGTTATCCGATTATGATCGGATTTAAACGTTGAATTGTTTAGAATGATAATAGCGCAACACATAAATCAAAAGAAGATTAACAAATCCGTTTGGTGCATTGCTATTAAACAGGAATACAAGTTCGCTTTGGCCTTCAGAAACAAAAATTTAAATTGATTATATACATTGAAAAGACTGAAAGAAAAAAAAACTGAATCTTATCTGACCTACTTTAAAAGTTGAGTGTACAAAAGCGTTAGCTGGTTAACTTCTTAGTTTAAAATAAAGTTTATCTGCAAATAAATCTATTGAGATCGAGAGTTGACGCGCGCCACAAACTGGTGCACTGACCGCTCCGTTAACCCTTAACTCGCAAGGTCGAATGTTCTGACAGGTTTCTGACATTTGCATAGTGCTAGTGCAATACTGCACTGCGGGTCGGGTGATGTGGTTTTAGCAATACAGTTCTACTAAGGCAAGAGTAAGGCAATAAAATGAGACATTTTCACTCTACCGTGCTTTATGCTCATTGCTTGATGTCTATTTATTTTCTAATTGTTTGATGTTTTATTTTGGATAAAATATCATTTTTCTTATCTTTTCATCTTACAGGATCTAGTAAAGTTCATTGCATATTAGCAATGCTACAAACTTTTTTTTGTCTGCTTTATTATAATCAAATACTTAAGTTTGATTACATAACACACAAACTAATAGGTACATACTAAAACGAAAAAATCCAAACAACAAAATGACAAAATCATTTCGTTTCCCACACGATAATTTGTAGTTCCCATAAGTTATAACGTTTTTTATATTCCCGAACATCGACCTTTTATTACGAGTCAAGGTGAAGGTGATTTTCTTTATGGAATTATAATTTCAAAAATAATTGCTTCAATACCGCAAAAGTCACTGCCACTGCATGTAGGGAACGACCTCCTGGTTGAATAATTGGACTTGGTTTTTGCGTCTGATTATTTTTGGATTGATGACAAGTAACATTTCCTGTTCAGAAGTTGATCACTTGTTGTATTAAAAATGAGATAATTCTTAAGTTTTAAAACTGTCAGTATAAATAATTCAACGGAAGTCGGAAGAGTCCTATTAATTCTTTTTAACGGCCTGTACTTTGAAGCTTCTTACCTAATTAGGTATGAGGGTCCCCCACCCTCGCAGCTGTGACATGCGCGCGTCGAAATGCGAAATGTCGCGGCAGTTTTAAATTTTATTACTTTTCATACAAGCCGAAGTTAAATCGAGATGTTTATACCTACCGCACAATTTTTCTTTCCGATTTTCGTTTCAGCGCACAAGAATTTGCGTTTAGGTAAGGTATTTGTAATAACGAGTTTTTTTTAAACCATCTGAGAAATATAAAACAGATTTCTTAATTCTGAAAAATATAGATGTAGGATTTAGTTTAGACAAGTTATTAAAAAGTAACAAGATGTAATGAATTTCACTCTGTAGAAATAAATATCAAAGTAAACCCTTTTTGTAGTGTTTTCTCAATATAAATAAAACACCACTGGTTGTTTTAATTTAAAACAAATAACGATATACTTTGAGTTGATAACTTTTTTTATTTGGAACTAAAATCACACCCTAAGGCCTCCTTTACGAAGACGCGGCGTGTAGTGCGGGATGTCGTGTGGGTTCCGACGCAGGCGCCACCACGGTCGCCGCCGCCGCGGGCGCCGCCGCGGGAGCCGACGCGTTTCCTTATACGATATCGAACATAGGCCTATGCGCGTCTCCGTAAACGGTCTCATACTATTGCTATACATTTGATTTGGGCGCAGCACGCCCCGCACGACGCCTCGCGCAACGCCCTGCGTGCGCTAGGCAGTACATCTCAGCCGCTGTACACATTAACATGCATTCATTTTCTTGTAAATAGTGTACCTAACCATGTGTAAATATATCATCCCTTCTTCAACCTCTGGAGTTATTTCTACTGCAGGCGGGCGGACATAGGAGTTCTCTAAATTGGCGACCTACGACGATTGGATTACAAAAACCGCAAAATTTTCAACACTCGCCCCACCAGTTCCATTGTAAGTGGCGACTACCTGCCTTCTTCTGGAGGACTCTGGGGGACTTCTGGAGAAGCGCCTCGCCGACTAATATAATAATAATCATCATCATCATCTCGGCTGCCCAAATTCAAAACCTAGTAACTGGTGTTTTTGCAAAAAAACCATTTTTGTCATTTTTCGACTTACTAGGCGGTATAGATTTGATATGAACCTTAAAACACCCAGTTTCTTACGTAATTTTAAAAATAAAATTTAATTTAAGTCTACCCAATTTGGAAAAGTTATTGAAATTTCCATGAAGTACATATTCTTAACATAGCGCATGTCGGATTACAAATAAAAAAACCTAGCAACTCAACCGACTTACTAGGTTATGAATTTGAAAGCTGACTTACTATGTTTTGAATTTGGCGCCGATTATAAAATCAATCAAATTTTGATGGAATTTAGTAAGTTACAAAAACAGTATACAAATTTGGCTGAATTAACCACGAGTCGTAACCAAATAGTAAACAAAACTTAATTCTGCCACAAATAAATCATTTGTATAACTTTTAAATGAATGCACTTCAAAAAATAACATTTTTCATTCGAAACGTACAACTAAAAATATAAATTGCTTTAAAAAGTAGAGAATTAACTCAGAGATTGTATTTCAAAACATAGTATTTCACACTTAGTTAATTAACTAAGTGTGAAATACTATGTTTTGAAATTGTTTTCATTGTCATATTTGGGTAAATTAAAAAAAAAAATAGTGGGGGGGAATTCCTTAAAATTAAACTGAAAAGCAAAAAATAAAATCTTTTCATCAAAAAATTAAACAGCCGAAAAAACCGAAAAGCGTTAAATAAAAAGGAAACATTTTCTATTAAGACATAAATTACTGCCTTCTTAAAGTAATTTGAGTAAGTATACCACGTAATATTGTGCTAATGTAATATTAATATTGTGTTATCGGCGCCACAGAACTAACAAAGATATGATATAACTATATAATAAGTATTGAGTATGATTTAAGTTTTATTTGTGGGAATAAAAAAGGTAAGTTTGTAATGCGACGGTTTTATAAATGTAATATCGGTATCAAAATTGGTTTCTTTCAGCTCCATACAGATCCTAATCAGATGTTATGGTTCATTGTTTTGACATCTGTTGTCAAATTTTGTTTACATTTGAATAAAAATAAAACGAAATACGAGAGCGCGAAAACAAAAATTTGACACAGAACCGGCCTCGGCCGTGGCCACAAGGGTACTGACGGGGTAGGGAGCGGCGCGGCATGGCATCGGACCGCGCGAAAACGATGTTTTTTTTTAGTTTTTGCTGGTTTTTTGTCTTTTCGTTAAACTTAAAAATTCTTACTATAGTAGTATGTCTAAAATTTAAGGTCAGCAATTTTCATTCCAAAAATCAAATAAAAACAATCAGCGGTTTAAAAATAAAATGGAAAAAACGGAACAAAAAGGGGTAACTTTGAGATTTTTTTCTATCAACTAAAATTAATTAGATCCTATTTCCCTTTAGTATGATGACTAGATTAGATCCTTAACTAACACATATATTTTTTTCAGAATGAAGACATCAATTTTGTATGTCTCAGATTGTTTAAAAAAATCTCAAAAACACAAATTTTTGAACCACCAGGCCTTAACGCCCATGTAGCAGAATAATAATTTGATTGTATGTAAATTAAATTATGTTAATTAATGAGATGTGATTTTTGTTACTTAAATACCTTACTCGTGAAATAAACACTTTATTTAAAGGTTTTTTTTTTATAAAAGAATAGTTTTTTTAAATGTATTCTGTAATTGTGTTAATACTTATCGTATTTAGGTCAATTATTGAACCATATCTAACCAATTAGAGGTAAAATAACTCTATTTTATAGTGATGCAATAGTAAATCTTTTTGACCATTAGATCACAGTGTTGATCTCTCAATCTGATTAACATTATCCTAAAGTTACATTTAATTGATATTAAAAATGATGACTTGGACTATTTCTCAACAATTTCACAGGGAACTGTTTTCATATAAAGTGATTGTAAAGAACTTATACGATACACATATAAAATTTGATTTAACAAAAACATAAAAAGACTTAATAAAAAAGAGATCATCAACCGTGTCTAATCTAGAACTTATTGAAAAAATATAGAACGTCGTCCACGCCGTGGACCTTAAGAGTAAGCAGACCGACCGCAAGGTGGTCAAACTACGGTGCAGACTAAGGTTGCAGGACTGCACTGGATGAGGGTCGTGCAAGGCCTGTCATTTTGGCGATCTGTAGGGACGCCTATGCCTATGTCATGCGTTGACGTTGTTTGGCTACGATGTTAATTGTCTCTTCCAGAACATAACTAAATTATGTAATTAAATATTTTATTGTAATTGATAGTATTAGGTAAAGCTACTAAAATAACAAATTACATATTAATCACTTTATAGGCTGTAACGTACACCATAATACGACAAGTGGTGTCGCATAACACGTGTGACTCAGGCAAGGCGATCCTGCATGCAAGGTTATTTATTTTGCCAATAACACCAAACCATTTATTTCTATTTTTTTTTTGTTTAGATATTTCTTCTGTTTGTCTGAAATCAGTCCCGCTCCAGGTCGTGCCCTAATACAAGCCCTATAATATGCCTATAATAGATATGTTTTTGTTATACACCTTGTAACGATCCTTCCTATATCGTACAGTTTTTAGCTTTATTAAATTTAAAAATTATATATTTTATACTTTTGGATGGATTCGACGACGGCTCCCTAGAAACGGCTACCGCGTCTCGGCGAGCGCGCGGAGATTGTGTTTTGTTTTCCTTTGATTTGACATAAATACAGCTATATATATGTACTCGCACCTTCGGACGATGCGAGGGAGTGTTGTGGCCGGCCTCGGTACTCGCTTCATCAAAGTAGTTAGATGGGGAATGTTAGTTAAATACATAACCGAACACTTTACACTGGTCACAAAATTGGATAGCGGTGTTTATTTTGATTTGAAAGATTACTTGAGTAATCATATTCTTTGAGATCTATTCGCTGCAGTCTATTTAGTGTACCAACCTCGAACGAAGGATTGCACGATTACTGCTCTTGTGTCTTGATTGCCTTTCGCGATGTTAATCAATTATTGTAAATCGTAGATTGTGCGAAATGGATGTTTGTTGTGGGAAAGTCTAATCCTCTATTATCACACCTAATAATCTCAAGTTTGCCGATATCAATGCGTGGTGGCTTACATATGTAATGCGGAATTGCTAAGACAAAGGATATAAGTAAAGAACCAAGAGTTCAAGACAAGACTTCATGATTGTTGGCATGAAGATCAGACGAGCAAACTAAAACCTCACATCAAACTTGACAATGCATTACGATGCAAGAGATAGTTGAATGATGAGAATATAAAGAACCAAGAGTTCTAGACAAGGTCCCATGATCGGTGGCATGGAGATCAAATGAACAACTTAATCAAACTTGACGATGCACTACGGTGTACGAGATAGTTGATTTATGTTGAGTAAAAGAGGCCCGAATCGTTCTAACCAAATATAAAATATCCTGTCGAAGCTTGACTGCTTACTTTGTTTGTTACTCGTTGGACGACGTATACTAGAGATTTGTGATAATTCTATTACACTCAACTAACACCACAACCATTATCAGCTGATAGGACTTGAAGAATGTATGTGAGACAGAAAGAATCTGTGTGAAGTAGAATGAATGTTTCAAGGGAGGGTCTGTTTTTATATTATATTATATATATATATATTCCACACGATATACACTAAACCGTAAAAACTAACTTCGCGATAAACTAATCCAGGGGCGAGATCTCTTTTCTAACATTTGATAATATGCGGCTTTAGGCTCGTTTGCGTAAATAAGCGATCGTCCTGTGTTAGGGGATGAACTTCAGAGGAGCTGTGATTTGATCTAAAGAATTTGCTAATGTTTGGTTTATAAGTGCAATGCTTTGCCTAACGATCTACGGTACTTCAGGAGATGTGCTATCATGGTGGGAGTGATAGTTGAAACCACAAGACATACATTCCTAAGTAAGTTCTAACCAAGAAAAGTGCTGGTACAAGACCAACGGATTGGCAACAGGGTTATTACACCGTAGCTCTCGTTTTGAGAATCTTGCACATAACTTCATGATTATCTTTGTATTAATCTGGCTTAAGCCTTTATCACATGAATCGATGGTCATCAAAAGTCGACTTTCTTCACACAAACATAAGGTTACACAAAACCTAGTCGGACGGGGCATGGCGAAGGAACTGTCCTACCCGGGGCTAGTTGACAAACACTTCAACCAAAATTTACCTTCCGTAATAATACACTTGACCGCGGTTCCTCTTCTAGGAACAACAGTAGGGTTTTCAATCTTTTAAATCATTCTTTAGAAGGACGATTGCAGTAATGTATTAGGGAACGTCTGTTTAGGATACCTAGGTAGTCGCTTGACGAGGTCGAGCTAGCGCGCGTGTTTAGCGCGCATTTTTTTTAAGAATTTATTTATCAGCGTACAGCTCATTGGCTCTAAATTTTATAAGTCCAAGGTTATTTTCATTATTCTTTAAATTTTCGAAGGAGCTTTAGCACTGTAAATTATTTGATTTTAAAACACAACGTATGGAGGGTCCTAACCATTAGTCAGATAGACGATCACGACAAGGCCAAATATTAATGTTTCGTATTGAAGTAGTATAGTAGTATAGTATTAGTATAGTGGCTTTGTAGGATATATTTATTTTTATTTACAAATATTTAGGCAGGAAGGCTAAAATGCTCACAACCTGCCAAACTTAACAGAAAAAATAATACTGGTTATCAACACATTATTTAAGAAAAAGTTTTTCTGCTCTTTTAGGAAAACCGCCAGTATCTGGCGTCTCGGTCGTCGTCAAGTTATTTCAAACATGGAACAGGCGCTCCCACGAGGCAAGGTGAACTGCTATTCTTGTCGATTACATTGTCGCTGCTTACAGCTTGTGAATGACATTGCGTCACGGCGATGTAATGGTTTATCGACTCTACTTTATTTTAGCGGTATTTATTGATAATATCTTCTTCTGTATCTTTATGGCTACTTCAATTGTACATATGTAAGTCCTTGGTAATTTTAATGATGGTCATTATGTCATTTACTTAGAAACTCTACGTTTGAAATAGTTGGCCACTATTTTTTTTTTTTAATTAATAAAGGCTAAGATGTTAATTGAACCCTTGAAGGGCTTAAACAAAATTCTTTTAAAATAACTTTTTACATTTAGTTATTCGCACCTACTTTTTAATCGATTACTGTATAATATTACTACTTTGAAGTATTGAACAGACAATATATTGATAAGAATTCTTATTGTTTAGCACAAATAGCACAACACTATAGCAGAAAACACTTTATTTCACAAAACACAGTTTTATCACTTTTTTTACTGTAATCCAAATTTTCTTTTTAATTATCAGTTTTCCATATTTTCGCGATATTTTTATTAGAATCGTATAAATTGGCGAGAGGAGGCCACTCGTCAGATGCCGGGATTTGCACTAAGCTGAGCTATTGTATGCAGGTTGGATTGTCTGGCCGCTCCGGCGGGTAAGGCTGTTTCTACACGATACCACGTTTGCAATTAAATCACGACAAGGTTGGTAACTAATTCTAATGTGATTTATGTCCCTAATACAAAATTGTTTAAAAAAAGTAAGAGTCTCAATTTTATGAAGAGTTCTTAAATAAAACTATTTATAATGCAAAGTACAAATATTTTAGAGATAAGTCCGCCCATTGCAATTAATGTAATAATTTAAGTCTCAATTTTTTATGATTTCAATAAATTTAGTTTTTAAAATGCAAAACATTTACATTTATTTTCAGTCCAACTACCACTACACAGCTTTTAGCGATAAAGCCGCTCATTGCAATCAATGTAATAATTTAAGACAATTGTTATCATGTTAATTGATTGATTGATTGCAATAAAGAGTTTATATATCTATTTACAGGTCGCATCAAGTAGTTAAATTTTAATGACGGCTAAAGCATATCTCACACAGATGTTTAAGACGGCAAAAATCTAAAGTTATTTGTATTATATTTATCAAAGACATACACATATTTTATCAAGTTATAATTAAACGGAAACTATGAATAAACGTGCGATTAAAATACGTCCAGTGTAAATAAGGGTTAAGTACTTAGTTTAGTATACATGCAACCACAGTGGGGCAATCCATTCGCGAAATCGATGCCGATACAACAGCGTTCGTGTGTTCACCATTACGCTATACACATGCTTAATCTAGCCTTTATTACCTAAGTAGTAAAGACTTTTTATTTTTCCTGTATTTTGTTTATATTTAGCATCTTATCACTCACAAGGTTGTATTAAATTATCATAATTATAAGAAATATGTAAATCTCTCTTTGGTTACGTACGTAATCTTAATGATATTTTAAGAGCATAGAGTTTGTCAATAATGCAATTTTAATAATGTTGGAGTTTGTAAACAAAATAATCGAGATTTTTAAATAAAAGTATTACACGGGTACCATAACATCATGACATTGAGTTATTTAAATTAGGTAAGTACCATTGTCAAAAGTAGTGCTTCAGTACTTTCTGTAAGTACCTATTTGAGACATTTAACTAAGTGTATTTTTAGGATTTTAATGTCTAGTCATATTTGTAGACTCTCAACATGTATAGGTCGTTAATAACGCCATAATGTAATGAAATAAGAGTCAGCCACCTTCCCAAATTCCTAAAGAGATTGTAGGTGGAACGCGAAATGGCATTTCAGATTGGTGCATATTCAAATGAGGCCAATTCCGATCCCGTGCTCACACTCACAGCGCAGTGCTAAAACTTGTTTCCTATAGTTATATTTACCCACAGATTGACTTTAATGTGAGCATTTATCTTGTGTCTCTTTATTTTAATATTAAAACTATTAGATTTTCGATTTTTTTGTTGATAAAAGAGCTAAAGACGTTCTTGACAAAGGCTTTATTGTAGAGTTTTTATTAATTTGTGTCATACTAGTTCTTTTTGTATACACTCTGCACGCTAGTTAAATTGCGGTGATTAAAAAAATATATAGGTATCGAGAACCCAACGTTATCTTGGAAAAAAATACTAAACGGTTGAAAAGACATGAAAACGTATGAAAAATATTGCAATCACCTCATTCACATTATATTGAATCATCATCCCTAGTATAAAATATTAACCACAATAATCTCCTCTCAGTGTCAGTACTCAATAACAAAGGAGAAAATGTACTAAGGTAACATAATTCGTATCCAAACTCAATAATAGTATAATAGCACAGTACCAGGGTAACATAGCTCCGAGGCGCCCTAAATACCAGGCGGATGGTCCGCAACAGGTAACCGTTCGGTGGTTGTTCGCGAATTGCGCAACCAGTGCGGTGCCGTATTGTTGTGGTAACCATAATACAGGTCACATGTAGAAACTATTTCATAAGAATTAAAAGATGAATCCTTAATTGATTGGTCGTTTGACTCGTTAGGTCGGTATTTTAAACAAGTTCACTTAGGTCTTCTACTCTCAAAACTAGTTGATTTTGTAATATTTTTATCCAAAGCTATAATTATGGCATTGTAGAGTACTGTAAAACTTTTAGAGGCTTTAGTTAAACAAATACTGGTTGTTACAATACACATGGCAGCTTATCCTTACTATGTTCTATTATTTTAAAATGGACTAGTCTGTGCTGATTCTGTAGACTACTGTTGGTTTTTAATTACTAAGCCTGAACCAGATCCATCTTGCATTAAGCAATATAGGATACTGTTTTTATTTTTAACGGTTTCCTATATAATTATACAATCAATCAATGAATTATGCCTTGTTTCCTATAGTGAATAAAATTAAATGCTTTTAAGTTTGAGTATAATTAAGACAATCTGAGAGAAGAAACTAAGAGAGAGCTCGGAGAAAGAATGAATAAGAAGAACTATACTAGGTACATATTTAAGCATCATGGTTACCCTGATCCTGTACAATAGGCGCCGATCAGTACCGTCCTAGTTCTGCGAGCCCTGCTCTTTACCGCGTATTACACGCAATACTTGGATCCTCTTGATATTATCACGATCTAAAAGGCGATTACTTGGCAATTAAGAGAAAATCTTACATTTTAGAGATTTTTAAATTGATTTCAAAGCTTTCTTGTTGAGAGGCGTGTTGTAATTACAAAAAGAGGAAATGATTATATCGGATTTATTGGACCCCAGCCATCTGGCGAGGCGAAATTTGAAAATAACTTTTTAATCGTTTTTTTTTATAAAGCAGTCTTGAACCCTTTAGTACCGATGCAGTAAAAGTAACTGATCAAGTAAGACATAAACTCACTCTCTTTATCACCTAAACTAAACAGACAATCAGTGAATATTTTGTATGCATATCAGTATCGTACAGCGCTAGAGCCTTCTCAATACAGACAGACTGATTGTCTTCGTTAATACAGTCTTTTCACTTTGCACTCTGTATACGGAACTTTTTTTTTTATCAGATTACACAAAACGATTTTTTTTTTTTTTTTTGTAGCTTATCCGATCCCAAAACTAAAACAAAGTAAATTTTCGTCACAGTATCCAATATCAAATACATGTTGGCTCAAACTCTTGACCTATGTTGGTTTAGGCCTATGAACCAACATAAAGTTTGCTGGTCCATTGTTTGCTGACACATTCAAGGTGCGCCGACATTACGCTGATGCCGTCTCAGTCACATGCAACGATGTTTTATGTTAACTGTGAGTGTGCAACTAACTCTAAGCTCCACAAGCTTCCGAATTTTAAAGGTAAAACATTTGAATAAGTTAATATTATGAAGACCCAATTTTGTTTCCATCTATTTTCCAACTGGGGTTTAGACTTAGATAGAAAATTCTTCCGCAAGTAAAGGAAGGTTTTTTGTTCGTTATTATAGAAACTTAAACGCAAAAAAAAATTTTTCTTTACATCCCTCAGTTTTCTTTTTCAGTACTTATATCGCAAGCCTCTAGATCGATGGCGATTATAAATTTTCTTAAGTATTATACGCGTCAGAATATTATAGTACACTCACACTCTTGTATGTTTTGTGTAACTATGTAGATATTCACTTGTGTGACTGTGTGTGTCAAACAACGAATATCTGGCTTTATGGCGGCGAACGAACCCTTATTTGGAGTTTACGATAGTGATTGATAACGATTTCATACTAAGGCAAATATTTACTAGCTAAGCCAAGCAAATACTGTTTTTGGTTTCTATAAATGGTGCGTCGTCTAGCTTTGCCAGGTGTTCAGTAGAATAGAATTTATTATGAACAATTGAAAGCAAGCTAATAAGATTGATGCAATTGCATAATAGCCATTTGCTTATGACAAGAGTCAATTAGAAAACCACATTTTCTTCAAAGCTTAACTTATATCAAACTGGTTGATTTGACGATGCAAACAATAAATTTTAATTTAAAAAGTTACTTCCAAGCTGAGAGTGTATAAGTAAAATCCTGCGAACTGATTTAATTTTTTAACCGACGAAAAAACAAAAAGGAGGAGGTTCTCAATTCGTCGCGTATATTTTTTTTTTTTTTTATGTATGATCAGTGATCACGCATAACTTTTTACTGTGTGGACCGATTTTGATAATTCCTTTTTTAATCGACAGGGTATACCTTGAAGTTGGTCCCATAAAAATTTGAAAATAAAATTCCAACCCTAAGGGTGGAAAAATAGGGGTGACTTTATTGTTCACTCACAGATTGTATTGCCGTGTTGTGATTTACATGATAACTGCTAGGTATAATTATGAGTCTTTTTTATATGAATGTTAATAATCATAATCTCAGCCGATAGACGTCCACTGCTGGACAAGGGCCTCCCTCAAAAATCGCCTCATCGTGCGTGATCGAACCTCATTCTGTAAGTCCCTAAACCTTCACCAGGTTGTGTGGCCACCTTGTAGGGTGCGACCATCCTGTGGAGGGTGATTGGCTGGGCCCAAAAAAAACTGAAAAGCAAAAAATAAAAACTTTTTATCAAAAAGTTAAACCGCCGAAAAAACTGAAAAGCATTAAATGATTGGGAAACATTTTCTATTAGGACTTAATTTACTCACTTCTTAAAGTAATTTTGGTTAACCAAGAAATTTTTGAGTCGGTGCCACAGAATCAACGAATAACGATCACTAAATTACCTGAAATTTAAAGAAATAACCGAAAAACGTGTGCCGCCGCGCATCGCGCTATAGGTAGTTAAGGAATTTGCTTGTGTGGTGTGGCACCGACTTAAAATTTCTTGGTTAACCAAAATTACTTTAAGAAGTGAGTAAATTAAGTCCTAATAGAAAATGTTTCCCAATCATTTAATGCTTTTCAGTTTTTTCGGCGGTTTAATTTTTTGATAAAAAGTTTTTTGAATGTGAAATTATCTAATTTAATAAACCTAAAGTGAATCAAATAAACTTACTGTAGCCAAAGCATCTTCGTAGGTTGCGTGAAGAGGCGAGGCCGGCGGAGATTCTCTCGATATCGCTGTGCTCGGCATGTCAGCGCATTACTAGTATACCTGGGGAGGAAAAAACTAATTAATAATATTCTTAGCAAATATATTGCAGAAATAGTTAAACTCATCTCAAATTCAGTAGATTAGCCTCAAGTTCTATCGGGAATATTCGGGAAGTTTTGATTAGATTTTAAATTTTGAAATATCTTTGGCTTTAAAAACTATTCAGCGTTTAATATTACCACGGTGCGCTCTCCAGTTTGTTTTCATTTCATCTTTGCGCGCTTCCTCGATCCTAGCTTAGTTACGTTTTACACATTATTTCATCATCATTATCATCAGCCTATAACATAACAAAGTTATATTCTTGATCCGAGTTCCTTTTGCATTTTAGCAATAAAAAAAGTTAGTTAGTTAGTTTTTTAGCAAAAACTATTATAATTAAATACGCATTCCATTAAACTGGTCCAAAAGGCCTAACTAAGCTTTAAAAAGCAAAGAGTTTTACAAGTAGAAGCATCGCGGTAGGTAAGATCCACTTCCACTGTACCATCAAGAATATCAAGATCAAGTTCACATTTCGCCAGTCACGCCCGCGCAGCGTGCAAGGCGCAGCCTGATCTTGTCGTGTTGAAGGACATACACGACAAACTGTACCAACATATGTTCTACGTGTACTTACATAATATTAGACACTTCTGTATAAATGTTGAATACTATAATATGTTTAACATAATTAAGAACGAGTAACATGACATATATTTCTTGCGTCGGTATGTAGGTGCCATCAATTTTAGTTTTGAAAAATATTTAGAAACTTAGCTATCTAGATAAGTAAGTAAATATATGATAAAAAAAAAATCTTTATATTTTATTGTTATTATACAGGTTGTTTCTGAAAAGGCGGTAATAAATGAAATAGGAGGTTCGGCACAGCATACCTAACAACTTTCCCTAAGCAACATAGGTCGAAATATCATAACAAAATTCTGCTGACCCGTACATTGACCCCGTCAGCTGATCGAACAAATGTATGGAACAGCTAATTTTAGTTTTGAAATTTCGACCCATGTTTCTTTGGGAAAGTTGTTTGTAATGGTGAGCTAAATCCCTCCTTTCATTTATTACGCCTTGTCAGAAACACCCAGTATAACCTACGGGTACCTAATACCTTCCTAACTTGGTTACATATATATCAATGTAACTAAAGTTAAAAAAACATTCACGTCACGTAACGTCACGCCCCAGACAAAGAATAAGTACATAAGTCGGCTCCATTACAGATGTAATAAATCGTGGAAACCGCTAACGTGTACACAGCCGTAACATCCTACCAACGCTACGACAACAAACATTTTAATATTTCATTACCGCGCGTGCGCGTACCTCTGTATGGGAATAATAAACTAAGGAGGAAATGTAACAATGGTTTACTCATTTGGTCACTATAGACTCTTGACCTTGAGAAAAACGTGTCAGTCCCAAAAGCAAAATACAATTCATTACCATATTCAGACGAGACCGTGGCAAAGCTGCTGTCGCCTTGCCTTACCTTCTTCATGAAAATTTTGAAGCAATGAATTATTTGTAACAAAAGTTTTTGTTATACTTAAATATTTTTTACAGTATTTCAAAGAAAAAAACAATTTCAGGATCGCATAAAATAAAATTTTCCACAGCGATCAAACCCGCCTTACAAATGAAAATTCAAAAATTTTTAGGTTCTAACTAAATTGCAAATATCGCGATACGCTTATAAATGTACAATGTGTAATAATAAGTATTCCATAAACGTATTGCAAAGTCTGATACTTACTAAACATTATGAACGGTTCATATAACGGTATTTTAAATTTAAAACTGACGAATAACCAAGTCAACAAGGAGGAAGTTTAAAACGTGATATATAATGCTGAAGCATATAATCACTAGGTCTACGTTTATAAGTGAAACCAGTTGTTTTTAAAAACCTAATAACATACTTATTATTCTATAAACTAGCACTTTTCTAAGGCATACCAAAAGTTTTCGAATAATTTTCATGTCTTAATTCTAACAAATTGTATTTTCACACCAGCCTGGGTGTTCTGGCCTACGCAAATTTAATCCAAAGAACAGATATTACATCGAAATTGATGGGTTATTTTGGTAATCATAATCGTCAGTCCATTAATTCTCCATTGTATGGTAGATAATTCCTAATACCAAGGGCTTTGAACCATAGTTCACAGGCTATGAAGAATGTTACATTAAAAAAAAAAAAGATAAGATCCGTCTTCTTAAAATGTTGTATGCTACGTTTTAACAATTGGTATGCGTTATAAGTTTTTTGGGTGTGATCTAGCAATCCATATATCAAAGTAAGTAATGACATGACAGTAATGCTATCTAGTAATTTATTATTTTATTACCTAGGTTCATCTTAAGTACCAGCGAAGCGATCAAGGAAGTAACCTATGTTATTAACAAGCAAGATTCCGTTTGACAAAGACCAAACGTGATTATGCACATGCATAAATTAATAATAAGCAAGCAATAATGGACCAGTTAAGATTCTGTACAGAACGTAAATCTTGAAGATTTAATGACAGTAATTTCAGTTTCCAATACACTATTTAGTTACGTGTGTAATTACTTAGTAGTCTTGTGGTATCTGAAATCGCCCTTAGGGGATTGGAGGTAAGCGCGGTTATCCTAAAGGCTCGCTCGGAATCGCAATGAACTTTCGACACTCGACTACGAGCTACGAGGAAATGATTATTCACCTTTGGCTCGGTATCACGGCTGTTTCCACATTAATTCCCTGTTTGCCGCGTGTAGGGTGTTGCGAAACAGCCGTTTATGTCTCATCCATTTCTGTTTGTTTAGTTATGAACAAAAGTGAATCCTATAATAATAATAATGTTTTTCAATTCACTAGGTCATACTCAATGTATTCTTCAATGACTTTAATAGTAGATTTTCTGGAAGAAAACGCTTTTAGCGATAAGGTTACCCATTGCATGCAAATTTAATTATGTGTACCGGCAATTGTATAATGTTTTTTTGTATCTTTTGTGTGCATAAAGTGTTTTTTTAACTTTTACTTTAATATAAGCTTCCGAATTATTATATTTCTTCTTTAAAGCAATCATCTCTTCCTTTCATCTGGTGGTTTTAAGTTTTATTGATATGGAGGTGGTCTAAAAATTAAACATACCTACGGTACCATTAATAACCTCCATGTAAGAAGACTCCTATGTATACTTTACTTTTTATCAAGAGAGTGTAAATTGTTTCTCAAAGTAACCATTCTACTTTTACCCGCTTATATTTCGTAACTGTTGTTTAAAGCAGGCTAAAATAACTGAAAAAAAAAGATTAAAAGACTGAAAAACTAAGCCTAAAAACAAACTTGCTATAACAGTCTCGGGCGCACCTGATCATAGTCATAGACTAATCTGGTACGCCGTCCTAGACCGCCACTATACCTATACGCCGATAGAATTTAATTACAACCATATTATACCATGCAGATTGTCCTATATTATATAGGAATATTTCGTTTTTATTTTATGGGGCGCATAAATTTGTGCTTTTCTTAAACAAATTTCCAAGTTAATGCTACCAATTTATATTTAGCTTCAACATCTAGATACGAACCAGTGAGCCTAAAAGACCTCGCATCGATGACTCAAGCGACCTCTGAGCACATCAAGTAAGGAAACTTGTCGCTTGATTTCCTTTATGTTGCATTTACATTGAATGGCTATAATAATAGTGTTGCTAGCATTCTGTAATAAAGACAATTTTTTTTTTTCAATAAATTAGACAAAATAGACACCATTTACAGTACTCCAAAATGAATAATGCACATGCAGATCTTCGCTAATTGTCGTTTTTACGGAAACACCCGATTAAATAACATAATTCTACTAAATTACGCATGAAAAAGATGCACTTAACCATCTTAGATACGTCTTCCGAAGCTCGAGAATACGAGCTCCAAAAACGATAATGCGCATAGTAGGTATTCTCGTGACGAAGAATACCTACTATGCGCATTATCGCTTTTGGAGTACTGTACTGTACCTACATGATTAATGCGCATATTTAACAGGTTACAGGTGTTAATATAGTAATTAATAGGACGGTAATATATTTTATTTTATGAATTTGTATTTCCAAAAGTTCAGGAAAATAAATAATTTAACATTAATAAAGGTTTTCTTGTCGTGGGCAACACTGTTAAATATTTTGATCGCTGTCCGAAAAACTTGAAGACACGCCAAACTGGTGAGTTTTTGGCGCTTAACGAGGACAGTGAGCTCGGATACTATAAATGGTAAGCTTGTATAAAGAGAATGTTTCGACGAAATATGCTTTAATAAGAGTTATAGGGTCCATTGTTTTTTATGACACCAAACCTTGTGAACATCATATTTTTTACAAAAAATTTTTTTAGAGCGATGCTAAAAAATGTTTTATAACGATTCATACAATCGCCAAGTAAACAGCAAATGACCGCACCTTCACATGTACCTTATAACATCCCTAATAATATCATAAAAGCAAAAGTAACTCTGTCTATTTGTCTCGCTTTCACGAGAAAACTGCCGAACCGATTTGAATGAAATTCGGTATACTTATGACTAATCTAGATCCTGAGAAAGGACATAGACAACTTTTTATCCCAAAACTCCCTCAGGAAAATTGGGAATTTGATGTTTCAAGGGAAAATGTGCTGGCGAAGCCAGATAAGCTACACACAAAGGGTTAAGTAATAATAGCAAAGCCTATACCTCCGAATCATGCAATGCGTAATGGATTTCTCCAACTATTATCTTGAATCTTTAAGCTTGCGATCCATTACCCAATCTACGCATTAAATAGCAAGACTGGTTGTTGAAGGACAATGGTTATCTGAAGTCTAATCAAGTGGGTGTCCATTGCTGTTTCAATACGAAGATGCATTTTTTTTTACATAGCCCGTTTAGTATCCCACTGCTGGGCAAAGGCCTTCCCCGCTTGCTTCAATTGATCTCTGCTCATTGCAGTCTCAGATGAAGATGCACTTGCAACATGCTTATGATATTGTAAAACTATTGCGATTATACCAAAGGATCTTTAGTTGTTTTTATATTTTTATTTTTAACTTGTCGACCCGGCGAACTTCGTACTACCTAAATTATTACTATGTAAGGTAATGTTTTATACATATAAACCTTCCTCTTGGTTCACTCTATGTATTTAAAAAAACCGCATCAAAATCCGATGTATAATTTTAAAGATATAAGCATACATAGGGACAGACGCGGGAAGCGACTTTGTTTTAAACTATGTTTTTAATGTCCATAAAACTCGTACGTGGTATAGAATACACAACACACACATATCTACGAGTTCTCCAGTATTTTATTCCAATACTATCAGCTTTTATTTATCAAAAAGTAGGTAATAGAAGAATTTTTAAAGGTTTTGGTTTTAGCAGTCTTTATTAGTCTGAATAATTAATAATTCGCAGTTCCCTGAGAACAACTCTAATTTAAAGCTTAACCTTCACGCCTTATTAGTTTATTGAATTGTACAATTAACGATACCTATTTCTTTTGAAAGGATGGACGAGTACTTGTTTCAAATTATTGCGCAAAACCTAACTCAAGAACCTTTCAAACAATGATTTTAGTTTTGACAAAATATGCTAGCTTGCTCACTTATAGCTAAAATGAAAAGGATCGCCAATATTTTCTAAAGCTGTTAATTCAAGAATATCTATGATATGAAGTGTTTGAACTCCTACGCAGGTGTCTTTCGTTGGCGCCAGAAGTTTGTAGAGGTCGCAGCACACCGATACAATAATTTGTAAACCATTTTATAAAGATCTCTAAGTAAAAATAATAGTTTTCTCAATTTAAAATGTAAGCAGGGACTCTACTTTAATATAATATTGCTGTTCGTTGAATACATACTAAGGTATTGAACAACCTGTCTCATGGATAGAACAATTAAAGAATCGAATTTCTTGAATGTAAATAAGAATTTCCTAAAAGAAAATTTTTCTTTACTTTAGCAGTTAAGTGTTTTATTCACTGTTAAATTTATGAGTTAATGAAGTTATCCGTCAAAGCTGCCCAGGGAAATTCTCGGAACTTTATCAAAGCGATACAATCATGATCCCAATCGGATCATCTTTGCACCACACCTTCAATTACGCATGCTTGGCAACATTTGTCAGTGTTCAATCAGTTCTCAATATCTCTGAACATGTCGATATCAGATCCCGAAGCGATGAATTATTCATGGAGCTTCGATCGTACAATAGGACTTTGTGAAATCAATATTTATGCCTGCGGAATGCGAATTAAAATTCGGACAAGTGCCTCCTGCATTTTATTTATAACAGACGCAAAACAACATAAGAAACGAACGGCAAGATTATAATGTCAGTAGTATAATTGATGCGAGAGCGGAACAGAGAAGCGGAGCAAATAAGAAACGGCTATACCAATATTTGATGATATTTTAAGGGCACCGCAATTTCTTCAAAAATACCGCTTCGGAATTCATTTGAAAAGGCAAACAATTGAAATGTTATTGGCTTAAAAGCGCTTTTGATGAAAGCTAATCTCACGAGCAAATAGACAGAGAAGATGAGGGTCAACCAACACTTAATATTATTTGCGTTTCAAACTCACTTTAAAAGTCTACCAAAACAAGGAAAAACTTTAGTTAGAGATAGAACAGGGTATTCGAGGTGGGATATATGACCCTCTTTCTAAAGCAAATATTTCTACTTATGTTTTGAATATTTGCAGAATACATTAACAAACTTTAGGTATTCGTATTTTAAGATGATGACGTAGAATCATCAGAATCGAACGGCAATTCAAGCATCATCATATTCTCATTTGGTGAAATATTCCTAAGTATTTATTGAAGACCGATATTTTACACGACTTTGTTTAAAAAACTTATTAATAAACATGAAATAGCTAATAGGTTTTTAAAAATGAGCTTTTGTGATCAAGCAATGCAATATTAACTTCTGAGTGGAATTTAAACAAAGTACTGATGAAGTAACAAACATGACCCAGGTTAACGGCGATTTGCGGTTGGACGAAGGACGAAATTGCGTCAAAACTGAAGGTGTACCTTCAAAACAATACATCAACACAGAGTTCCTTAGAATTTACAACATAAATACCGATACTCACGACTCCTCAATTTGAAACGTTACTAAATATGGATTCTATAGTTAGAATTTGCAAACTTAGTTTAAATAGAGTTGCACGAAAACGTTTGGCTATTTAAATATTAGTTAGTATCGTTTAAGATATTAACAACAACATAATTAAGCGAAAAGTTTACCTTTTTTTGTTTTAGATTCTAAGATCTTTAACCCTTTTTTTTCTAGTTAGCCGAAAAAATAAAAATTATTCTTGTTAACTTTTCTTTCTTAAAACAACTGAATAAATAAATATTTAAATTTTAAAGATATAAAAAATCGATTTACGAAATGATTTCAGGAAACAAAATTCGAGTGTCAAAGCCGAGCAATCACTTTAATATGCAACAGGTTGAACCTTTCTGATTGGCAAAGCCCTCTGACATTTGTCTTGTTACGTAACGCAGAGCATAAATCGTTACCGGCTCATCTAAGCGTCCGTCCAACCAAACTAAACAAGTACATAAACTAAAGATTTAATGAAAATGGGCAAAGAAATGCAGGTACGACTACGATTAATTCGGTCTCGTTTTCAGGATCAGCATAGCTGAATTAATTCTGTAACTTTCTGTTTCTTTGTCTACTTGATGCTAGAACACATCGCTCTGAATTAATATAAAATTAATTTTTGAAACGTTTATATAAATTTTCATAAATAAATAGTTCGTTTCAACTTTGCAAGAACAAAATCTAAAACGAGAGGTATTTTCCATATTTTTTTAAAATAAAAATAAAGATTTATATTTAACAAGGAAACCCTCAGCTCCTCAGCAAAAGATCGTAGAAACCACATTGAACTTTCCACAATAAACCTACTAAAAATCTATTAGAAAATAACTATTAAAAGAATTACCCAATTTGTCAACGGTTAAATGTCACGTATTGGTCATCATCAGAGCCACTTTGTAAAGCTTACATAATCCACATACTCCGGCAACCGAAACTAATAAAATGCCATTTCTAAGATGGCATCAGTTGCGATGTAAACATGTGTAGTGTAGGTAGGTACTACAACAAAAACTTTACGTAATTTGTTTGAAGTGCGTCTTCTTGTTTTGTCATACATACTCATCAATTTGTGACGTATTAGAGTTCAAGCGACTATTCTAATTAGACCTTGTTCTGTATATAGATTTGTCAAAACAAAGGTCAAATTAAAATGGTCTCTTTGGGTATCCGTGGGAAATTAAGGTAGGCAGGCAGCGAACATAAAAGACCTGTATGTATAACTGTGTCTGCTTTAATGTCTTTACTATAGGTACGAATTGGAAGTAGCATACATTAGTAATATGACGTAGTTTATTCAAATGCAGTTTACTAATATGTACATAAGAAGTACTACGGAGGAAGTACGAAGTAACCTAAGAAGTACAAAGTTGCCGTCATAGCCCAAAGATTTCCCGAAATTAATTGAAGAAAAGAACCAATGTTGAAAAATTCCCTAGGTGATACCGCGCACCGGAAGGCTCTATAAGTAGACCCCCAACAAAGTGGTCCCGTAACCTTGTTGTGAAACCGCGGTAGTGCTCTGTATGAGAGTCGCACAAGACCGGCCATTGTGGCGATTTATGGGGAGGCCTACGTCGAGCATTGGATTTCTTTCGGCTGAGATAATGACATTGTGATCAGTAAATTTAACTTCATCAAAATATTTTCAGAAAAATTTTAACGACTGCTTTACGAAAATAAAAAGACTTGGGGCTTATAAATTAGAGGAGGTTGTGATTAGGTAGTTTTTACGTTAATTTGTTATATCCTCTCTATAACAAGTTAAATTAAGTGTTCACCTTGTCACTTGACAAGAATTAATTGAACAACAATTAATTAGACTTCTAAAGATGGTACAATAGCGTTTTCAATTCACACAAAAGAAGCCTTTGTCCTGTTTTTTTTTTCTATTATGGATGTGAAGTAAATTATAACTTTATTGTTGGTACCTGCGAATTAAAACCCATAGTAAAAAACAATGAAAATGTTTTAATATTGATTTTATCTCGCGTGAAAACTATTGAGATAGGTAGGTTTCATCAAAACCACTAGAAACCCTTTTCAATACACATACATGTAAATAGTTAGGTTATATATTAACGAGACATGATATCAAAACAGTTGAATGCTCCTTTGTTCACCGGATTAGTGTGAAATACCTACTGGCGTACATGGCGTGTACAGAGACAGAATGGAATATTGATCCGTACGCGACCAGCCGGTGAATACAGAGCGGTTATCAATGCCAACACGGCCTGAGGGTTAACAATAGAACACAGAATACACCATCATACATATGAGAGACGTGGACATAGCTAGCACGTGGAATAAGTGTCAATAAAACGTTTTGTTTTGTACCTACCTAACGTAGAAAAACCTTGCATTGTAGAGGAAGGAAATAAAACGAATTGTCAATTTTCGTTTGATGTTTTATGACAACTTTAAAATACTAGAGAATACTGCGAGCAACTCAGGGTGCCAATTTTTATTGTAAATTTGTCTTAGAAGGTTGCTGTGCTGACTATTCTTTATCACATCCCTAATTAACCTTATGTTCTAGTAACGCTGAAACCATCAAGCGGCAAACAATAAAACCAATAATATACTAAAATTTAATTTAAGAATGTATATTGTATCGTACAGCTACTATGTAGGTAGTATGTAGTTATATTATAGCAAAATCCGATACAAACAGCCCTGAATGTCATAATGTCTTCGTATCAATGAGGCATAAACAATGGCAAGGCTAGCGTGCGGTCAGTGGCTTTATTTCCAACTCGTTTCCACAATTACTTATTTACAATTAAGAAGAGTTCGGATAGAGATTTATTATATGTATATAAAAAGTCACATTTCATTATAAATATTCTCAAAGCAAGGTATACATTTAACATTCAACAATATAAATCAAAGATGTTATGCCCATAACTAAAAGGTGTATCATATAGCGTTTCGTTTTTTACTAAAATCGCATTAGGCATATCGTCTAATGGTACCCAACAAAAACTAAGGCTGAGATATTTTTTTAAACATTATAGCTAGCAAAAAGTACAATTACGAGTCATTTGCTGTAAGTTGCATCATTTCCCCTGTAATTGGTAAGTACGCTGTTTTCGGTCAGAGCTGAAAACCACAAAACGTTGCAATTATTTTAAATGGCAATAATACTGTAAATACTATAGAGATCAATTTTGAAAGCTCAGTAAGGGTTACTATTGTATTTAAAGTTATGTTAGTTAAAGTATGTTATATTAGGGCTAATAATTTATGCCGCTAATATTTACTTCGTTTTCTACTAATAGTAACAAAAATTCTCAAATTTAATAAAATTAATGATCAAAACCTAAACCAACCAATATCTATAGAGGAATCGTTTTAATATTTTTAATCGAAAACATTTAGCTGAATAAACTGGCGAATTCGAATAACAAAATCTTATGAACGGATTAACTTATTATGCATCTGTTTTTTAATTCCCTCAGGTGTTCAAAGGCAAAAAGGACGCTTTACAGTAATTTACAACAATCAGTGGCAGTGGCAGGTAGCCATTGAACAGGCTGATTCGACACAATGCTCTCGTGACTAATTATTCGAAATTGGCAGTTAATAAATTGGTTTGGCTTTTAAATAATTTTTCCAAATATTTTGCCTTTTTTAAGAAAATAATTATTTGGTACTTACCGATAAAATAAATGATGGTTAAAACTATTTATAAAACAGTACTTGTCTATATGAACAGTATCGGTGATGTTGCAATATTGATTTCTTTTTGATCTTATTAGTTTGGTCATTTAATCATTTTTTTTTATTTTTATCAAAAATTTCAGCAAAAAAATAAAACACCATCTAAAATGTTGTCCCTTAGTCAACTTCTAAATAAATATTATTGTAACCTAATATTCTCGCCAATCGCCAAAACAAGATATTAAGTAAAAAAATAAATAAAGCAAAGTAGAATAAACCCAGTCTGGTCACCTTGAGGCTTCCTATACTGGAATGTTCAAACTATCGCCTTCGGTTATAACTGGTTCAAATACAGGCCCTGCAGTACACATAATCTGAACTCAATTTAACTGTTACACATTGAACTGAGACTTAGTTGTTATTTATCATTAATTCCTTTTGCCGAAATATGCATAAATTATTGCCGTGTTACATTACAACCACCCCAGTTACTGTTTACGAGACCTTATTAGCATTAGCAATAGTATTTGAAATTGGTATTACCGACCAATGTTAGATTTATGAAGTGTTCGGCAGTAAATATCTGTTCAACCTATTTTTTCAGGCTCGATTTTCACTAAGTAAAGATTAGGTGCGTGCAAAGATTAATATCTTTATGCTGCTCGAAAAAACCTCTTTAAGGGCTTGGCGCTAGTTTCGCACGGTGCGAAACTAGCGACACTTCCAAAACATAATTAAAATCTTCTAAAGCATGACCGAAATTAAAAATATGCGTCTTTGACTTCCTGGATAATCTTGCTTAGAATTTTTAGGGCCTTGTTGTGCAGCTTTCAGGTTCAAAATCTAAGGAATAAATGGATTTTACCTTAGTTTATTTTTGATGTAGCATCATTAGTGTTTCACTGCTGGGCAAAAGTTTCCCCTTATTTCTCCAGACATTCCAATCCTGTGCCACCTCCGGCCAGTTTTTAAGATAGGAATTGATCTCGATTTCCTAACTTACCTAATTTAAATGTTTTTGTACAATAGCAAATTATAATGTAGGAAAATAAGAAATTATACGATATGCAATACAATAATAGTTTCTGAATATGCAATCAACTGAAATCAGACTACTTAATAACCAGTCTAGTTAGTTAGTTTCTTGGCTAATAATTTGCTATGGAAAATTGGACACCAAGCCTCTGATAAACAACTTTTCATTAAAATTTTAACTTTAACACGACATGTTAAGAAAAGCGTTACTACAGAGCCATAACTACAGAAATGGTTTGTTAACTTTTTTTATGAAGTAGTCATGTATTCTCTGTGCTTTCATTTGACTGTGAAGTTTGTATAGATAGCTTTGCCATATTATGATGTTTTATCGACGCGCGACGTCTCGCCAGCTACTAGGTATCCAAGTACCTAGTATTGACATGTATGGTTGCCGAACCGTCGACGAATAAGGTTCCATACTTATACAAAGAGTTCTAATAAAATTGTTATAAATTTGGGGTGTATCGTATTTAAAATAGATATGTAAACCTTTTAAATGACGATCCCACTTAATGTATGTGTTTGTTAACTTGAAGTGTTTCCGACCTAAATGCCGCACGGCTCGCGTCAGTAAACACCGGATGGCTCTACTTGGCGTGCGTAGGCTGTTGACATGCGTCGCTTTATTTCCTGCTCCAATTATAACTTATGGAGCATCGAAAATATATATTCAGTAGCAAAGACCCTTTTTGAATTAGAGTTATTATTATCCCTTTTTTACGAAAAAATAATTGGGTGGGTAATGAACGTGAACGTCATGAATGAGACATAAATCACAATCTGTGATTAATCAATATAATTAATCATTACAAGTATCTCGAAATCCTTGGATAATTATTATAAGAGGAAAGAAAGAAAAATGTATAATGATGCGGAGGAATGTTCTTGAAGCCTGACAAAAAGGATGCAAGGCTAAGATGATGATGCCGATTAAATATAGCGGTAGCTTGCTTTTATACTTAACATATAATTTTGGATCTTTGTTTTTGTGAATGTGTTAGGTCATTTTTTGCCCGTTGTAGGTATGCTTTGAATTTTCAGTTTTTTATTTCATGACATTCCGAATTTCAAAGATTTTATTATTATAATTGTAATTTGAACTTTTTTGTTTTCATTACGTCCGGGCGATTTAAAAAATACGCCTTTGAATTTTAACACTTTCCATAAATAATATATTTTGTTAAGTATACTTTATTACTCTGAATAAAAACTTTTTATAAAAAAATTAAACCGCCGAAAAAACTAAAAAGCATTAAATAATAGGGAAACATTTTCTATTAGGCCTTAATTTACTCACTTCTTAAAGTAATTTTGGATTACCAAGAAATTTTAAGTCGGCGCCACACCACACAAGCAAATTCATTATCTATGTAAAGCGCGATGCGCAGCGGCATACGTTTTTCGGTTATTTCTTTGAATTTCAGGTAATTTAGTGATATTTATTCGTTGATTCTGTGGCACCGACTCAAAATTTCTTAGTAATCCAAAATTACTTTAAGAAGTGAGTAAATTAAGGCCTAATAGAAAATGTTTCCCTATTATTTAATGCTTTTCAGTTTTTTCGGCGGTTTAATTTTTTTATAAAAAGTTTTTATTTTTTGCTTTTTAGTTTTTTTTGGGCTAATTTTTTGACCCCAGCTAATCATACTTCACCGGGTGGTCGCACCCCACAAGGTGGCCACACAACCTGGTGAAGGTTGAGGGACTAACAGGATGAGGTTCGATCACGACCGGTCGGTGAGGCGATTTGTGAGGGAGGCCTATGTCCAGCAGTGAACGTCTTTTGGCTGATTTTATTTCATTTCCAAAGGTATTGTAAGTAGGTATCAAAAGTTATAATGTAACTCGGAAATGCAACCTGTGAGTGGATAAATCGACCCGCCGACCAAAAAGTTACCCCTATTTTCCCACCCTTAGGGTGGGAATTTTATTTCCAAATTTTTATGGGACCAACTTCAAGGTATACCCTGTCGATTAAAAAAAGAAATATCAAAATCGGTCCACACAGTAAAAAGTTATGCGTGATCATACATAAAAAAAAAAAAAAAAAAAAAAAAAAAATACGCGACGAATCGAGAACCTCCTCCTTTTTGTTTTTTCGTCGGTTAAAAATCAGCTTGTTCTCAACTTTACTTGATTTTTTAGTTTTGGGATTTTTTTTTGTCTCTACCTAGAGTTATTGTGAATAGACGGCATGACACGTAGACAGCGTGGGTGAAGTGGTAACGATCTTTAACAGCTGTCATTATAATATCAATGGTAATACGCCCCCGGGGCTTGTAAAGCTATAACTTCCGTTTTTTGCTTGTTGTCACTATTATTATAGTTTGTTACGTTTTTGTAACCACATTAAGTAATTTGTTTAATATAAGTCAAAGTATGACAAAAACTAAGTACTTAACTTAAAAAACTGATAAATAGCTATATCATCATTCATCATCATCATTTCAGCCGTAGGACGTCCACTGCTGGACATAGGCCTCCCTCAAGGCTCTCCATCTGTACCGATCGCAGGTGGCCTGCATCCAGCGTGGACCCGCAGCCTTGCGCAGATCATCCGTCCATCTGGTCGGTGGACGTCCTACGCTGCGCTTGCCGATCCGTGGTCTCCACTCGAGAACTTTTCGGCCCCAGCGGCCATCTGTTCTGCGGGCTATATGACCTGCCCATTGCCACTTCAACGAGCTTATCCGCTTGGCTATGTCGGTGACCCTGGTTTCTCTGCGTATGTCCTCATTTCTGATTCGATCCCGCAGAGAAATCCCGAGCATAGCCCGCTCCATGGCTCGTTGAGCTACTCGGAGCCTGTTCATAAGCCCTATAGTGAAGCACCACGTTTCAGAACCGTATGTCATCACTGGCAGCACACATTGGTTAAATACCTTCGTCTTCAGGCACTGAGGAATATTGGACGAGAAGACGTTGCGTAGTTTCCCGAACGCCGCCCATCCGAGCTGGATTCGGCGATTGACCTCCTTCTCGAAGTTGGACCTACCTAACTGGATGGTTTGTCCTAGGTATACGTACTCGTCGACAACTTCGAGAACCGAGTTCCCAACCATAACTGGGGTAGGCAGAACATGGATATTAGACATGACCTTCGTCTTGTCCATGTTCATTTTAAGGCCCACCTGTTGGGAGACTCGGTTGAGGCCTTCGAGCATCGTGCTGAGTTCCTCCATCGACCTTGCCATGACTACGATGTCGTCGGCAAACCGAAGGTGAGTGATGTATTCGCCGTTAATATTGATGCCCTGCCCTTTCCATTCTAGAAGTTTGAAGGCGTCTTCTAGAGTGGCGGTGAACAGTTTCGGAGATATAACATCTCCCTGTCTCACGCTTCTGTTCAAGGGAATAGCCTTCGAATTCTGTTCCTGTACTCGGACAGACATGGTGGCGTTGCTATACAAACACTTCAGCACTTCGATGTACCGATAGTCAATCCGGCATCGTTGGAGAGACTCTAGCACCGCCCATGTTTCGACCGAATCAAAGGCCTTCTCATAGTCCACAAACGCTAGACATAGCGGCAAGTTATACTCTTCGGTCTTCTGTATTACTTGCCGCAGCGTATGTATGTGGTCTATGGTACTAAAGCCTTTTCGGAAGCCGGCTTGTTCGGGAGGCTGGAAGTCATCAAACCTTCGTTCGAGACGATTGGCGATGATCCTGGAAAACAGCTTATAAACATGGCTCAAAAGCGAGATGGGCCTATAATTCTTCAAAAGGGTTTTATCGCCCTTCTTAAAGAAAAGCACCACCTCACTTCTGTTCCATGCTTCAGGCGTGGTCCCTTCGAGTAGGACAGAATTAAAGAGCCTCTGAAGGACTTTGAGTACCGGTGTTCCACCCGCTTTCAGAAGCTCTGACGTGATTCCATCCTCACCCGGTGCCTTGTTGTTTTTAAGCAGTTTCAGGGCCATCCTTATCTCGTACAGGCTGATGTCCGGGATATCTTCGGTATAGTGTCGGGTTAGTTTGGCTCTAGGGTCGTTGGCCGCACTAGTAACAGGCTTAGTGACCGAATCGTATAGCTGTCCGTAGAACTTCTCGATTTCCCTCAAAATTTCCGCTTTCGTCGACGCTATACTGCCGTCATCCCTCTTCAGCTTAGTCATTTGGCTTTGCCCAACAGACATATCTCTTGCGAACACTTTGGAGCCTTTATTTCGATCTATCGTATCCTTAATACGCGCAGTATTAAAGACACGGATATCGTGTCGCAAGGCCTTCGAGATCTGTCTATTGAGCCGCCTATATGACGCAGCATCATCGGGAGACTGCAGTCTAAGCAAGCGTCGTTCAGCCATAAGTTTGAGGGTGTCTTCAGAGAGTTTCTGAGTTCTAGCAGTACGGCGAGTCCTAAAGAATTTAGATCCGACCGTATGGACAGTTTTTACGAACCTGTTATTGATCTCGTCCACTGATGCGTCGTCTAGACAATCAAAGCGATTAGAGAGCTCGAGTTGAAAGCTCTCGGGGTTCTCGATCTGAGCGAGGGTAGGACGGAGCGTAGACTTCATCAGGCGGTACCGTTCAAGTTTAACGTTCACATTCAATGTGCCTCTTACTATTCGGTGATCTTATAATAGCTATATAACTAGAGAAGATTGTTGTAGTTGCGCCCCTTTTATATTCAAAAGGATTTTAAATTTTACGATGTGCAAAGGCAAGCAAGTCTTAACATTTTCCGTAACTTTGGCGGAATATGTAGGACGTTAGGTATCGTTATAAATTAATAGATTTCAAGTGTAGCAAGCTTATTAGAGGGGTTATGATTGCAACAGTGCTGTGTTTTTCATGGATCACTTTTCACCTTATTTGTACTTTATTAAGCGAGTTATTCATTACATAGAAAAGAAAAAAAAAGATTGCAAAGTTTCTTAAGTAAAATTAGTACTTACTTGCATTTGCAAATGATATTTATCTTACCTTATACACGTTGTATATTGTATTATATGTAATCGTTGTCTAAAATCTAAAAAATAATATATAATTGCCTGAAGCCAGTGGTTATAATTAGTACTTTATTTCATGACATGTCTTTGTCATGGTAGCCATAAGTCTTTATTTTTTTTAAATGCGAACTCATGTTATAAAAAAAAAAACTACTTCAAAATTAAGTTTTGCACCATCGATGTGTTATGTCATTCCTAATTAATACCACCTGTGGTCTTCATCAAGTTCGCCGGGAAATCTAAATATGGACGTGCACGTCATTGTTTACCATATGATTCTGTTTATAAGGCTGTATACTGACATATTTTAGAAGCTTACATTTAAATAATTTATATAAGTAAATATCAAACTATGTAATATTTTACTCGTATTAAAAAAAAAAAATCAAACACAAACCTTTTCTTTAAATACCAAATGTATATCAGCTAAAAGCCAATTGCACAATCACAGATTAAGAACACTATGAAACTTCCAAAACTATGTATCACTTTTCAGGCACGGAAAAACTTTTCATTGATAAGCGCGGCGCGGGAGGAATCGATTATTTCGATCGATCGTTTACGCGGTCGGAGAGGGTCGAGACGCGAGGACGCGAGTTTGCCGGTCCGTGACAAACAGAGCGGAGGAAAATCTCGATGCTCGAATCTTTTGCGCAGTGTGGTGGGGCGCGCCCATATGGAAAACTGCGTTAACGCACCGCGCCCCGTCTTAGTTGGTATATTAAATCTACTGATTGAAAATGTCACAAAAATAATCACAAAATTGCTCAAGGTTTTCATGAAATATAAATGAGTATAATATAATTTGTGATGCTCTCTATGCTTGAAAAACACATCGCAAAGTAAAAACTTTTGAAACGGGATTTTTTTATTTTTTAATGTGCTGCTCTGCAGATTACCACCTAAGTGTAATTTAATTTAAATTTAACATTTAACATTTTAAGTTTTTTTGGTAAATTTTTTTTTTTGGATTTTCCCTCGACCACGGGTAAAAAAAGATAGCAAATACTGCAAAAATATGATTTTTTATGGAGTTCCACACTACAGCGGATGTCAGTCAAACTTTACATGAATCATCATTACCATACTTTGTTGTAAGAAGCAAAGCGCTTTAACACATACCATCTTGTAAATCTAAATTGTTGCATTACAAACGCTAGAATGCGGCTGACATTGAGATCGCATAAAGTACACAGAAAAACTTGGAATCATAAAAGGTTTTTTTTTTCGTAAGAATATTGTCATCACAATTGACTAGGCTGGTGGCTGATGCTTGATTGTTTTCGTAAAAATGATGATTACGTTATTACATCTCGCTATTTGCTGAAGCAGAAAAAGTCAAGCGATGTTTAATAGTAGTTCCTTCCCTTTTAATCCATAAATACCTAAATAGTGTATTCTATACAAACCTGTTGTATAGAAAAAATCCTGTACATTGAAGTTGAAGATACAAATCAAATAATAATGGTACTGAATCTGGTTATTGGACCCGAGGGATACTTTTTTCTGTTTATTTGTGCCGGTTAAAATAAAAGACGGATCTCCTGAAACGATTTGAATGTGTTTTTTAAAGATTTTCATAATCTATGTCATAACTAAAAAAATGTAGCAAGTTCCATGAAAATCGGTTCAGTAGTTAAACAATCACATACACAGAAAGTAACAGAGTTCGTGGAGCTGCGGGAAAATGCTATAATGCTATCATTTATGTATTTGTGACTGTAAATTTTGGCCATTGAGAAAATAGTTTCTTGGAACTCTATTTTTATTAGGTAAATTTAATTACAACAAGACTGTAGTGTTAAAAGTATTTAATTAGAAATAAGTTATAATTAAAAAGTAATGTATGTACATATTTACAGTATAAAATTCCGGTTAACTAAAAAAAAAAATTAAAATAAAACATATAAAACTACAAGTAAAATATTTCGTTCAAATCGCCGCCACTGGTCGGAACCGTGCCCAGCAGGCTGGCTGCGTTTCCACGCTGGATGGCCAGGCTTAAACGCTGGCCAAGATATGAGCCGGCCCGCTGGTCACTTGACTGGTCGATCAGGCGCGTCGACAGTTCTTTAAACAATCGGCGCGCCTCCGGCCCCCACGGCCCTAGGGTTTCGACCCCAAACGGCACAAATTCGTACTCCCCACTAAGGGTGCCGTATTTGCGCCGTTTGAGGTCTTCAGCAGCTGCGGCTGCCGCGCCCGCGCCAGCTGCCGTGTGTCTGACGTGACAGGCCGCCAGTGTGTCGACACATGTGGCGTCCCACACTAGGGGCCTGCCGCGCTTCCACGGTATGACAGTCATACCGTCGGGCCGCTTGCCGTCGTCACGCACCAGCCCATTGGGTTCCAGTATGGCTGGTACGTGGACGCTGGCTAGGGCCCGGCGGATTATGTCGTTCAGGCTGGCGTGGCGCGGCAGTCGCCCCGCACTGCGCGCGCAGGAAAGTCCGTGGTGGCCGAATCGATCGACCATGCCACCGCAGTGGCAGCGATGTGGAGCGCAAATCGGTACCCCCAGCCGCAGGCACACCGACAGCGATAAGGTAATCCTGTCTAGCAGGGTCCCTATCGCTGCCGATGGAACAGCTTGCAGCCAGTACCCCGACACCGGAGTAGAGAGAGACTGTAGTTAACTAATTAATTTACTGCATTAAAATGCGAATTATTATTAATGTTAAATTATTATCGGAGTGCCCTTCACACAATGAGAAGGCAGTTGGCGGGGAACCACCTTCGAAGACTTGGTACAAGCCACCAGCTTTAGCTTTTCACAACCTTCCATAATCTGGGTGGCTGAAAAAATTTACCGCTTACTCACTTTAATGCTGCTCAGTATTACACTATTAAGTTACACTGGAATTAGTGGCGGGCGTGCAACTAATATTAGGAAAAGTACTTCATGTCACATTTAAGCTTTATCGATATAAGGGCGAGTAGAGATTTTCCAAAAAGAGGATATCTCTTTTGGTCTATAAGAATAAGCTGAGTCGCTCGCTCCCCCAAACTTGGGCTCTCATCCAAACCGTTCTCAGTTTGTGGGTGAACCTGCTGTTCGAGGCAATCTTATTTACCGCCAGCCCTACTTGCATGTCAATGAAGCGTGGGCTAGCCATTACTATGCCGAAATGTCATAATCCTATCGCCGACATGCGAAATTCTAGAACTGGTCCTTCAGGTTTGGACCTTGGGCTTCTTGAATGTAATATTTAATTAAGTAAAGTAAAAGATCATCAATTTTACTAATTACTTTCCGCTCACGGCATCTGTGTGATGAATGGAAATAGGTACAGATCTGTACCTACCCAAGTTGAGCAGTGATACTAAAAAGCTAGCACGAGATTTTTTTAAATTAATCATGTACCTACTTATTATGGAAATTTACAAGATAAATACCATAAAATTAAAACCTGCTTCACATAAAACGAGTCCTCAGCGACTTAAAAGGTAATAAAAGGATGAATAACGCTGCTAAGAAAGGTTAAGAATAATAACTTTAGCAAATACTTATATATTATTATAAAACGTTGAATTAAAAGATAAATACGTATATGTTAAAGGAAAATAAAACTAGGAGAATTTAATTTGACTTAGCATTAAACTAAAAGATTTGCTAACAAAAACTAATTAAATTATTCCATACAGGTAAATATAACCTAGATTATTCAGACTATTTCATCTACTTTAATTGAAGGTCAATGTTTTAATATTGCACAATATTGAATTTACCAATTGCATGTTGATTGATTAACGAACAGGTTCATTATAATGCTCGCTCCGATAGCAAACAATAAATAGTAAAACAGGTGTTAGCTGATGTGAAGCAAGATACTTGTTTTATTGGTACAGTCAGATACAGAGTTATGTTTAGTGTTTAGTGGTGCTGCTTTTTTAAAGCAGACGGAGCCTGGCCTAGGTTGACGTTATTTGTAACATTATTTATAACATATTTAAAAAAAAAACAGAAACAGCATTCATTGAATTTAAGTAACATATATTAATTTTTCTCTTACTAAGTGCGGCAACGGACCAACATTTTAAAGTATTTTTACTTTAAGTAAACGCCCACAGTACCGAGCAGAACAAGATTATGTGATAAAAATAATTGCGTATGTTCATTTAGGCGAGCTATGGTCGCTCATCGGTGGATAAACGTTCGTATTGGGCAATTCTCGATGAGTAGTGTAACCGCAGGTTTTATGAGGTAACACTTCCATGCAGGTACGACAGCTCTCACGGTACAGGATCGTAAAATCTTTCAAGGACTTTATATTTCGGCAGCAGTTGCACAACTACCGAAGGCATTAAATTTCTTAATAACATGGGTCCACTCCACAGCTTCATTTGTGTATTTAGAGTATTTCAGGGTAAATGTGTCCAAATTTTTATAGAAGTAGAATTATATTTTCAAAGTGTTTACGTAAGAGCACATGCTGCGTTCATGCATCCTCACATCCTTACAAAAAAGGATTTTATTGGATGGCGCTGAAGCCATGAAAATTATGAATAAGAATGTAGGTAATTAGGTTCCAAATAAAATAAGATTGCGCGTGGGATGAAATTCATAAGTATGACATAATTCAAAGTTGCTTCTGTTTACTTCCCGTGTCCACATATAGGCAAGTTATCTTTAATTCTTAATGTTTAATATATTTACGCAGCTTACCTGTAGTTAAGTATTATATACTTTGTGCCTATAGTAGTAAACTTAGATCACTGAAACCCACATTTTTATTTTGAAGTCGATAGAATATTAAATAATAAAAGTTGCTTCGGTAATGAATGAGCAACAAGTCACCGTCGTTTGGTAGTGAAATCAGCTGGTCCCTAAACATATTATTTAGCTGAACATCCTCAGGAAAATTCAAGGATACATATTATAGAACCCAGAACGTGTATACAGCCTCATGTTTACAACCGTCAAAATGTTTAGAATCTCGCGTGACTCAAAGACTTGCAACGTTTTTATTAAGCTGACAACTTAAGGTCAATGCCGAGGATTCCGAAAAAAGCTAGTGTTCGCGTGGGCTGGGGCCGTAAAAGAGGCTAAAAATGTGCGTAGGAAGGACGCCTGCCCCCTTATGTG
The DNA here is from genome assembly GCA_951802225.1 of Euspilapteryx auroguttella. Lineage (NCBI taxonomy): Eukaryota > Metazoa > Arthropoda > Insecta > Lepidoptera > Gracillariidae > Euspilapteryx > Euspilapteryx auroguttella. Next base: position 5,024,987 of record OX637654.1, read on the forward strand.
TCTTTGCGAATTTAGGCAGATCTGAAACAAGAGACTGAGATTGTGACAAACACGTCTAAAGACGGCGTGAGACCGCTACACAGCGAATGTTAGCTACGGTCTGATACGGCTAAATTTTGCCTTGTTCTACTGTAAAAGGTTTGTAACAACAATTACCTGTGACGAATACCACAAGTGGCGAGTAGTGCCAACTTCACTTGAGGGTGAGCGTAATGCGATTCAATGTACCTATGGTAAAAATACCCTCGCATCGATTCTATCCTTCGCAACCTCGCTAAAGTTAGATTTTTTACGGAATTAGGTAAAATGCCTAAAATACCAACTTTCCAACACAACTACTGTAGAATGAGTATGAGTACATCTGCCTTTGCTCGCGGCCTCATCTCAGAGACAGATTCGCGAAGTGCGGGTTCGCTGTACCCTAATCAGAGGCTTTTAATCGCGTTTTATATGCTTGATTCGTTTGGCGCGTTGACTGTGACATCGCATCTGATAGCACTGCCCACTGGATCTTTAGTCCTTTGAAATCATCATTTGTTTCCCGAAATAGACTCTTAAGTTCTTACTGATAAGGCTGTAAAAGAGAAAGGATGAGGAGACTTCTTGCTAATCAGTCGGCTACTAACAAATTGCTAGATAGACGTGAGATTTACAACGACACCAATTAGAACCTAACCTGCCAATAAAGTATTGCTAGTTAGAACGGCTGGAGGCAGTGACTCGCTAGAAGTAGAAGTATTTCTTGGAATAGTTGCGTTTCAGAGAATTGTTTGTAGATAGAATGACAAATTACCCTAACAGGCTTGCTTGACCCTTTCTAATTTTCAGTACCAATTTTTTTTTATTAATAGCATGTAAAGACGGACGAAGACCACCAAACCATAAAACTTAGAGTCTAAATTCCCGTTTTCCAGTTTTGACAAATTCCCAAAAACATACTTTTTGACACATTTTGCAACATGAAAAAAAAACTTGTATATATTTATTTACTTTTTTTATTTATTGATAAATATAGTATAGTATTACATATTATATTACCCGTAAATAAATGAATTATCTTGTAATGTAAAGTATTACAAAATATTACTTAAAAACAGCGCCATCTGTGGACGAGTAGCAAGTCTGTAAGTTTTAAGTTTACCGGCGTGGCGGCGGAAAGTAAACGCTTTATTAAATTTAGTTCCAAGTTTTTGTAATAGGTGGCGGTTTTATGTTTATTTCTTTTTATTTGCCAAAGACTTCACAAGATTGGTTTTTTTGTGCACCAAAAAAGTGAGAACACCATTTATAAAATACGTGGAAACGCAGACGATACAAAAGTCGTGCAAAACGAAGGCAAGCAAATACGCCAGGTAGACTGAAGATACCACGGAACCAAACGCCAGTAATTTTTGAATTTGCAGGAGCGGAAGATCTTCGAATGTTCCTGAAAAAATTTAGAATAGGTAGGTAATTATTATTATTATTATAATCTGACCTCTGACCAAACTTTTCTACTACCACTCTTAAAATACCTGTTTTTTTTTGACACAAACAAAACTAGGGAAGTAATATCTTAGTACCTATAGGTTTTTATAACATTTATAATTTTATGTATAACACACTGCTGGGTTAAGACCTCTTTACCCCCTTTTCAATTTTCTCGTTTCAAGATCTCTTACTATTGATTGTTAAATTTTTATATTATTCACAATATGGCGCACCTATCTTAGATCCTGCTGATGCTTCTACATTTAATGCCTTTTACACCTTCCATGTTACAGCTATACATGTAAAACGGTAACAGCTGCACTGAGCCGGTTGCTTGGGAAAATTATTAGAATAGACGTTCTCTATAAACTCAAGAATACGTTAGTGTGCGTGCAAAGGTGTTTTTCTAACTACGGTACATAATATATATTTTAGTTATGGTATTCCAGTGTAAACCTAAACTAAAATTGAAATAACTTTTTTTTTTATAAGGCGGAGAAACTCCTGACGAGTACGGGTACGGGTTATGTGGGGTTCGCACCCACTAAATCTGTGTCCTTGTCAGCTGTTTGTAGGTAAAATTGATATACCTAACCTAAGGTAATTATGTTCTTTAACCTGTTTAACTAATATTAAAAATGTTTATAATATTATCCAAGAAATTATATATGGCTTCTTCCTCATTCGCCTGAAATTATTCGCCCGAAATATTAAATATACTTACCCATTCGCCTGAATTTTAATAAAAAGTGTTACCCATTCGCCTGATCGTATCTGATGAAACAAAGTTATATTTGTAAGTAGCTTCGATTGAAATAAGTCTAAATGAAAATCGAATTAAATTCAGTTTTCAAGAAAATTTTCTATTTACGGTTAACAAGTTATTATAATTAAGAGCCAATTTTTTTCCACTGCTGCGCACAGGCCTCAATGCCCACAAGTTTACAACTTATTACTATAAATACAAATTGCGATTAAGTTACTGAAACTTATTCATTCCAGGATTTCAAGAGAACCATGCGATACCAAAAAGTTGGTCTTTCTTTATTTGGTATTCTTTTGTTCGAATATCATATTTCCCACCAAGCATCGGATGGTGATTTCGTGGTGTTTAGTTATTTCAGTGAACTGTAATAAAGGGTTCGGAGTTCGGGCCCATTGCATCGCAGTCATTAGGTGTAACGATCAACAATCGCGTGGTTGCGGCCGCGGTCATTATGACAGAGTTATTGCTGGTTTTACAGTAGCCCGTATTGTGTCAGTTTTAATTGAACGTGTAGCTCAGCTGTATAATAACGAACAAATCATACACGGTTCAGATGATCTATATAATTAAGCTATTAATACGAAATAAACCTCTCTCGTGTAATAAATTTAAGTAGAATCTAAAGACCCAATCATAATTTTGTATGTCACATGCAGTTTAAATGTCGCTATAATAGCTGTTTACAGAAAGCACAGAAAACTACAACCAGCCAACCAGTTAAACATTAAATTGCAAAACAAGACCGAAACAGTGCGGCAGCGGCATGCGGCCCGGGCCAGGTCAAATGTCATGTCGCTGTAACGATGCCCCGAAAGCTACTGTATGCTGTGTTAAACCGCAGATTTCAGTAGCTATAGGTTCTTTATGCTGAGTTGGTTGGTTGGCTAAATGTTATTAAAAAAACCTTTCACCTAAGACACTTTTTTGCAATCTTTAAAAAACATTAACATAATTATAATTTGTAACATTATTACAAAATGCTTTGATTGGATTGGTTGGCCTTATTGCTGAAAATGACTTATTTCAGAACCCATTATTAGGATAAAATGAACTTAAAAAAAATAGTATGGTGTCTTTACACAGAGTATGTAAGTCTGTAAGTTTGTTAATTTATATTTGTTTGGCTAAGTTTAGATTATTTGCAATGCGAAAATCTATGAAAATGATTAAAAAAAACGGTTTGTATTAATTTTAAAAGAAACAATAAACAAAACAATGCTTCTAATTATGAAACCATGAATCTAAGGTACCTATCTTATTTTAGTTTTATTTTTTTATGACAACAACACAAAAACGAAAATACAATAGACAGAAATCCAGGGAATTATTTAAATTGAAATACCTGTATAGTAAACTTGTGAAAATAATTGTCTCTGCCTACCCCGATAGGATACAGGCGTGACGTTATGTATGTATGTATGAAAATAATTCAACAGTGTAAAATAAAACAGACTTACTTTTGTAAAGTACCTATCGCGTAAATTAATTAATTAAAAATTCTTTAAAAATATCTTTGTGCTAAGTACCTACCTATTTAATTTAATATTACCTTAGTTGTACTATCTATCGAATAGGCTTATAAATTTGACTTCACCTTAAGTATTATATTCTTTGCGACTTCACTAAATAACTGTAAATCACTGTTTTACTAACTTCAAAGTTAACTAAACATGGCTCGATGTTTGTATCATGAAACATTCATCGGAGAGTAATTGGAGTCAGTCACGATCTTATAAAGGAACTATCTGGTAATGTGTGAATTGCCTCTAAACTAACATTCAAGTGAGTCGCCCAATATGGTGGTCTTACGTAACTCTTGTTAAACAGGACTTGCACAAACGTAGATAATGCGAAAAGCAGAGACAGAGAATGTTGCAATTCTTAAACTTAACAAAATTTTGTAATAATGGATTTTTGCTATCATTGACACCTTATTTAGGTACTTACTATGTGCTATAAGCAAAGCAATGAAAAGATACCAAAGGCTTTGCCAACTAAAAGAAGTTTTCTCAGAGATGAGAGTGTTAAGATGATTACATCTTAACACCATCTCAGCCGAGAGAAGTCTACTGTTGGACATTGGCCTTTCCCACAGGTCGCCACAAGTAAAACCCTTTTTGTATAAAATCCTTTTAAAACTTTTCCTTTTTTTTTCAGAAAAAATATACTTATTTTAATTAATTTTACTTACATTTACTTATATTTATTTCTATTCTAATAAACTTAAGTGTATATTTTTACCTAAAAATATCTGCAGACAGTAGAAAGCGATGCCGTAAATACAGTTAGGAATTTCAAACGACGAGTCTTTCGGCAAAATTCCAAAGCCTTTGGAAAATCTGAAAAGCAAAAAAAAAACGTAAAAAAAAAAAAATTGTTATATCAAAATCCGCACTAGTCATAAATAATTTGTTGACGGATAACCTCATTATAGAATAAATGGACCTAACGTAACATTTAATAAAAATATTCTGGTAAATAAACTCATCTCCTTAGCCAAAGAAAGCAAAATATACAGCGACCTTCAGACGAACTTACTCTGAAGTGAGCACGCGAGAACAGCTGGCGTGTTCGGAGAGGTCGCAGAGGGCTTTGTACCCAGGCCTGGCCTCGGCCGCCATCTCCACGTAGAGCGCGTACGTGGAGACCAGCACGCCCAGGATCGAGGTGCCGATGATGGCGCGCGAGCAGCTTTTGATGCCCATTTTTAGATCTGTTAAGAAAAGGATATTCTTTTTTAAGGAATAACTAGAACAAGCGACTTGTATCAATCTAAATTAAACAAAAAAGATATAAAAAAAAACTTTTTGCATAAAATACACGTATATTAAAACATCGTGGAAATAACTGATCTTATCATAATCTTGGCACTTCCAACTTCGGATTTGGACTTATTTTAGAACTAATTCTATATTATCAATCAATATATATAAAACTCTTCCGTTACTGACTGACTGCCAGACAACGCAGAGCCGAAACTACTGGGCGTAGAAAGCTGAAAATTGGTGGTGGCGAGAACGGGAAAAAACAAGATTTTTGTGTTTATGAAATATCTGCGCGGGAAAACCCGTGGGGCAGCCTCTAGTTCTGATATATTTTGTAAATGTTACACTGGTACAACTGTATACATGTTTTGTTCTGTGTGGAAGCTAAGTCAATCATTCCATATTCACACGTTCTAGAGGGGTGCAGAGCTGATGGCGTGTGGTCGTACGAAATTGAAAAAAAAAAGATGTCGGGTCGCACGGGAGCATTCGTTTTTCTTTCCCCTCGGTTCGTTTCGTGTACTCAAAGCATTATGGTTACTGGCTTAAGAATTAAAAGAAAAAAATACAAACAAAACGATGTAGACGGGTAGCTGGCAGCGACTTTTGGAGGGTGGCTGGCTGCGGTCGATAAAAAAATAAACTTCTTTAATTGGATCAAATAAAATTAAAAGCATTAATAAGTTAACTGCTTTTTCTGAAGTTGTCTATTACAGAACAAAGACTGATAATTCATGAAACAAAAACATTGAAAGTACCTAGTATCTAAACATTTCACTCTGGACCTCTGGAGTTCATAGTTAAGTTTAAGAGCCAGTTTACAGCGATGCTAGCGCCGTTCACGAAAAAAATTAATATCTTCTAAACTAAGGCCAATATCAAAAATGTGGCACTGTATGTGAGCACTTTTAGCAACACTTTGTAGCTTTCTTTGGTCATTAACTTAAAAGCTATACGACAGTGCCCTAAAAATACTAGGCTACATTTTCTAGTGTCATACAGTGCCACATTTTTGATATTTGCCTTAGTTTAGAAGTGTTTTTTTTTTTCGAGAATGACGCTAGCATCGCTGTAAACTGGCCCTTAAGATAAAAGACAGACTTTAACACACAGTATCTTGGAGAATCAAGTCTATAATCATGAAAAACAAACATTTCTTATTCTCAAAAGTGCTCAGGAATTAAAATAAGAAAATTAAATTACTGTTGACGTAATAAGTACTGATTATATTTAACCATAAAACATCTTAATTAAAGTAATAGAAACTTACCTTTTAATTTTAAAATGTCACAATTTTAAAATGTAATAGGGTCACTTAAAAATAAAATTTTATCGATTTATCTACAGAATATAAGATGACTTATTAATTGCAAAACGGCAAGCACTTTCAACCTTTATCAAAACACGACTGACGACGTGAAGTCGAGATAATAACGGGCGACAGAATAATTTGCAATTTAATCAATAACAAGACAGAATCAGCCTCAAGTTTAACCGGCATATGAATTTAGTTTAATACTTTTTTTTATCGAAAATATCTGATGTTGTTACTTAAACAAGTAGGTACCTACTTTTGTTATATTAATTTCTTTTTTTACTAAAACTGAGGACTTCCTCTTTTTCGAAGTCGGTCAAAATAGGCAATTAAAACTTCTTCTGAATGTAACAAATACTTTTGTGAAAACCGCAACCAAATCGGTTCAGCAAAACTCGAGATAATCGCAGACAAACATACTACTACAGGTCAAACTAATAACATCCTTTTTTTGAAGTCGGTTAAAAATAGTTAAACTTTAAACTATTTTAATAACTAGGCGGATGATAATTAAAAAAAAAAACACTATATATACACACTAATAACAACAATTCGGGAATGATTTACTTAAGTATAGGAATGATTTACTTAATATATAGGCTTCATTCCCGCTTTAACAAATTCAAGCAAGTAAAATAAAAGCTTTTTATTAATGCTGTTTAAAAAAAAACATAAATAAATGTTCTTTCTTGCCTAATCATTTTAGCCGTAAGACGTCCACTGCTGGACATAGGCCTCCCTCAAGGCTCTCCATCTGTACCGATCGCAGGTGGCCTGCATCCAGCGTGGACCCGCAGCCTTGCGCAGATCATCCGTCCATCTGGTCGGTGGACGCCCTACGCTGCGCTTGCCGATCCGTGGTCTCCATTCGAGAACTTTTCGGCCCCAGCGGCCATCTGTTCTGCGGGCTATATGACCTGCCCATTGCCACTTCAACGAGCTTATCCGCTTGGCTATGTTGGTGACCCTGGTTTCTCTGCGTATGTCCTCATTTCTGATTCGATCCCGCAGAGAAATCCCCAGCATAGCCCGCTCCATGGCTCGTTGAGCTACTCGGAGCCTGTTCATAAGCCCTATAGTGAAGCACCACGTTTCAGAACCGTATGTCATCACTGGCAGCACACATTGGTTAAATACCTTCGTCTTCAGGCACTGAGGAATATTGGACGAGAAGACGTTGCGTAGTTTCCCGAACGCCGCCCTTTCTTGCCTAAATATAATAATTAAAAATAACTTAATACTGTATGTACTGACCTACTTAAGTACTTACCCACTTATAATTTTAATAAATTGTTAAAAAGTATGTATGAAAATATTTTAAACTAGAGGCTGCCCCGCGGTTTCACCCGCGCAGATTTCTATAAACACAAAAATCCCGTTTTTTCCCGTTCCCATGGGAATTTCGGGAAATCCTTTCTTAGTGCTTCCCTACACTCCCCAAGGAACCCACTTGCAAAATTTCAGCCCGCTACGCCCAGTAGTTTCGGCTCTGCGTTGTCTGTCAGTCAGTCAGTCAATTTTTTTAGCGCACACAAGATCTAATGTGTGGCATATACTCAGTAAAAATATTTGAAAACAGCTATATCCTATAGCCCTAGTCAAAACGTCAAGATAACACGCGCAAACTTCATTCATGTCAGTGCCCTCACCCACTGATTGTGTTACCAACTTGGCGAATGCTAACATTAGGATGGCAATAGAATTTTGTAGTTCTCTAATAATGCTTCATAATCTAATAAGCAATGAAGTAAACGTGTATTAACGAAAAATTCTTAACTTAATGGAAACAGTAATTAAAACAGATTTAAAGAGTTCCTAAAAATTATAAAGGCAATAACAATAAATATTACTTTCCTAACTTGAAGTATAAAATTCTTACCAGGACAAGAGCGAAGCAGCTGTTAGCGGGAAAGAGACAGGCTATAGGCACAAAGCCGATGACGCCCGAAATCGCGGAATGTTCGCTCCGCCATGTTGGCAGCCGTGTTTTAGTTCCCTATCGCGGCCGCAACGCAGCGTTGGCGTCGCGCGACACCTTTCATTGTATTGACTATTGACTGAATCTGAACACAGAATAATGTATGAGGATATTTTAACGTGTTACTATCATAGTTTTTGTTGAAATGTGTTGTAATTAGTTTTAGTTTAAGTGTAAATATGTCCTGGTTAACGTGAAAGTGAAAGAAGACTGCCCGTCAAGTGCTACGCGGCCATTTTACTTGCAATGCGGCAACGGTGTACGGTCCGCCATTGGAAACGGCCAGTGTCTTTCTTTGGGTGTAATATTTGTATTTTGTCGTGTTGGTTGGCATAAAATTGAAGAAAGGCCATGTGTGGTAAAAGTGTTATGCGGACCTAAGTGTAGTGGCACACGATCATCGTGTGTTTCGATGATGTGCAAAAGATGGAAAACGAATTGAAGCAGCGCAATCAGAGGAATCGGCGAAGGGAGCGGGCACAGCGCATGCAAGCACAGCGAGAGAGCAAAGTGAAGGATGGGGACAGTGGCGAGGACGAGTCCCCGGCGCGCGAGAAGCCGCCTCGGCCCGTGGCTCGGCGGAAAAGGTCCCGGGAGCCGCTCGCCGAGGAGGACATCATCGATGGCTTCGCCATAATGGCATTCCGTACCTACGAAGACCTAGAGGTAAGATCCCTTCTGCCCGAAGTCCTCACACCCAGCATCAAAACAATGGCCAGACAACTTTAGAGATCTAGTCTAGCATGATGAAAGTAGAATGTTTACAAAATCCATTTCATAACACTATTGCTATTCCAGTTATTGAATGATCGTATGTATGTATATTTTACAACTAGCTTGCAAACACTAGTAATTTAGCTGCATCGTAAATCAGATTGTAGTTTGCAGTAAAGTTGGTAAGTATTACCTACCTATTGTATACAATAGAGGTTAAGTTACCTTTTATAGCTTTGTTTTTGCAACGTGTAGGTATCCAGCTATAAATTGGATGCAACTTAAATGATCTAACTCCCAACTATCTAATAATTCTCATCAAATATATCATCAAAGCATAGTATCATTTGTCGCCTAATTACAGAACAGTAGCCCGTAAATGTCTTGGTCATTGCCTGGAACTGGAAGTGCAATGACCTATTGAACAAGCTCCTCCTCGTAAATGCACTTAGTTATTGTATATAGGCATAAATAGTTTATGTAAGATTTCTAAAAAATTTTACTCAATAGATTAGTAGATAGTCTTTAAAAGATAAAACAGTAATCAGTGGAATGTTTTATTGGAGTCCTATTATGAGACGAGCAGCTGAAGGCATCCAGGGCAATGGAACGCGGGGGGTGCACGCCGCCAGTCGCCGCTCTGTGGGCGAACTGCAACCGCGGTCTCCCACAAAGTGTAAATTTGGTCTAAGTGGCATTCGCTCGTTTGTGCTCATTTATTCTGCCGTCCTACACTCGCAATATGTTGACGTCTCGTATGCTCACAATAAAAGTACATTTTGCGCTATCGTTTTAAATTATGGCGACAGCGTTGCCGTTTGTGGCTCGTTGGAGCGGCGCGCGCGTGTATTATCGGCCCCGAACAGGTTCCTTTGCTCCTATTTAATTCACCACATGCGGCGTACATACAACGCTTATGCAATTACAGCTGACAATGGCTGAAAGTGTATTCTCATCGCATAACATGTTTTCAAGTCAATTACGCCAACAATCTGACACATGGCATTTGAATAAAACTCCTTCATCTTCAGTTGCCTTTATCCCCAACATTAACATGAACCATGTTGTAAAACTAAGAAGACACGGTGACTTTATTCACTAACGTAACGTAAGCCTGCATTTAATAATCAGAAAGAGGCTAAAATCAGAATCCAGCCTTGTGAAGTCGTTCTAGCAGCTGATATACTGTCATCCCACAATACATAACTAAACAATATATTTTATTCATTTCAAACATAAGATCAGCTTAAATAGTTTACACAATTTATAAAATTTACAAGCACCACTAACGTCGAGAAATTAATTCTGAGGAAATATGAAAATGCTCTGCACTCTCTCAACTTTCTGTCATTAATAAAAAATATCAAAGATTTATTCAAAATACAATTCAAAGGTTCTATATGTGACCTTTCACTTTTCAAGAAATTTTGGTTTACCAGTGCCACTATACACCTACCGTGTTATTCATAAAGATAAAGTAGGTTTTAAGTAGCTTTACTGGAGCTACTTCTCTGGTTTGCTGTATGGTACACACGTGACATCCAGTCTAAATTGACATACGTCAAATAACTTAAATGCTCTTTAACTTTTTATGAATAACAGGGTTAGACTTTTATGGTGACTTTAGACACTAATGATAAAGGGGTTTTGTGAAAAATTTCTTAACTTTCATTCTATAATGAACCTTGCAAACATTGTTTTAGCACTGATGGTTTAATAAGATTGCAGATAATAAAAAGAAATTCTAATGATCTTCTCCCAGGCTGACTAAAATTATATTCTATCAATATATATAAAACTCTTCCGTTACTGACTGACTGACTGACTGACTGACTGACAGACAACGCAGAGCCGAAACTACTGGGCGTACAAAGCTGAAATTTGGCATGTAGGTTCCTTAGGGAGTGTAGGTGAGCACTAAGAAAGGATTTGCCGAAATTCCCACGGGAACGGGAAAAAAACGGGATTTTTGTGTTTATGAGAAATCTGCGCGGGAAATACCGCGGGGCAGCCTCTAGTTATAGATATTATTATTCTATCACCAAACTTGTAATTGACTGATAAACATTTTTGATCAACCTTTACCAAGTGACAAGTTTGAATTGAATGTATGATTACCGAACATAATAAAATGGTACTACATATATACCTAATAAAATACCTTCAAACCAAATCAAAACTAAACAGATCAGAAATTTTACGCACCAACAAGCTAGGTTCGACAAAATAAATACGGTTGCGCGTGACCGGCTTATTCTGACGCCCGTAGAGTGGCAGGCATTAATAACAAAACGAGACTTACTGCTTTCCCACGGCACGCCTCCGAGGCAGTGGACTGTGCTGTCCTACCAAGTAACAAGACCACCGGCCGCACAACAGGAGTTCCGATACTCAACACCGCACAAATTCTACTCCAAAATTGAGAACATTGTGTTCGGGTCGTACTGGATCCGATAATTGCAAACCAACATTAGCTACTTACGGTTCAATAGCTAACAACAAAACAGTTGAACTTCAGTAGCTTACAGCAAAAAGGTAAAGTTATATATTGTAATCATATCAAATCTCTGTCAAATATTAAGACAATTTTAAACTTACATAAGTCATTTTTAAATGCTTTAAACTATGAATGAATGGGACAGCTATTAAATTCTGTGGGAGACACCACAGCCCGCGGCCCGCTAACGGCAATTACAAATAATTATGTCATTTTCAATGAAATTTAAATGAAAAGACGGAACCTACTCCTACTAACATTCCACAATGTAAGCTACAAATAAAAAAATATATAAAAATGCTGAAAAATTATCAAATTGAAAAAAAAATACATTAGGCTTGTTTGCTGGAAAAACACGAAACACGTTCAAAACTAATTTAAAAAGTTTGACAAGGGCCGTCTACCTGATAAGCGGTCGAAGAAGATTGGACGTGGCATAAAGAAGTTAGATGGGCGTAAAATATTGTAGACATCGGATTTTGGCGAGCGAGCTTTCGATCCATTTCCTTCACGTTAGGGTGAGTTGATCTCGTTGAGAACGTGGATTTTGTAATTTCGGTTGAGATATTTACGATATCTGCACTGTTGTTTTACTCTACCATAAATATAAGCATACAATTTGAGAATTGTTATTCTGTGTTCTATTTATGCTACAGATAAATAACATAGTAAATATAAGATAATTTCACAGTAGTTAGAATTTGTAAATAAATTATTTTATAATATTTTTTTGTTTTATTTTGATAAGTCTACAGTACAACGCAATAAAAATATTGAAGCTAATACTGAAGAAGTCTAGTACAGAAACCCCGATAGGTTTGTCGATATTGAATAAACTTGATCACAATATTTACGCATAAAGATCGGCAATCATAAAAGTGCACATGGCAATATTGGAAGCGAAACACGTGTAGGATGCATTATGTTTGAGCCAGAGCGTGTGCTTACAAAATCAATATGAGCCGCTTTGCAAGAAGAGCCGGTCGGAGCAGCGACAGAGTGTTTCTGTTCGCCTCACGTCACCCTGCATGTGCCTGTGACCCATCCCACTATCGCAACATTCCCCGGAGCGCCATGTTAGCACGCCGTGACATAAATACTTACCTGGCTGAACTTTACAGACCTTACCTTTGCGTAGTCGTTCCCCGTTCGCTTAATCGTTTAGGAAAGTATTTTTGGAGTATCTCAATTTCAATTTACACTTTACCAACATTTTATTACTTGACTCTACAAATGTCCGATAAATTCTACTTTCTAATTTTAATTTTAAACGGAAAAAGTTTGTGCTGATGTTTCGCCACAAACTTTTGTTATTTGGACGTTTGATTAACTTCTTTGCAAAAAACTGATCGTATTTTATTAAACCTTCAGAATGATTGCCTATAAATCAGATTGCAGAAAGGCTATTTTAGCATGATAGTATATGACGTCAATTTAATTTGTAAAGCGGTACAGTTCCCGGTTTAGCTAGTAATAAAGAACTTGGTTTCTTGATATTAATTCCTTACTCTCATTTGTAAGATTATTAAATACTAGATATTTCAAAGAAAACGATTCCACTAATGCATCTGAGTGTTCGCCATTAACAGCTGCTAGTTTATGGCATAATATTGCCATTATTGGCATTGGCAATATAATCCACACTGAATAAACTACAAATTTAAAGAGCTTCATTTCTCAAAATGGAATGTTGATTGGATAAATTAATAATAGTAGGATAACTACTGAGGTAACGTATATAGATTTTAAACAATGATAGTTTATTTTTATTATTAAAATAAATTTAATGGTACTAACACACCATCCTACTCTCGGAGCACCGTGCTGCGAGATGGAGGAGGTTGCTCAGACAGGCGCAAGCGACGAATTTACTGAAAGCTCTATCTATGTCCCTAATGAGGGATAAGTGGACAACATCATCATCATGGTACTTACCTCTCTATTGGTAGATATGCTGTCATAATAAACCTCGGCTATAAGTTGAGAAAAGATGGTCCTTCTGACTGAAGGTTTCCCTATTCCACGAATTAAAATGAACACAACAAGAAAAAACTGTAAATAAGAAGACTATCTGAAGCACATCTGAAGTGAAGAGTATGTATGATTTTACAAGTACTCCTACAATATGGTCTTATTAAGGTCTTATTGATGGTCAACTAAAATAAAAAATATTATACTTATAAAATAAATCATGGTCTCCAGCAAAAGGCAAGTAGAAAGCTGTACAAGAAAGTTAATTCAAAGCATAGTCAGCATTTTATGCAGTTAGCTCTTCCGCATTTTAAGCACTGTAAGACGACAAGCGTCGTAGACATGCAAATGCACAAAATTCAAAAACCCTCCCCATTTCTGGTGTAACTTACACTGGCACGACCGCCGCACTTTAGTCGAGAAATATTGTGGAAAAATTGCTTTGTCTCCCTCGGTCGAGGCATCGAACGTGAGCTGGAAAACTTTTGTTTGTTCGTACTTTTATTCATACCAAAGAAAATATTTCTTTTGTGAACCAACGTCGATTAAACGTTGAAGTATTACTCTTCTGAAAGTTTCACAATAATGTTTTAAGAAGTTAATAAAAACCTAGGACATGGACAAAATGTTATCAATTGAAGCCAAAAATGTAATTATATAGGTACCTTAAAAGATGGTGGATTTCGATAAATAAACTTATAAATTTTATTTAACTTGACTCAATTATGTTTAGGTACCTAATAAGTTTACACGTCGTCAAATCAACATTTCTCCAGGTTGCTACTCTACTTATAATAATCATTTAAAAATACACGACGTCTAATTCAATTCTAACTAAATGAAAATAAATTAAAAATATTCTTTAGTGGTAGCTCTTCAACTTTATTCTTACTTCTTTTGTTTAAACTCGTTCTTAATTGTAACTACCGAGATTATTTTCGATACTATATTTTTTTTATCTTATTATAAAAATAAAAAAAATCACATATTTCTATTCGTACCTTTTCGAAATAAATGTAGGTAATATCCTTTTCACTGTTTATTCCGCTCCTAGCGGTTGCTCAGCTAACAGTCTAGTCTTCTCTTTTATCTACAATCGCCTCGTTGGAAGTGGTTTTAGTGTAACTGACAGTAATATTTGCTCGAGGAAGAGCTAAGGTATGCTATCGAGACACCGCATCTTTTCGGAATACTCTTTTGGAATGTGCTTTAACAGAAAGTGGAAATATCTTTCACTTTATTTTTCACGATTAAAGATTGTTAGTCTCGTATAAACATCTAAGAACTAAACATTTTTGTTTAGTTTATCATCCATACATAAGCGCACACGTCAAGTCTCAGTGTTGTGTATAAAATAAGGAGCCATGTTTATTACACAATGCTCGCTTAAACCATAACAAACACTTAGTAGTAGGTATTTCAGTCCACAACTTACATTGTGGCCACCTTGTGTGATTTATAGTTCATGTTTGGCGCGAATAACAAACCAGTTAAATAGCAAATTTATCCTAAAAATGCAAAGGTATGAATTGTATTTCTCGTGTAATATTATCCGTAAATCATAGCTTAAGTCTGGGTTATAGAGGGTAAAGCTACTTATCGAAGAATTTCCCGCAATGTTATCCGGCAGCCGGCTGCCGATGTTGGGATGGGGTGAAAATTATTATAAAGCCCTCTGAGTTCTCTGAAGAATGGCAGAGTTTACTGTTATCTTTTTAAAATCGCATTTAATAAAGTACCACGCTGTCTTGTGTCAGTAATAAATTTTTAACTTGTTTGTAGATTTTTTTAAAATTAAAAGCATAAATATTTCTCACCGTAACTCGTCATTAACTTGATTAATGAGAGGGCGAATTAGAATTTGATGATTATTAATGTGATGCTCTGATTTTAAAAGCCGACTAGTGGAAAAATTCAGATATAATCAAGCAATCAACATTTTAGACTTTAAACTACACTTTCACTTCATAAACTACTTTAAGCAATAACGTGAATGTTCATGTTTTATAAGTTTCTTTGTGTTACTCGTCCAGACACTCAAATTGAACTATCCTTGGGTCAAGTTAGATTGAGCATCATCAAATCAACTAGATTCGAGTGTTCCTCCAACCTCTAATAGAGAAGCAGCAAGTGGCTAGACTCGACTGAAGACGATGACACAGTGGGATCAGGGCCTATCTCGATGATCGACTAGATAAGTTGTAGCCACTGCTTGTCAAACGTAGACAATGGAAATAGGCTTGCAACTGATACAATACCAGATAAAAATCGACGCTCGTTATCATTTTAAATGATCTCATCCATCACGAAACAAATGTTTCATGCTTCTTTAAAAATGGGATCAAACACAAAGGTGGTCTTCATAAAATGCAGATTCATATCTTAACGGCGACAGAAAAATCCCCCTTCTCAAGGTGAAGTTATAAAAATAAATCTACTTTACATAATTCGATGACATTATCTTTATGATCTCAAGGGAGATAACGCTAAATATTACTTTCATTACAAGATGGATATAAATAAACATGTTCTGTTTGCCTTCAAGTATCGATACAAAATTTATTTAACTTCGTAATCTTCAACAAAGAACGATATCTCTGCGTTATTGACAGCCTAGACTGATGCTGTAAATTGTTGAAATATCGAGTGAGAAGTTTACCGGTATACTATTCTTGCAGTCGAGGTGCGGCAGCATGGTAACATAACATAATATCACGCCTTTTATTCCCCGGAGGGTTAGGCAGAGGCACCAGCTTGAGAGCCGGACCCACGTTTAGCCGAGTTTATGCTTTATTACCAACGTGACAAGGGGCCAGCTTGTCGCCGCGGTTATAACGACCACTACTGCGGCCGGGACCAACGGCTTAACGTGCCTTCCGAAGCACGGAATCATCTTACTTTTCGGACAATCAGGTGATTCAAGCATGCAGCATGGTGTGTCGAATTAAAATGTGACTCGGTAAGCAAGCACTCGGCTATCGACTTACTTTCAATATTGTTTGGAAAGTAGCGCTTTGTTGTGAACGCTTGACTAACCCATACTCATTAGTGCGAACCTCTACTTCAGAAACAAACGGCTCAACACGTTTTTTAATTTTTTTGTAAGATGTATGTTCTGAACCTGAATCCCCAGTCGATTATGTGATTTAACACTAATTTGAAGTGAGTTGAATTTAGATTTAAAAAATATATACTTAAAAGTATTCACGCAATTTTTATTAAATTAATTAGTTGCCAAAATTCACAATGCATCGAAATACAAAGTCAATACTCGAATAATCAATGCGAATTCATAGTTACACAATAAAGGACCATGAGAGATAATTAGTCTGAATTAACACTCGTAGCACGACAAAATAATAAACATTCGTAACACATTACTCCATTATCGCTAAACATACACGTCAAGCCAGTGTAAATGTTTGCCCAGAAGTTAGTAGTTAGCGAAGCTTGCGGGCGAGCGACTGCCCCGGCCTTAGCTGAACTAAAATACCGATTACTTATACCTGGTACTATTGAATATCATTTTGATATTACTTATAACATCATAAATCAAATATAATAAATTAAATAACAAACAGAAGCCTATATAAAAAAATATCGACGATGTTAGCAATGTTTATAATTATTTTAACCAAATAATATCAAATTAATTTTAATAATATTTATACAATAAGAAAAATACGCCTTACCATGTAACAGAGAAAGGTGACATGAGAAAAATATGGATTTATTACAATGAAACTAAACTTTCGTAGACACCTCGTTAGCCGCTCAATGGAGCGCCCGGAGCCGACCGATGAGTTTCTGGCGACAAGACAAATACACCAGACATTCACTCTGATTGATGATAGCCTACATCCATAACAACTTTAATATATTCAAACAGCATCTCTAATCTAATTTATTGTTATAGTTACATTTAATCTCCACGTCATTCTATTTATCATTAAATGTGTCATAGATTAAATTTGCATATATTTTAAACAAATCGAAGTCAATTTTTATGCTATAATTTTTTTGGCTTTGTCGATAGCATTCTCGGTAGTGGAGGCTAATTTAAAAGTATATTTTAGGATCGATTATACGCCCACCGCGGGCTCTTTATAACCTGTATTCGGCAGATGATTATAGGAATTACTTGTCTTCTTAAAAGCGAACAAAATCAGGTACCTACACATTTTTGTAGTGGTCGAATTTTGAGGTGACCTTACGTATCAATTACGTATTTGGCCTTTGTATTTTCTGTTTCTATTATCTAAAGCAATAGGTACTAACATAACATTTTTGAATAAGTATATTTTTTTAAATTAGAAACGGAATTGACTTATTTAATAAAAAATACGAATTATTATAGGTACGAATGCATATACCTTCTATAAACAATTTGTTCTTCCCCGCTTCACCCGCACTTTATTACCGTACATTCGGTTTGATTTGGGTTGGCATTCAAAGGTCGCAGCAATTTAACAAACCTTATTTGCCTTTCAAAGGTAAAGCTGAAACCGAAACTAATCTTGAACACAGAGAATAATAATATTTCTTGAATAAGCCGGCGTACTCCCACTAGGTTACACACACAACTGGTACTTCGTCTCATTAAAGACTTGCTGACTCAGTTTTATTCTACAAATAAAAAAAAACTAGATTTAAACCGCAAAAGAAAAATCCAAAAATACTCTGTAATTTAAATATAGGTCAGTTATAAAGTGGCGGACACGGTCGGCGTAACACTTCCGGATTTTCTGTACTTATTGCAAAATAGCTCTTGTTCTTTGGTAATACAGTCTAGGGCTGACGAAACCATAGACAAATCTGTTACAGCCTCCTAGTGCGTGACTGTACAACTTTAGTTTTGGTAGGTACCTATCTTTATTAAAATGACACATCCATCAAGTGGTAATCGCGAGTTGTAGTTGATTGTTGTTTCCATCAATATAACCAGCTGCTAACTTCCATCGCCAAGGGAATTAGTGCCGCGAAATGTAATGAACGGTCCTAATTTACAACCGCTGGAAGCAAAACTACAAATAGCTTTCAACTTACTGCAGTTGTGCCTATTGATCACTATTATTCACGGAATATTATCGGTTTGTATTGTTTGTTGCACAATGAAGTGTTGGTTGGGTTTGTATAATGCAATAAGCAGCCTCCAAATATTTTAAATAACTATTAAAAAAAAACAAGCCAGTGCCACCTCCATCATACTAAAATTTATTAAAACTGCGAAAGTTTGTGTGGTATTTGGAGATACCATGTGTTTAAACTACGACGCAATTTAATCAAACTTTACAAAATTTTACTTTAATTTATAATTAATTAAATAATTATTTTTTTTCACTTGAATTTATAATTAATATTGAGTATAAAATCTTAGTTCAAAGAGGTACGCAGTTCGCCGGGACAGCTAGTTTAACAGCTAAGAACTGAATAAAAATATTCAGAATAAATAAAATACAAATAAATATATATACCTACCTAAATAATATAACTGGCATGGGATAGGGATATCACATAAAATCAAAACAAATTACTCTAGTAGCTTCTCAAGATATCATGTCGGTGGTGCTTTAATAAAACGTTGGAACATTCTTTTCGAACCCTCGTAATTTTTATTTGAGCATTGTAAGGTGGGTGTGGGGGTGGGGGCGGCCCCGGCACGCGACATCGTCGCCGCCTCGCTACAACAGCCGTTTACAAATATTTCGATTACGTCCCTCATATTTGTTTCGCTCCACTATTTCCCCGCTCAATTAAATTGCTATTCTTGGTTGTCTTTAATAATTCGGAGTGCTCACCCTAGTTGTCTACAAACTGGATTTGAATTCCGCTTAATTGCTCTTTAGCAGCAAATGATTCCCATTAAGATTTACTTGACTAAGTTACCGCGTAGGCTGCTCTTCAAGTTATATTTTTTTATTGCAAAATTTAGAATTTTTGTAGTAGAAACATTAAGGGTAGTTAGTTAGGCTAGATGGGTTGTGCTGGCTTTTGTAGGAGGTACTCATACGGTTAAGCTACTACTACGGCTAAGCTAATTTTACTGTAAATACATTTTACAGTGAAAACAACCTCCTTAGAAATGGGGTGGCGCTTTGTTACTGCGTTTTACATGTTTACTGATAAGTATTAGATTAGGTTCTAACAAGGATGTTAATGTAAAACATAATCGTCATAAACATGTTAAATTAGGTGTATGAAACATTAATCTAATTACCTACTAAGTTATTATTTACAATCTTACAAACAAAGAAAATGCCTCTGAATTTCTGAAAAAGAAGGTAACAGTTAAACTCTTCATTCAGGAAATAATGCTTGTACCTGTATAATTATTTAGTTCGATATCTTTACGAACCCATTATTGATACTTCATGTAAAAAAAAGTCAGTTCAACTGTCTCCTTTGTCAGAAGTTTTTGTAAGGGTATTTTTTGTGAGTGTTGTACCCGGCCCGGCATTAAGAACAACTTTTTCTTCTTCGTTTCGGTCTTTGAAGTCGTTTTTTTGTTCTATTTGTATTGTGTTCAAAACCTAATTGTTTACGAATAATACCTGCGCGTATAATAAATGTGGTGAAGCTGCCTATGAATTTGTTTGACACAAAGAGTACAGAGGATTATTCTATAATGTAGTAAATAACAATTATTAAAGGCAGCAGCTTTGTCTAATATAAATTGAAAGTTTTAATTTACAAAAGTGTTAATGTCTATGTTTTACGAGTGCTATATTTGTCATAAGTAATATATTAATCAAAATACTGAGTTGTCAAATTAGAATGCGTAACGTATTCTTTTCAATATTTATATTACTTTACAGACTTGATATAGAGAGTAAACTATTTTCTGAGAAAACTATTAGATTAACTGAGTTAATTTAGGTATAATAAAATGTATCTTTGACTCTCTCAGCTTTTGTATTTTCCACTACAGAATATTTCACGATGGAGCAGGTAGTTATTAATTATATTATTCATAGCATTATACCGAGGATTATCTCCAGCTACCGGCGAGATGTAGCGTAATAATAATTACAATATCAATGCCACAGTGGTTCTGTATAATATCAGGTTAATGCAAATAAATTACTGTAATACTGTTGACATTTAAAGCTTTAATATTTATCCGACAATGTTATTGAGTTGTCGTTAATGATTACCTACTCAATATAACGACGTACAAAAAGTTGTTTGACTTTGAGTTTTATTTTTTTAGCACGTGTGTGTACATCTTATCTTGTGATCCGTAATATAAAGCAAGATTACTTGATTGTTTCGTCCAGTAAGAAAGCAAAATGTCAATTGTATAATGTAGGCTAAGCCGTTCCTCCTATAGCGTCGATCGTTCATTAGCATGCGCGTTAGCACTAAATCTAGCCCTCTCAGGGCTTGGCTCTGATGACTTAATTAATGATCCAACGTCGCTGTTAATTGAGCTTGGCGCAAATTGAGCCGCGGCGGCTGAGCACAGATTAAAAACAAATGCAATTTCGTGAAACACGCTCTCAGAGAATGTCTTACCTACCCTGGTTTTTACAATGATATCGATAAGTATAGAATACTTACCTTTTGATTTTATAGCCTTACGTTAGAACCAAACGATAGCCTGTTTGCTATAAAATCTTAATAATTAAAAAGAAATCTATCCGGTTCTCTTCTAACATGTAAGTAATGAAAATATTAAAAAAAAATGGAAGACGCATGTAGGCACTATGAATGGTTACAGTAATAAATACAGAACTTTAGTTACAAATTTCAGAATTTATAAAAAGAAAATTCCTATTTTTTGTCTGGCGTAGTTATAAAAGCAAGCAAAACTTTAATTATCGTTTATGTATTAAACGAAACGTATCTTAAAATCCTATACTTACAGCAAAATTAAGTTAGCGTTATCTCTTATTCACCAAGTTGTTGGTTATTGTTTCCTTCAACCCAGTGAAATCTTAATTTAATTTCGCATTTTGCTCGGAGCATGACTTATCGTTTTTCTCAACCAATCATCCAAATTGTTTTGCTCTTAATGGATGGTCGTCGAAAATTTAATCTATTTATTGTATTGAAGGAAATTGCCAATCTCAGAGCTAGATTAACCTTCGCAAATGTAATTGAGTAGATTTTTTTTTCCATTTACCACTAAACGTTCTTTATGTAGAACCTATGTAATCTTCATATAGCTAAATATTATTAAAAAAAATTAATATTACATACAATTTAATGTACTTAGTCATTTATTTTTTTGTTTATTAGATATTAATGCATTTTTTTTTTTTTCATTTAAACACGATAAATTGCAACAAATACTTACAACAAGAGCGTTAATTTTTTTTTGTCAGTAATAAAGAAGGTGTTTTCATAATTAATCAACTATTATTAGAATTAGAACTGAAGAAAAACTAGCCTAACAATAACGAAGCATGCAATGCCGTGTTCATAAATCAAATGTAATCCAGCTGTTTAGTTGGGTGTTTTAATGCTTTTGATTACGTAATTCTGGATTTTAAATAGACTGGCCGATTGCAAATCGTTACTCATTTATTCAAATTAATAATTGGGCGTGCAATAGATTATGCCTAACATATGTTTAGGTCTCATTTATTTAACAATTTAATAAATCAGGGCCCTTCTATTTTATTAAAGGTTTTTATTTAGGTAACAAAATCTCATTCATTTCAAAAGCAAGAACGACTTCACACACCATTACACTGATTTCTTTTCGTGACTCCATAATTTACGTTTCAACTTAACCGCCTTTGCTCGGTAATCGCCACACAGAGAAAGTTCCACACAGGGCTACGCTCCGGTTTAATCTGCAATCCAGATATATTATTAACTTCGTAAGTACTTACTCAAGTACGAGAGCTGAGCACTGGGCAGTGGAATGTCCACGCTCCATCACATCTTAGTCCCACCGAAATCTGTCACGCCCCTGACATCCGCTATAGCGTAACATTTTTTACACACGAACTGATGTCATTTTTTTCTTTATTGACCGCAGCCGGAACGTGAGCGGTAAACGCCGCGGACAAATTAAATTTCTTAGTGCCTTTTCACAGTTTATGATTAAATTCTGAATGACCTGCGCAACAGATGGAACAAAGGAGCGTGCAGCGAAAGGGATTCGGTTTCTAGTTTTGTACAACATTTAAGTTATGTGTATGCTTGTTCTAAATAAGTTACCTTTTGTTCTGAAAAACTTATGTTTATATTTAAAAACAGCGGCTATTTAAATGGTTAATGATTTCTAAATATATTCAAATTACACACCTTAAACATTAACAATGCATATTGTTAGCTCGGCGTACAGCGAGCGCTTGTACCGACCGAACGGCCTGTTCAAACAAATCAACTAAGCTATTATAACATCATTACTTCTTGATATCGTACTGGTTCTGTATCGCTGATTAATTTGTTCTTCCGTGAAACCAATTATTTGTAATTTTGCATCAGACTCCAGGATCAGAGTGAGCTACATATATATTTCAGATTCCAGTTTCATGCTATTATTAAGTTATTTATTGACGGCGATGCCAATTTAATTATTAAATGAAACGTTAAGCATTATAAGTAGGTATAACTATATGCTGATTCTGTTCAATCAAATTATCATTTTTTTACGGATAAGGTCAATTACGAGTCAATTAATAAAACTGAACTTTAGATTGAATTGAGAATCTACTAAGTTTTCTTTTCATGTAAGTACATATATGTAATTGAATAACCAAAACAGGGTGTTGGAAAGATGTTTCGTAAACAAATCGCGCTTACAGACTCTGCAAGATAAAGATAACATTATGTTAGAGCATTGGAAGCTGCTTTCCCACGCGTCGACTCGCCTCCGGCAGAAAAATAGCTCAGTCGATTTCTGCGAATTCGTGATAAGTTTTTTATGAGACCAAAATGAATTGTAAAAAATATTTTGTTGGAATCACATAAAACTCTATTAAGTTCATTTCTTGGGGACAAGTTTTCATAATATTTGCTCTAGCTCTCTGTGCGTTAGTTGCTGACAAATGTGTACAAAGCAAGCAGTTGCACTTGATTAATGGACATCAAAATGGAGCGTGTGAACCGGCGGACGACTGCAAAAACTTTGTAACGTTTGTGTTTATTCTAATTTTACCACAAGAGAGGCGGCACGCGCCCGGCACGCGCCACTTCACATGAGATGGTGCCTCCGGGCGCTCGCTACGGTCCTCGACTGCACGGTCAAGTCCGACAGCCGACGGCGCGGCCCCAGGCTTGCCATCATGTCCCTCGCTTATTTGCTACACCCTTTTATTATTCCAACTGAACGAAGGGTTGAAAATGGAAATTACACATTCAACTCGAGATTTCACATTCATTGTGAATAGAATTTGCTTTCGAATAATTGGAGGCTGGCAGGTGTGTGTTTTTTTTTTATAGAGTCATTGGAATAAGTATCGCGCTAGATAACTCTTTTTATTTATTAATACTGAATACTTTAAACATATTAAAAAAAATGTTTACTTATTTAAAAAAATAGAAAAAGTTATTTTGTAATGTAAATAACTGATCATTGGCAGAAAGTCTTCATTAGCCTTATTCAAAAATTATGTAAATGAAGCATTAGTTACTTGCCCTCTTCCTATAATTTTCAGTAGTGTAAAACATTGAACGCATACTATCTAATAAATTGTTATTAACTGCTACAATAAAATTTTAGTTTAAGGAAAATCCTTTCAGCAGTTTCGTGTCAATGCGATTTTTTTATTAAAAATAAAGTCGAATGTATTTTTCACCATCGAGGTAACCTTCTTCGTGTTGGGGAAAATTATTTGTGACTAGAGGCTGCCCCGCGGTTTTTCCCGCGCAGATTTCTCATATACACAAAAATCCCGTTTTTTCCCGTTCCCGTGGGAATTTCGGGATATCCCTTCTTAGTGCTCACCTACTCCCCCGCAGGGAACACACGTGCCAATTTTCAGCTTTCTACGCCCAGTAGTTTAGGCTCTGCGTTGTCTGTCAGTCAGTCAGTCAGTAACGGAAGGGTTTTATATATATTGATTGCATGAATCAGAACAACAGCAACTAATTGAAGCTTTGCTCTTGCTCTTTTACGGAACATTAACCATTAAAAGCATAATTTGTTCCATCTGAAAGGTAAAGGGCGATATAAAATAAATGTGATCATCGTCTCAAGTGTTCAAATCTGTATTTATTACCGTCGTCTTACAAGCATCTGCCATTTAGTTGGGAAGCGTCAGTGGCAGGGGACGTATAATTTAATTGTTATGGTAATGGGTCTTTCACCCTGTCCCCCAGGCGAGCGCCTGCCACCGTGTCCATTCCCCCGCCGCCGCCGCCGCTCCAGCCGCTACTCTGATCTGACCCAAACAACCCGACTTTTTTTTATATCATCACATTCATTCAAAATGTGTCAGTAGGGACCCTCGTTTGTGAACCGGAATCGACGCGGCGATCAAACGTTGTCACCCCTTTATTTGTAAACATTCAGTTTCCGACGACGCCGATTCAGAATTTAATTCGAATTTCATAAATTGGTTGTTAACGACGACAAACATTATC